>CM076681.1:30038020-30518020 GCA_038501925.1 Xenopus petersii | reverse complement strand
TACTGGCTAGTTTTGTTATAAGCTTATTATTTCATTTTGTACATTTAATTTAATTACCAAGTTAAAAGTACAAGGAATTATAAATAACCACATTTACTGAAATGCGAAGAGACTGATGTATGCTCTAAAAGAAAGAGAGAATAAGAGGGCCTTTTGTCGAGAGAAGAATTTCCCAGCAGCTGTCAGCACTCTAGAGCCCAGTTTTGTTTAGTATGCTGTGAGGATGGCAGAAATCTCTACAAGAGATATCTCTTGAGCATAATTAAATGCCCGCCTGCATTTTTCTCCATAGTTGAATGTTGGGTGTATGATCCTGGCTGTATAATCCGCTGATCTACTGTTGATTTTGGATATGTCATCTTATTTCATTTTGGACAAAAAAAAGGCAAATGTTAACAGGCTTAATAGGCTTTTCTGAAATGGGGCATATGCCTTTGTCCAGTTTTAAGCAAAAATAACTAGTTGCTGAATGATAGACGGAGACTCACCACATCAAACGGTGGGTCCAGGTGCACATGCCCCAGATCTTCAGCTAGAGGAGAATTCTACAAAGAATTCTTGGAGAAATCAGATTGGCACAAGCAGAACCTACAATAAGTATTATTGCTTAGCTAATTATTACAAATTCCATCACCCTTACCATAGTGCAAGAAAAGCCTTACTCATATTCTTGCAGTATATAAAGGGTGATGGAACTTTTAATAAATAGTTAAGTAATAATACTGACTGTAGGTTCAGCTTGTGCCAGCCTGATTTCTCCAAACATTGCTCATATGATTGTGTCCCCTGTTTGTCATTCCCCGACAAAGAGGGTTACAAACAATCTTCTATGCAACTAATTTTACAGTACTTTTTGATAACACAGGTATGGGATCCGTTCAGAAGCGTAACTAGAGGGGGCCGCCCCCCTCCATACACCCGGAAACTGGCCGGGAATATGCGCCGCATAGCGGCGCGCGGACTGCCGGGGCCCTGATGGGGTGCGGGCCCTGGCCCGCTCGCACCCCCTGCTCCCCCGGTAGTTCGCCATTGGATCCGTTATCTGGAAACCCATTATCCAGAAAGCCCCAAATTACGGAAAGGCCATCTTCCAGATTTTTAAAAATAATTCCTCTTTTCTCTCTAATAATAAAACAGTACTGTGTACTTGATCCAAACTAAGATATAATTAATCCTTATTGGAAACAAAAATAGCTTTTTGGGTTTATTTAATGTTTACATGATTTTCTAGTAGACTTAAAGGGCATGTAAAGGCAAAAAAATAAAATCCCATTTTTACTTTCTTTAATGAAAAAGAAACCTATCTCCAATATACTTTAATTAGAAAATGTGTACCATTTATATAAGAAACCTGACTGTATGCAGTGAAATTTCACTTTGTATACCGATGTGGATAGGAATTGTCAGACGGTCCCTAACTTCTCTGCAGGGAAACAATCATACTTATGAACAGCAGGGGGAGCCCCCGCCTTACCTCCCAGCCATGCAGAACTCAAGTAGCTTTGTTTGTTTCCCTGTAGATTAGTCGGTGACTGTGTTGGATTTTATTTTTGTCTTTAGATCCCCATTACTGTTTCCATCTCCAGGTGCAGGGACAAAGATCATGGAGCCAGATAAAAAACAGATAAACTGGGATTCTCATTGAAGGATTATTTTGCTGCAGCCACTGGTTCTGCAGAGTTTATATTAAACAATACATAAACTATAAAATCCACATTAGATGACATGACAACACAGGACCCAGTGCAGTCTGGATATTCTGATTATTAATGCTGTATCGGCTTCTGGCAGATATTATTTGACTTGTGCTGTTTTGATCATTTACGATGATCCCTAAGCAGCCCAGACCACACTGAGCATGTGCACAGTCTTGGCTTTGCAAAGATGTTTAAAAAAGTTACAAGATAGTGACCCCCTGTGGCCAACTTTGAAAGCATAAATCATTTGTTTAATTAGGCTTGTGGTGCAGTAAGTTTATGTTTATGTTTAGTATACAAAATACAGCATTTCTAGCCTTATTCTGTTTTATACTTTACTTCCCCTTTAACGTATGAAGATCCATTACAATCAATTATATGTGAAACCCCAGGTCCAGAGCATTCTGGATAACATAGTCCCATACCTGTAGTATAACTGACACAGAGACTATTTCATATAACAGATCATAACTACTATTTCATAAACTACTGTGGCCATAAGTATATCACTCCTTTTATTTTCCTGCCTATGATTTGACTCCAGGGTGAGGCATGAAGGCAGCATGAAATCTCACACAGTGTAACTGTTGTAAGACTGAGGCAGGATTCTTAGCATTGCAACCAATCACATGAGTTTGGCATATGATACAGATACACTATTTCCTGTTTTGGGTTTTAAAATGTAATGAGTAATCTGTATGGCTGATGTATACACCCTTCTATCGCACAATGCTGTGGAATATGTGTGCACATACATGTTAATAATGTGTGTTCCCAGTGCTGCAGGGCTGACATCATGAAGGTATTCTTTGTTCTTAAGGACTGAGGTATTTTGGGGTTCTTGAAATATGTTTAATCTGTATTTAATCTTTATTACTGTGAAAGATGCAGTCAAATAGGTGATTGATGCTGTACTGAGCATTGTCTAGTTTAATAATATTCCTAGAATTCAGACTCATCCTAAAGACTAGGCAAGTGCTGTAGTAGCGATCGTAGCTGGATATGTGGAGTTGTCAGCCTGAAAATAATCTTTACTGTTTACATTTGACTGATTTTAGGTCTCTTGCAAAATAAATCTAATTTACCATGGACTTGTTTATTTTAAGCCCCATGACAGATGAAATTTAAGACTC
Source organism: Xenopus petersii (assembly GCA_038501925.1). Classification (NCBI taxonomy): domain Eukaryota; kingdom Metazoa; phylum Chordata; class Amphibia; order Anura; family Pipidae; genus Xenopus; species Xenopus petersii. The sequence goes on along the minus strand of CM076681.1, from coordinate 30,515,190 downwards.
TCTAACCCTTAAACCCTTAGGGCTAAACATGGTTGAAAAGCTTGCGGCAATAGGAACTGTTTAAGGGTTAATGATCTCAGTTGTTCATTACATTTTGCAGCATAGACTGAAGTTCCCAATGCAGATATAGAGAAACATTTTATTGTATTTCACAGAAATCGTTTGGTTACCCGTGCAGAGCTACAACCTGTGATATAGATTGACTAAAATATAACCTGGTTTGTTCCAGAAGCCTCACTAGTTAAACTGTCTCCATGTGTCCTGTCCCTGGGATCTACTCGTGCCATCAAAACATGAAATTTCTCTTCTTGCTTTCTTGCTTTTCCAAAATCCTTCATTTCCTATAATACTCTCCTCATCTTCATTTTAATTATCCGTTGCCTTAATCTGCCTGATACACATGGATTCTTTTTCCTCTTATAACTGCAATTTACACATGTTTTAAATCACCATTATTTCTGTTTGTGAATATGCATATATACTTTTCCCCTTGTATTTGCTTAATATGTATATGTCCTTGCTATACATTTTCATTACTTCTTATCGCACCCTTACAAATAATTTTCTATATTTTAATACTTCTTTTTAACTTTTTATAATATTTGATAACATTTAATAAACATTAACCCATCCTTATATTTTCTTACTTATGTTTTACATAAATATTTTTTTCTTTTTTTTGCATGTCCATGTTTCATCCCATCCTGTGTTTATGCATCTCCCCGGGCCCTCTCTCTTTGGCTTTGCTCTCTATAGATGTCTGTCCTGTGGATAACAGGAATGCGCTACACAAACGTCACGCTGCTGACAATCTCTTCACAGCCGTTAATGCCCTGACTGGAATGAGTCCTTCATCTTCCATGTCTGGTTTGTCTAGCCGAGCTGCATCTGTCACCAGCCTGCATGAGCGCCTGGCATTCACACCTGGCAGTGAAGAAGCCATTGAGAGACTCAAGGTACACAAAAAATTTATTTCAACAGCTTCTCTATTGTGTGCTCTCTACAAGATTCTGTTGGGGTTGCAGTCTCTAGTTACTAGATATAATGTCCAGCAGCCGACAACTACAGACTCTGAGCTAAATCACTCATGTATGTGAACATGTGCCAACTCTATTAGAGACACAAGCACATACAGTACATATAGATGCTCCAATCAAGATTGGAGTTATGATAGTTTGGGTCATGAACAGCACCAGCCAAGGAGATTTGGCAGTCTGCACCTGCCATCCACCACAAGGGCAGGTATAGGTGAGTGTGAGGCACCAGAGGAGCGGGGTTAAGGCTATTAATGCAGTCGTCATACACATTTAATGTCATGATAGTTAATTGGATTTGCGATATGTCCATTTTCTGGAATTGACCTTAAAATCGAGGTACTTAAAATCGCAGTTTCACTGTACTGTAATAGAAGCAGAAAAGATGTGTAATGCCCACTTGGCCAACCCCCCTAGTGCCAAGGTCGTACCTGCTTACCAACTCAAGTCCTGAGTCCCCTTTGCAAGGTAAAAGGGTACTGGGAATGCTTCTCTGGCAGTGCCTCCACTTAATGGGATCTGGGAATACACCTGCGGTGGCCCCATTAGGACAACAAATCAATCACACACTTTATTATATAACAAATATAACTTTTTATGCAAATTTAAAGGGGTAGTAAAACTTTACATTCACATTGATAAAAATGCCCACTACCCTAGGAACCTTTAGCAGTCCAGTTCTGGTAATTCCCTGCCAGGAAAAGACCAGCACTACTCCATTTTGGCAGCCCAAGAGTCTCAATCCCTTGTCACTAAAAGAGTACCAGTCCTAGGTAGCGCTACCTGCCCAGATACTTTCCTGATGGAAAGTATTTGCTCCCACGTGGCAGGGACACAAACAGCCTGTTTCTCCAAACAGAATATTGCTGGATCCTCATCCTTTCCTACCTCTTCCCTCAGGTAACACTCACCCAAAGGAATCACACAGACTGGTAATCTCACACAGAGCTGACAGGCATCCACAGCGATGAACTCTTTATAGTCTCCAGACTCTCCCAGTCAAGCACATCACTTGATTGATCCATTTGCTGAACTGTAGCTCCCAGTACTGTCTATAGCACGAGTCTTTAAAGTCCAGTGTCTAGCATCAATCTTCAGGAATATCATGGTCTAGTTATCCCTGAGCCCACACAGCACATAGCAGCCATGTGGTGTACCTCCATAGCCTGAGGTCTGCCACTGCAGCACCCCAGCCAATGATCACTCCATTCTGCATCCAAATCAAGATCCAAATCAAAATGGATGTGTGAGCACATGGCAATCTCCTTTTATATTGGTGCACAGTGACACCTTATGGCTTCCTTTGGGATCAGCCATGCTGCACCAATCCAAGAGCTCTGCCCCTAGAAACTCTAGGAAACCCCACTCTCAGCCATGAGACTCCGACTGGAGGGGAAATTATCTATGTAAGTTGCATAAAAACTAGTTTTTTGGGTAATATTAAATGTCTTTCAACATACAGATGTTAACATTACTCCTACTAATAAATGGGGCAGGAACGGGGACTACATCACTGCACTTGAGTCATTGGCATAAAATAATCACAGGAGTGTCTTGTTCAGTAACAGTGATAACAGTGTTGCAGAGCCTAAACCCAGAGCTGATTTATAACTTTGGTATTGGCCATCTTCTGTTACAAATATCAAGTACAGTTGCAGCTCCTTGTTGTCCTGTGTCGTTACTGAATGTTATTGATATGATACTGGGTGTACTTGCATGGTACACAAGACAGGATCGCAGCAGAAGTTGAATATGTCAGTCTACCTAGATGAGGTACTCCATTCTAAGGTGTAATATTTTACCAATAAATTTTCTATTTCCTTTACTGTAGGAGACTGAAAAAATTATAGCAGAGTTGAATGAGACATGGGAGGAGAAGCTGAGCAGGACTGAAGCTATACGCATGGACAGGTAGGAGGAAACTATTGAGATGCTAATGTAAGGCAGAATATAGCAGTAACAATAACAGTCAGAATTAATCACATGTGTATGGGCTGGCTAAAATAGGGTCAATATTCACAAGCATAATTATAATAATAATGAAAACAGAAATATCTATATATGATGCACATAATATATAGAGGAAATACTTGGTCAAGAGGGGGTATTAGGCAACCTTAGTATCACAATTTAATGTTGCTAAGCAGCTATATATGCATTTATAGATAGGTTTGCGAAATACATGTCTATCCTAGTCTCTATTCACTTTGGCACCTACTTGTTCTTTGTTATAGAGAAGCTTTGCTGGCAGAGATGGGTGTCGCGATGAGAGAAGATGGAGGAACACTTGGAGTCTTTTCACCCAAAAAGGTAGGTCCAAAAAATATATGCTTACTCTTTTGTGCTGAAGCTTAGGGGAAGATCATCAGAGAGTGCTAGTATATAAAATGCAAGCATAATGTTATACAGCAAGTGTAACTATTTAAGTCCCTTTGTACCTTACATTGGCAGCTATTATTGTTCAAACTTAGGGTAATGACACACAGTAATTTTTATCATTATGATACAAATAATAATTGCCTGACCCACAAGTGTGCTGCTCCTACCATGTGTCCCCTGACAACTTAAAACAGACACATAGCATAACAAATCTAATAACAAAAGACACTTTTATTAATTATTTATTAATTTTTCTCTCAAATCCCATGCTATTGAAGTTGAGCAGGGGTTGCATTAAGCCTAGGCTACTCAGCGGGCATCACTGGTATGGTAGCTTCTCCTTTGATTTAGATGGGAACACATTTTCAGCCTGATTTATTTTTTAATGATGGTTACATAGTGTTTTGCGACTCTTTGCAACTACTCAGATGTTGTTTTCAAACAGCATAAAAGTAAATGGGTATTCGGTTTCTGTTAATTAGCTGCAATGAGTTAATACTTGCAGTGTCGGACTGGCCCACAGGGATACCAGGAAAACTCCCGGTGGGCCCAGGAATCAGTGGGCCCTCATGCTGCTAAACTTTTGGCCTATTTCATGGTCATTCCCTATTCTATGAGAAAAAAGAGGCTAAATAGGTGGAATTATAGATTATAGTATGTAAAGAAAAGAGACTAGGAGAATAGAGGTTGAGTGAGGAGAGGAAGAAAATAGTACTGAGGGTGGGCCCCTGGTCTAAGGTTTTTTGGTGGGCCCCTGGTGTCCCAGTCCGACACTGAATACTTGTATTTTGCTAGCTGGAAAGTGACACAGGGTTGTGTTATTTTTTGTCTTGTTAAGTTTATGCAACAACTTTCCCTTCCCTTGGATTGTCAGATAACATCCCCAACTAGAGAACTGTGCTCAGAACTCGTCGGGGTATTTTCTCCCAAAGAGGTTGGTGTAGGTTTGGTGTGCACCATCACTCTATCTGCCTGTTTTGTCTTCAAACTTATTTTCATGTTATCTTTAGGGCCTTATATCTAAAAAAAAGATTCAGGGGTAAAGAAACGCTGTCCCTTTGTTTACTGCAACAATATTTTACAAACATCTCTTTTAGGATCCTCTGCTGTGGATAGATTTGCTTATTTTAATAGGAAGGATTAGTCAATTATTTTAAAAGTCTTGTGGTATTCTGAGTTTTAGCTTATGCGTATGGCACACTGGAAAACTAGTACATGCTACTTTTTATAATTTTTCAGTGGAGCGAGTATTCTGTTGTGCCCTATTGGAAACAATGGAATTTCCATTTAACCAGCTACATATAGCAAGTAATAATCTCCTTGTGTGATAAACACAGTATTGCAATGGTAAAAGCGGCTGCTCTTTTCTGAACTATTATTTTTGTGCCTTGCATTTATAGTCTCCATAATAAGATACCCCATGATATGGTGTATGTGCAGTGTAAACCTTTCTCTCCAAAGGGTCCTCACTTTTTTTTCTTCTGAGAGCACCAGTTTTTTGCAGTGCCTGAGCTCACCATTCTCAAATTCTCACACTTTTTCTTCTTTATATCAGACTCCTCACCTTGTGAACCTTAATGAAGATCCTCTGATGTCTGAATGTCTATTATATTACATCAAAGATGGTATTACCAGGTAATCATGTAAACATGGCTATCTTACAGTAAATGACCTTCATATCTAGACAATAATAAAATGGCGAACATCTATTCTCTTCTTGCTAGAAGGATTTTACATAAAAATAATGTAATTTATAAATTGACCCAGATAAAGAATTTTAATTCCTCATCTTCATTTCTTGTAATAATTTTGTGTCACAGAGTTGGGCGTGAGGACGCAACAATGAGACAGGACATTGTGCTGAGTGGCCACTTCATTCGTGATGAGCACTGTCTTTTCCGAAGTGATATATTGGGCTGCGGATCAGGTATTAGAGTACTAAATGCAGGATCTGTTATCTGGAAACTCATTATCCAGAAAGCTCCAAAGTACTGGAAAGGTCATCTCCCATAGACTCCATTTTAATCAAATATAGCTCATATTTAAGAATTATTTTCTTTCCCCCCATAATAAGAAGACAGTACCTTGTATTTGATCCCAACTAAGATATAATTAATCCTTATTTGAGGCAAAACAATCATATGGGGCTTAATTAATGTTAACATGATATTTTTAGTAGATAAGATATGAAGATACCTTATCTGGAAAACACCAGGTCCTGAACATTCTGGATAACAGATCTTATACCTGTACTGAACTGGAATGCATTTTTTAAAGGAAAACTATACCCCCGAACTATGTAGGTCTTTATAAAGATATAATGCATAAAACTGCTCATATGGAAAATCCTGCTTCATGTAAATAAACCATTTTCATAACAATATACTGCACATTTTAATAGTATGTGCCACTGGGTAATCCTAAATAGAAAATTGCCATTTTAAGTGCTAAGGGCCACTGGGATCCTACGATTCACGGTGCACACAAACAAATCATATATGTTAGGTCACATGAGCCAATGAATGGACACAGTTCTGTCCTTTGTTTCCACACTTCTTCCTGTTACAGTTAGAGCTGCAGTATTTCTGGTCAGGTGATCTCTGAGGCAGCACAGAGAATATCATAAAATGGGGGCTCAAGGGAAAAGATGTTTAAGGGCAATATTTACTTAAATGTATTTCTTAGTTTGCTGAGATTTCACTTAACATGAAATAAAGTATCTGTTGCTTAAGTATTCATTTTGGGGATAAAGTTTTCCTTTAATGTTTTGCAATACATGGACATGTAGGTCAGGAGACACTCATAAATGGTTATACATATATAGCATGGTTTAAATGATGCAAAGACCTAGGGGCATCTTTTCCTTTTTTCTAAGTAATAGCCTGCAAAGGTTAGTAAAATTATTTTTGGGTAACCGGGTTCCCCCCTCCATTTTGTAACATATGGAACACAAACTATACAGTGGCTCATGTGTAGGGCATTATAACAATTCTATTTTATTTAATAAGGTTCCCTGGACTTGTGTAATTTAATGTATTTTCTGCAACATATATGTCCATGTAACTTTAGCATTTCCCGCCATATGAAAATTAGGCAGTGCTATTGCATCTTCGCTTTGTTTGCCGAAGTAACGCATAGCGAAAATTCGCCATCGTTCGGCGCCCTGGACGCAACTTCACACTTTACTGAATTGGTGTTATTTTTGCAAATGTATGCCTGCCGAAGTGTTGGAATGGCTGCAAATCCGTTGCTGGCTTTATTCAGTTTCCATATTTTAATTCAATGGACTAATATTGTAAACCACTTGAGGGATAAACGCTATAAATATGATAATTCTATTAAAATGTAATATATTCTCAATCAGTACACAAATCTTTTTCAAATATCATCATGATTAAACACCCTTTGTGTTTCTCAGTACAGACCTGTATTATTTATTTTCTTTTACAGTGGTAGTGACTCTTGAGCCCTGTGAAGGAGCTGACACATACGTAAATGGAAAGAAGTTGACTGAGCCATGTATTCTGAGATCTGGTGAGATATTTCCATTTGCATTCAGTAAAAAATCTTGCCATCATTTAACTCCTATAGAACTGCAAGTTGACAAGCGTGTTAGTGGTCCCTAAGCTCAGTAAGTGATAGCAGCACAGAGCATGTGCAATGAATCAGCAGAAAAGAAGATGAGGAGCTACTGGGGCATCTTCAGAGACACAGATCTCTACTGTTAAGGGCTGTGGTTGCCTTGGGCTGATACAGAAGCATAAAACACAATGTACACAATGTACAACATTTCTAGCCTACTTCTTTAATTAGATTTAATTTCTCCTTTAAAGGAGAAGGAAAGCTACAGAGGCATTTTATTGCCAATAGATTAGCTGCAATAGTGCAAGCTAGAATGCTATATTTATTCTGTAGAATGTTTTACCATACCTGAGTAAAAAGCTCTAGAAACTCTCTGTTTGTTTAGAATAGGAGCTGCAGTATTAATGTGGTGTGACATCACTTCCTGCCTGAGTCTCTCTCTGCTCTGGGCTCAGATTACAGTAGAGAAGGGAGGGGGGGGGGGGAGAGGAACAAACTGAGCATGCTCTTGCCCAGGGCAATGAGGTTTAAGCTGAAGGCAGGAAGTCTGATACAGAAGCCCATGTGTACACAATAGAAGGAAAGAAATGCAATGTTTCTTTTGACAGGGGACTCAGAGCAGCACTACTTTGGGGGTTTACTGGTATATTTAGATGGACCTTTCTGATAAGACTTACTTAGTTTTAACCTTTCCTTCTCCTTTAATGGAAGTTCATTTGGTACCCCTAGTACTAGTTATTATAGGGTGGGATTTATGTGTTAGGTAAAGGTTAGATTTCATACTCCAAAATGGGATAGTATGAGGGGAAATCTGGGATGGTACAGAGATCAACTGATTGGCATTGTGAATGCGCAGTAAACATTAAAGGCCCAGTGGGTTGTGTATACCATTATTAAAGACCTAGATCTTCTGTCCTCTGTGCTTGCATGGATTCCAATTCAGGCCGATTTTTTTTATATCTGAAAAAATCTAATGGCTAGCATATAACAGCTGTAAGTGAAAATGCATTAGTGTGTTTGTAGGACAACATCCCAGCTTGTTTGCTCATGTGAAATTCTTTAATGTAAAAGTCATATTTTTTTATATATGGAGCAACGACTTGCCTCAGAATGCCTTTACCTTTATATCAGGCCTTGTGCTTACATTGAATTGTGGGGCTTTTAATAATTTCTGGGCCAATTTCTATTCAATAACGTGGTAATTGTTTCAAGAGGGTTTCTGTAAGAAATTATCAACGGTATTTTCATGCACTAATCTTTTGGTTTCTAGGAAACAGAATTATTATGGGTAAGAGTCATGTATTCCGTTTCAACCACCCTGAGCAAGCTCGACAGGAAAGGGAGCGCACGCCCTGTACAGAGACCCCATCTGAACCTGTGGACTGGGCATTTGCTCAAAGAGAGCTCCTTGAGAAGCAGGGAATTGATATGAAACAAGAAATGGAACAGAGGTGAATATAACTGAACTACAAATTGAAGGCAACATGGAACTTGCACCAATGTTTCCTATGTCATATGAAAACATGTCATACCACCATTGGCCCATGGACCAAAAAAAAACTAGGAATTCATACCCAGGTTTTTTCAGAGGGTTTGTTCAATTGAAACCATAATTCTCAAATGACTATAAGTTTCTGTGTCTCAGAAGGAGGAATGTGTTTACAAGTTGTTTTTTGTTAACAAAGATACACATCTGATCACTGCAGATGTGCCAGATAAGTAGGTCTTATCAGATAGTTTCAGACTAGATTAAGTATTTTGAGTTAGAAGAAGCTGATAATTTATGTGTCTAACATCACGTTTCTATCTAATGTTCCCAGGCTCCAAGAACTGGAAGAGCAATACAGAAAAGAACGTGAGGAAACTAATTACCTTCTGGAACAGCAGAGACTGGTGAGGCAGAGTGATATCAGTAACTGGACTCAATTATTACTATCAGTATACAAAGTGTGCAAATTGTTATGTTTTGGTAGCCGAGGATGAGTAGAGTATAACAGTGCTTTATTAGCAGGCTCTCGTGCAGCCATTACACAACAGTAACTTTCACTTTCACTTTTAAGCTGTCAGGAAGAATGCACAGTATAAGTCTGTGCACAGTGACATCTACAGGCCATTTGTATAAACACCACATAAATAGATTCATTTGTCATTGTATTTCACATGTAAATGACATGCCCCGTCCAGCCCTGTGCATCATGTCTACACAGCATTGACAAATGGGTGACATTGCATACTTCAGATCACAATGCACTGAGATACCATAAATCTTATTTTACAGGACTATGAAAGCAAACTGGAAGCATTACAGAGACAGATGGATTCTAGATATTTCACTGAAGTGAATGAGGAAGAGGAGGAACCTGAAGATGAAGGTAACATGGTATTTTCAAACACTGATGGCTTTAGAACTTTAGGCTTTAGGTCTTAAAAGAAAACTATACCTTTAGAATACATATAAGAAACAAGGGAAAGTTGTGCTCAACAATAATTTTTAAACCATTAAGCTGGGTGCAATGAGGCTGTGACCACAAAATTTATACAGACAAATACAGTGACGTAGTTGGCCATCTTAAATATACTGTATGTACAAACAATCCCTGTTTTGTTTAAAGAGGAGGGCATTTTGTGGTAGCTTAAGGTAGAGTCCTGCATGCCCCGATGCCCAGACCCACTGTCCGACCCAGCCAGCAAACAGCTTGTCTACCCTCCGACCAGGCACCTGTTAAAACCAGAGGTGCTGTCACTTTTAACCCAGAAGTGACTTTGCTTTTAGCCGGAAGTGGCATCGCACGGGACCCTATTCCGTTAGGTAAGGAAAGAAATCTTACCACAAACTCAGGAGAGGGTAGGGGGGACCAGTCCTGCAACATAGCCGAGTACCCAGACGGGTTACCTGTAGACTACCCGCACAATGAGGCACTCAGAAATTTCTGCCCAAAACCCGACCATCTTTTTCTACAATTTTGCAGACCTTGTGTGGACCCGCATAAAAACCCTTTGGTGCAGCTTAAAGGGATACTGTCATGGGGAAATTTTTTTTTAAAAAAAATGAATCAGTTAATAGTGCTGCTCCAGCAGAATTCTGCACTGAAATCCATTTCTCAAAAGAGCAAAGAGATTTTTTTATATTCAATTTTGAAATCTGACATGGGGCTAGACATTTTGTCAATTTCCCAGCTGCCCCTGGTCATTTGACTTGTGCCTGCACTTTAGGAGAGAAATGCTTTCTGGCAGGCTGCTGTTTTTCCTTCTCAATGTAATGGAATGTGTCTCAGTGGGACATGGGTTTTTACTATTGAGTGTTGTTCTTAGATCTACCAGCAGCTGTTATCTTATCACTCCAACTTGCAGTACAGCAGTAAAGAGTGATTGAACTTTATCAGAGTACAAGTCACATGACTTGGGGCAGCTGGGAAATTGACAATATGTCTAGCCCCATGTCAGATTTCAAAATTGAATATAAAAAAATATTTTTGCTCTTTTGAGAAATGGATTTCAGTGCAGAATTCTGCTGGAGCAGCACTATTAACTGATTCATTTTGAAAAAAAATTTTTTTCCCATGACAGTATCCCTTTAAAGATTTTTCCTGATTGGACTAAGCGCAGCGCTCACACACCTATCTGACAAACAGTATATATCTAGTCAGTTTTGACTTGAGCCACCTTTCTCTAATTCTCTTGTGGTCTATGTACTCAGTCAGAGATCACCTGACAGGAACTAATGCAGCTCTGTAACAGGAAGCGTGGATGTAGAAGAAAGAACTCTGTCCATTCATTGGCTGATGAAACCTAGCATCTGTTTGTGCCCTGGATTTGTGTGTGAGAACGTGAATTGTACAATCCCAGAGGGCGGCCCTTAGAATTTAAAATGGTATATTTAGTATTACCCAATGAAACATACTACTAGAAATGTGTATTTTTATGAAAGTGGCTTATTTAGAGGAAGCAGTGTTTTACATATGGGCTATATATATATATATATATATATATATATATATATATATATATATATATATATATATGACCCATGTTCCTTAGATGTATCCCAAACAATCCCACGTGCCATTGTCTTGGCGTGAAACATATATGCAAAGGAAGACCTTTTCTTGTTGCGATAATTAGAAGTTGAACATTTTTTCCTTTCCAGTTCAGTGGACAGAACAGGAATATGACCTGGCACTATGGGCTTTTCGAAAATGGAAGTGGTACCAGTTTACATCACTTCGAGATCAACTTTGGGGGAATGCCATCTTTCTTAAAGAAGCCAATGCTATCAGCGTGGAATTAAAGAAAAAGGTACAGTGCATTGCAGAACCTGCTCAACAAGCTATGGCATTGTCACTCTATTATTGCTTTAAGTAAATGAATACAAGAGCGACAAAAATGGCAGAGTAGATACAAACCATGAGGTTCGAAGTTTGGATTGGCTGGCATCTGAAACTAAATGTGTAAAATAAAAAAAACATCTATTAAATATTTGTCTTTTGAATCTGTTAATAATACTTTTCTTCACAGGTACAGTTCCAGTTTGTTCTGCTGACAGACACTTTGTATTCTCCTCTCCCTCCGGACTTGCTTCCGCCTGATGCTCATACTGAAAGAGAAAAGCGCCCCTTCCCAAAAACCATTGTAGCTGTTGAGGTTCAGGATCAGAAAAATGGTGCAACTCACTACTGGACCCTGGAAAAACTCAGGTGGGAAATAATATAAGAGTACAAAAGAAAAACATTTAAAATGTGTTTTTTTGGTAAGAATATTGTCACGGTTGGCACCCTAAACCAGAACTAATGCCAAGCTCCCTGGTCTCGGCTCGGCTTCACCAGTAGTGTGACCGCCTTTGGCTTCGGGAGGAGCCCTCAGCGTACTCAGATGACACATGGACTTTTCGAGAGGAGCAAGGCGAGGAGTTCTGGCAAGCAAAGGGGCACGACTGTAGTAAAACAAATTCTTTGGACAGAAGATAGCGGTACAAGGCATTAGGCAAAGGAGTAGTCAGGACAGGCTGGGTCGAGGCAGGCAGAGAGTAAACGTTATCAGGCAGGCAAGGGTCAAACCAGGAAGTCAATCAGAGGGTTAATCATAAGCGGTAGTCAATAATCAGGCAAGGGTCAGAGTCCAGAAATCAGAGTAGTCAAATAGCCAGGCAGGGGTCAAAACAGGAATCAAACAGGTTTACAGAATTAGCACAAGGCTCAGAAGCACCAGGAACAAATCCTATCGCGGGCAAATTCCCACAGCCCTAATGGGCTTTAAATAGTTTTGAATTGCGCGCCCTTGCGCGCTGACGTCACAACGTCAGCGCGCCTGCACCTTTAAGAAGAGCTGGAGCGCGCCGGCGCCTGCGGCCTCCTGCAAGCCGCCCGTCGGGCGGGCGTCCCCGCCGAGGGGGCGACAGGCGTCCCTGTCGTCCCCCCTAGACCACCAGGTATGTTTGTTACAAATATATTGCTTGCATTGAGTTTTAAAATAACAGGCTACTGTTTGACTTTATACATATTTAGGTCTAGCACCAAGAATAATGGTAAAGTTCTGGGTTATTCTATAGCAAGTCAGAAAGGGGTAGTATAGTGTTGCCCTTTACACAATATAAAATCAACAAATGACTCTCAATACTGTATCATTAGAATAATATTAATGGCATGAAGGGAAATTTGTTGACCATGGAAGTCAAATCTCCCAAAAATACTATCCCCAAAGAAATAATATACTATAAAGTATAAACAACAGTTTTTCCAAAAACCTTGCGTCTCAATTATACATCAGTTAATCCCACTCAGTTAATATAACAGAATTTGTTCAGTTTTGTAATACAGGTATGGGATTTGTTATCCAGAATGCTTGGGTCCTGGGGTTTCCCGGATAAGGGATCTTTCCGTAATTTGGGTCTTCAAAATGAATGTAAACATTTAATAAACTTGCCTTGTTTTACCTTCAAGAAAGATTCACAATATCTTAGTTTGGCTCAAGTTTTATTATTACAGAGAAAAAGGAAATCATTTCTAAAAATCCTAATTATTTGGATAAAATAGAGAAATGGGAAACGGCCTTCCTGTAATTTGAAGCATTGTGGATAGCAGGTTTCCAGTTAACAGATCCCATACCTGTACATATGTGCACTAATTTTGGATATTTTTTCAATGTAAATCTCTTTTTCTACCCAACTGACAGGCAGCGCCTGGACATGATGAGGGAGATGTATGACCGGGCTGCAGAGCTTCCTTCTGGTCTAACTGAGGACTGTGATAATGTGGTGACTGGAGGAGATCCTTTTTATGACCGATTCCCTTGGTTCCGACTGGTGGGCAGGTAGGTTCTTGCTTCCTCTCTAATATGGACAGTATATATATATATATATATATATATATATATATATATATATATATATATATATTAGGGATGCACCAAATCCAGGATTCTGCCTTTTTCAGCAGGATTCAGATTTGGCCAAATCCTTCTGCTAGGCCAAACCGAATCCAAACCCTAATTTGCATATTCAAATGCAAATTAGGGACGGGAGGGAAATCATGTGACTTTTTGTCAGAAAACAATTAAAAAATTGTAAGTAAAAAAAGTAAAAAATTTTTCCCCTTCCCACCCCTAATTTGGTCATCTAAAACTGACATTGTATTACCTGTATTTCCAGAGAGAGGCAAAATGACATCTGACAAATGTTCAGATAATAACAGCATTGGTAGCAGACTTAAAAGGTGTTCTTAATCCCAGGAATATCATAAAATCATTGATAAAATGGACAAGTTTTATGTTCTGGTTGTTATACAAAAAAGAGAGACAATAGACAAAAGGCCTCACTCCATTTGCAACACATTAATCTATAAATGCAACATGTGAGCCCCCAGCAATCCCTGGAAGAGGTGCCTATGCTGATGCCTGTATTTGTTTTTATTCTGTACCTGTGCATCATCTCCCTAACTCCTTCACCTCCGTTTTTGTTTTTCCCCTTCTCTCGTAGTTTTACATTCATATGTCTTTCTAGGGACTATGTACCATGCTGGCAGAGTTTTACCTTATTGATTCTGTATTTGGATCCATATGTATTAAGAAACATAGTGCTAGTGCTGCAGTTTGAGGCAAAGAACCATATTGTAGGTTATGTGCTTAATGGCATAAGTGCGAATAGCCACACTGTGGGGCCGATTCACTAAATTCGAGTGAAGGATTAGAAGTAAAAAAACTTCGAATTTCGAAGTGTTTTTTGGGCTACTTCGACCATCGAATGGGCTACTTCGACCTTCGACTACGACTACAACTTCGAATCGAAGGATTCAAACTAAAAATCGTTCGACTATTCGACCATTCGATAGTCGAAGTACTGTCTCTTTAAAAAAAACTTCGACCCCCTAGCTACCGAAGTCAATGTTAGCCTATGGGTAAGGTCCCCATAGGCTTGCCTAAGTTTTTTTTCTGCGCTAAATCCTTCGACTTCGATATTCGAAGTCGAAGGATTTCAATTCCTAGTCGAAAAGCGAGGGTTAATTAACCCTCGATATTCGACCCTTGATAAATCTGCCCCTGTGTGTGTATGTGTTTTATATGTATTTTTTGCAATTTTCTCCCAACCCTCCCAACTCCGCTAATTAATATACAGCGACAAGGTGTTTAACATCGATTATTTATAGATATAACCTGCGACTCACCATGTAGTACCAAAGTTAGATGACATCTAGGGGGTTATTTTTTAAAGTCCGAATGCCAAAAACTCGAAAAATGTTGTTTTTTTTTTACTATAAAATACGAATCTTTTGTGAAAAAAAAACTGGAATTTTTCGGGATTTATTATACCACGTGGATGGAAAAAGTCTGAAACCGAAAATCCAGCATCTCAGACCTGCCAAGGTTATAAATCAATGGGATAAGTCCAGATGATATCTTGATCTGAGCTGGGTTTTGTGCAAAAATCCGAATATTTCATTTTTTTCGGGCAAAAATCTGAAAAAAAAAATTCTGATTTTTTCTGAGTTTTCAGAGGGAAAATCCTAAAGATTCGTACGATACTAATTTTGTGTGATTTTCAGGATTTTTTTCCCGCACTGGGATTTTTCGGGGAAAACGTATTGATAAATAAGGGGAAATTACCTGTGCGTAATTGGTCGAAGTATATTTCAGAAAATAATGAGATAAATTCGGATTTTAATAAATAACCGCCTCACTGTTTTGGGGATGCTGGTGTTTGTAGTTCCAAAACAGCAATATATTAAAGACCATTGATACAGGCTGTTACATGTCTAATGTAAAAGCCTCAAAACCAAAAATGCTAAATCTCAAAACCAAAAATGAGAGGGTAAGCCCCAAATGAAATTGAGGGTGGAGACATGTATACTTCTTCTTTGGCCAACTATGCATCAAATATGTCTGGTTTAATAGCATAACTATAGTCATGAATTTAAAAGCATATGATCAAATGTACAGCACAGGCAAGTGGAGTGTCCAGAATGCCATCTCAACCAGAGGAGACTGAGTTATGAATTTAACTGTTTATCGTTTATGGCACAGCTGAAGCACCGCTATTATTAGCTCCTCTTTTCTGGGCAGTTATATTTCTAAACTGTCAATAATAGCTGTGTTTGTTAGATAAATGGAAAATCGGTTTTGGTAAAATAAAAAACCCTGCAGATAGTTGGTCTTCATCTTGTTAGTTCTCTTCATTGCAGAATATGTAGAAGGTGTAGTAAACAAAATAAGGAACCAGTGATTCTGCATGAAGAATAAAGAGCTGCCCTAATGGACCATGGTCCTTTAGTGATGGCTGACTTCTCATTTTTGTTTTTGTGGTAATCTTATGCATAAACACCTTCTATTATGGCTTTTATTTTATTTAATTTAGAGAGCAGGGCCTTTTGCCTTTCCCCACCTCACCCATGTTATTGTATAGATCGTTAATAGCAGTCATTTGCACTATATTAAGCCAAACAAGGTAGAAAGAATGCAGAAAATCTAATAAATACCATTGTGGTTTTTCTTCAGTTACAGAACCGTTCCCTTTGTCACTCCAAATATCGACAATAATATATATCACATAATATATTTCTTAAATATAACTTCATAATGTGGGCATTTTTTGAGACTGAAAAAAATACTCCTTACATTGCTTTGGGTAATGCAGTTCTCTGCTCCTAGTCATGTGACTTGTGCTCTGATAAACTTCAATCACTCTTTACTGCTGTACTGCAATTTGGAGTGATATCACCCCCTCCCTTCCCCCCACCCAGCAGCCAAACAAAAGAACAATGGGAAGGTAACCAGATAGCAGCTCCCTAACACAAGATAACAACTGTCTGGTAGATCTAAGAACAACACTCAATAGTAAAAACCCATGTCTCACTGAGACACATTCAGTCACATTGAGAAGGAAAAACAGCAGCCTGCCAGAAATCATTTCTCTTCTAAAGTGCAGGCACAAGTCACATGACCAGGGGCAGCTGGGAAATTGACAAAATATCTAGCCCCATGTCAGATTTCAAAATTGAATATAAAAAAATCTCTTTGCTCTTTTGAGAAATGGATTTCAGTGCAGAATTCTGCTGGAGTAGCACTACTAACTGATGCGTTTTGAAACAAACATGTTTTCCGATGACAGGATCCTTTTTCCATTTAATAAAGCCTTTTACTGCATAAGTCCCTAGAGTGCAACAGCATTTTTGTAAATTTTTATATTTATACTGTATATAATTTACATATCTTTTTAAACATTTATAATACAGGTACTTTGGAAAAAGGTTTGATGTCCCCCATTGACCCCATACTGCTTCACATTAGTACATAGAACCCTCTCTATGCTCCGATTTTACTCTTGCCCTTGGATTAACTTTCACTGGATAAAGTCCTGTGGAATTAATTATTTCTGTTTTATACTAATCTCCTACCTTCCCCTCTGATCTCAGCTCTCCCCTATTTACCACATGCATGAGCGGGAGCATGGCTGAAATTACTCCCTCCCCCACTCTATCAAGCCCATGCTCCGAAGGCCTGGAGCCTGGCTCCCAGCTTGAAGAGGATATTTTTCAGGATGATGAGGAAGATGGATCCCAGGTTCATCCCTGCTGTGCTGTCAGATCAGACCCGTTTCACGACCGATCCCCCCTGTTCAGTGTAGTGGGAAGGTTTGTCAGGTCTGCCCAGAGCATGCTGGGAAGCAACCAGCTCTTTCACTGCACTGTTCCTCCCAGTTATTAGAATTTCTGCAAACACAATATGATTATACATTATAGTTACAAGTTGACCTTCAATGCACAGTATCTCATAGGTGTCCTAAAATAAAAAGGGCAAATTTTAAGTACTGCTAGTCCAGAAGGCACATTCTGGTCCTTTATCATGGTTGACAATATTTATCAAAATAGTGTTCTGTATTGGCAGTTTATTTGGTATTTTATTTGCTTTATTTTCTTCTTGCCTGATATTCCATTCCTGGATCCAGGAACAAACTAGTATAAACTTATATAACGTATATATATATATATATATATATATATATATGTATAGATTATTATAACCTTTAGTATCATTATTCTAGGATATTGCCCTCACAAAGCAAACGTGATACCAGTCCTAGGATTATTGTTGAAGGAACACTTAGGGGGTTATTTACTAAGCTCTGAATACCCGAAATTCCCCGAAATCCGAAAAATTTGTGATTTTTTTGTTATAATAGGCTTTTTAAAAAATCACAAATTTTTCAGAATTTATTAAACCCCTAAAAAGCCCGAATATAAAAACACGGCATCTCAAACCTGTCGAGGTTGCATAAAAGTCAATGGAACAGTCTCATTGATTTTTAGTTGTGTCAGGGGTTTTGGGCAATTTCACTATGTTTTCAGAGCTTTTGGGTGAAAACGGGGAAAATTCACGAAAAAAATCTGAGCTTTTCCAGCAAACGTAATTTTCGGGAAAATATAATAATAAATAAGCATTAAAAACCTGAACGGCTTAGATCGGAGTTTGTAGCAGCCGATATTAAGATAAATTCAGACCTTGATAAATAACCCCCTTAAAGTGGACCTGTCATCCAGACGCAAAAAGCTGTATAATAAAAGTCCTTTACAGATTAAACATGAAATCCAATTTCTGTTTTTATTAAAGCATTCATAGCTGTTGTAAACACATTTACAAATCTCAACTGTCAATCAAATGTCTGGCCCTGCTCTATGACTTAGGCATAGAGGCAGGGCAGACAATTACTTTCACTTTCCATTCAGCACTTCCTAGCTGAATGGAACTCTCCCCACATTCTCCCATTCTGCTCTCCCTGCATTCTCCCGTTCTCTTCACCGTTTATTTGTGTAGCCAGTGCATGGGGATGGACATCGGGTTCCCCATTCTGGTGCACAAACAAGATTCTGAGATGATGCAAGGCTTGTCTTAATAACAGTGTCCAAAAAATGGCTCCTGCCTGCTTGTTATAATTATGAATTCCCAGACTGAAGGAGACAAGATTCAAATAATTTATATAGTGTAATTAAAGTTAATTTTGCTTGACTAATGTGATAAAATAGGATTTTGAATTTTTTTTGGGGTGACGAGTCCCCTTTAAAATGAGACACACTGATTCTTGGAAGGCCAGACAAAACCCTATATATTTATGTGTATAAGAAAAGCAAACAAGTTTATGATGTGGACCTGTTTGTCTGATGTATCTGCTAAAAGCTTGCATAATCTCCCTTGCACTCAGCTAATAATATTTATAGGGCTATGGTTTGGCCTCCAAGACAGTGTGCCTCTTCTTTTTTATGCTGCAGTGGACTTCAGCTCATAGAGGCTTTTGGAAGTGGTGAGCGTCAGTGCTTTGTGGTGACATTACAGTGTGTGTGAGAAATCTTTACATTATTGATGGAGGCCATGAAAGGGAACTTCAGAGTATAGCTGGGGTTAGTGTTTAGTGGTAATAAGCTGTGGCCTGCTATCTATATACTGGATGGATAACACAGTATATGAGCGTTAGCTTACTTAAATGCAACCCATGCATTTGTAATAAGCCAATCCTCTTTTGGTAGCATTGTTTAACTCTTGTTTCTGCATCACCAGGAGAGAGCCAGTCCTTATAGATGGAGTGGTGCAGAAAAGACTTCCCGCATTTGCTCACAAAGAATCCATTCTCATTTTTCCAAAAGATGACAACCACTCTTTCTTATCCATTCCAGTTAAACAGATAGACAATTAAAAGGAAGGCTATTCTTAAACATTGTTGCCTTACTTTTCTGTCCACTAAGTGACCCAAATTCTTTCTTATATTTGTCCCACAAGCCAGTGGACAGTTTTTTTTTTTTGCTGGATATATGGATACATAGACACATTAGTAAGTTGGTGTATAAATTTCATTCCCCTACAATCATGGCTTTCAATTGACCATTGGTCTATAAATGAGTGATAAACTGATTTAGCTAAGACTTGTTAATAAAAAAGATATTGATCAATAACAACACCAAATCCACTGCAGTAAAAATAACACATGCAATTTTCTTTCTACTTATCTATGCCAGTGGAAATGCCAGCCTGGAATTGCCTTAACCAGGGGATAAGTAGCTCCCTGTGCCTGTTGACTTTATAGGCACTCACTGTTGTACTAATTGAATCATGTGCATTTAAAATAGATTTCTTATTATTTTATTATTATTAACATTTATTTATATAACGCCTGCATATTTCACAGCGATGTAAAGTAAATGTGTTTATACAACTAAATCACGTTAATTACATACATAGAACATATGGATATACATACATCACAATCAATACCGGTACAAAAGGTGAGGAAGGCCCTGTGCAAAGGAGCTTTCAATTTAAAGGAAGGGAATAAGACACAAGGTGTGGGAGTGGGCAAGATCTGAATTGAGTGGGTGAGAGATGTGGTACTGTATGTGGTATTGCATTTGGTAGTTAAGCAGAGTGAGAGTAGGTTTCTCTAAAGAAGTGCGTTTTAAGAGATCTTTTGAAAGCAGAAAGGTTGGGAGAGAATTCCAGAGGAGGGTGCATCCCTTGAAAAGTCTTTAATGCGAGCGTGTGAGGAGGTAATGAGAGAAGAGTTGAGTAGCAGGTCAGTAGCAAGCGGTTGGGTGAGTATATAGAGAAAAGATCTGTTTATTTAAGCACTGTACTTGGCGATGACCCAGTGACCATCCCATCCCTACACAAGTTTTAGCCATATGCACACAAGTCACTAACAGGCTATTTTATTTTTTGCTCCTGACTGTTTTTGCTCCTGACTGTAGTGGGTGCGATTATGATGCAGTTCTGGGAAAGAATGTTCATTGTGGGCAAGAAAAAATGACGAATAGCACTTTGCACTATTTAATAATTTAGATCTAATGTCTTAATAGTAGTTAATTAATTTAGAGTCTGATGGCGAGTTGTAGAGGCCCTACTGTTGTTAGTAATAACCACTGCCTTTCTTGAATATCAATTTTGTAATGGATCTGTAAAACAAAGCTGGGTCCCAAGTGACTTCCATTCTACATATTCACAAGAACCATTAAATAATCTTTTAGAATCAGAAGAAAATCAGCCATGAAAAGGATAAAGGCACAGGTGCTTTGACACTTTCCAAGTGTCTCCTAGAACATTTTGTCGAGCAAGGAAGAAACTCTTGGCATAAGTACACAAAAGCCATGAATAACCTATAAAATATATCCTGGTGGTGGTGTCTCTCAGTATAATCATAGTTTCATAATGCATTTTGACCCCTTTGACTGAAACTTGTCTATCATGAAAAATAATAGTTGGCAACTATTTTTACCAGTAACTGTGATTATAGTCAAGCTTCAAGGTGCATTCTGGTTCAGTTGGGGTTAGAATGTTTTGCATTCTAAAGAACCAATGGTTCAGCTGCTAAGAGTTGAAACAAACAGAAGCTGTTTTTGAGTGTTGAGGAACTCCAGTTTTTCCATGTTGTCTTAAGGACATCATGTTTGCTGTTATTTTATATTGTGTATTGGAAGCACTGGAACATTTTTTTACTATTTCAAAAATAGTGTCATTAATATTTTTAAAATACTTTCACAATAGTGCAATTAATACTTTAACACAGTTTTAGGTCACCTTAGCGGTGATAAAGGGTTTTTGGGAAATCTAATGAGAGCTCTAAATAGAAAACCTATGGACCATTAGACCGGAAGTTGTTACACAATAATTTCTCAAAAGTAAAAAAACAACTTTTAGAAGTGGCTGCAGTCTAAAAAGCACAGTGTGGAGGGAAATATTAGAACTGAGCATTTCATAAAGAGTGTCAATTAATATTTTTTTAGCTGGACCTGATTTTGACACAGGTTGATGAACTTGTTCAAATACAGTGGGTGAGCCATGACACCTTAGTTTGGCAAAGCAATGCTCTATTAGATCTAGTTTTATTTCATCACTGTTACTGTTTACAGAGCCAAAAACAAACAAACACAAGACTGTGTATAACAGAATATAGCATTGAATAAATGTGTAATCCAAAGACTTGTAAAGAGAACTTACAAGTTATCAATATCAAATAGGAACAAATTATTCTCTAGTATTAAAATATTATCTTCACTTTACTGTCAACTCAAGCTGGATTCTGTTAATTGTAAAGCATAGTCTTTGTAGATGTTTAGACTGCCATCATTTTAGACCTGAACAATCTGGAGGTTAATGATTATCTCGCCTGTTGTAATCCCTTCTATCTGACACCAGTTATTGCACTTGCTTAGCCATATGTGCACATAACCATTATATGTTATTTTGGTGCTTAAACATACCAAATACATACACATCGCTTGACATACACCTGTATGAAATGCATTTCATAATGTCCAATTTTTACCTTTGATAATTTGGTACACCAAGGCACATAACAGACACCAGTCAGCTTTGTCCCATTTTTGCATGTACAAGGCTTCCCTGCATGCAGGCTGTTTGTGTTTGAGATCCATTTGTTTTTCCTTGAAAATTATTTATGATATGCTTTTCAGCATATAATTATGCCTTAATATTATGATATCAAGAAATGGTGTCATAGCATGTCAGCCAGTAAAAAAGCAATCAGCTTGAAAAAGGAACTGAAATGTTCTGGAAGCTTGTTGTAATTGTCTCATTTGTTTTGTTTCATCTCAAAAATATACCCTGTAATGATTCTAATGGCAGAATCCCGTTACTCCTTTTTTTGCATCTACGTGATTACATTTCCATGTTCTAAATATGTAGACGTTATTTTACTGGTAAAGAAAATGGGCAGTGTTATATTTCATTATCTGATTCTAGTGATCATTTCTGTGCCACAATTCATGAACAGGAATTATGATTACTGGGTGTAATAAATTAATATCCCGTTATTAATGTTGGCATTCTCTAGGGCCTCTCTGTGCCACTACTTTTGCAATAAATGTGGGATTTTAGTCAAGCCTCAAGGTGTGTTCAGGTTCACTAGTGCTTGAATATTTTAGTTTACTGAGAACATCCCAAAGAATCAGTAGAGGTCAACACAAACTATACAGTAGCTGTATTTTTGGTGTTTTTCATGGGGATTCACCATTACTCAGTAGAACGAAAGAGCTGGCTACTTCTCATTTCTCTCCGTTTCTCTATGCCGTGTTCTATTTTCATTTGGTTTGTTTCGGATTTTGGCCGGCACACCCACAAACCTTTTTGCTCTGCTGCTGGCCCTTGATCCCAACAGAACACTGGGGTCTAGCTGGCCCCTCCTCACAGCCTCCGACCCTACCTCGCCTTCACAATCCTTCCATTTGTCTCTCACTTGTCCCAATTTGTCTAACCATCCCATTCTCCCTAATATCTTGCTGTGGCTGCCCTGATCACTTTTCAGCTGCCCTTGGCCGTCCACCCTGCAGATGTTTAATTTGGCTTATGAGTTCTTGTTATTGTATGAGCTGTGCTCCTCTACTCCGATAACTGTCATATGTGTAAATCTTGACCTGTTCTTCTGTTTTTTTCCTTCCTCTGTTTGTCTATTTCCTTCCTTTCTTCGGCCAATCATTGTTCATCCGTCTGTCACCCCAAAATTTATTTATTAATATAATTTATTTATTAATGCACCATAACCATTTTATTTTTTTTATTGTTTAATACTTCCATTCTCTCCTATAACCCATTCACCCTTCATTCATCATCTCATCCACATGTTCCATTACAACCTTTGTTTCTCATTTAACATATCCGAATTCTCTTGTTTTTGAAACATTTAAACATTGCCCTTCTCCGTTTCTTTTCCATTTCACAACACATAATTTTACCATTTATTTTACTCAAACACTTTCATTTTTAATAACGTATTCTGCATTCCTATCCCGTATTTCTATTTTGTTAAACTATTTATATTCTCATCCATATACTTCATTACTTTTTACCTTTCCTATTTTCTGTTTGCTTCTCCTCTCTTGTAACACCTCTCCCACTCTGCAGGGCTTTTGTGTACTTGAGTAATTTGCTGTACTCTGTCCCTTTGGTTCACCGAGTCGCCATTGTCAGCGAGAAGGGAGAAGTGAAAGGATTTCTTCGGGTTGCTGTTCAGGCCATATCAGGTGAGGATGAGTTTTTAAAGGGTCTCAAAATAAACTCTTGGGTACTTTCCAATGGCATTTTTGTTATTAATAGTGTATTGTTGCAGCAGGCAACTGAAGGTGGCTGTAGAGTTGGCAGTGTTGTTTTTTTTGTATTTCTGACTTATTTGAGTTCAGTTCATGTGACTATAAACTGAACTGTCTTAATAATTTATTAATATGTACCATGCTAGGCCTAAACCTGTTTTCTGGAGGCAACGTAATAAAAGTTATACATTTGCAACAGTTCTATTAACCCAACAGATCAGATGTTTGCTTTCAGACAGACGACAGGTACATGCTATTTAATGATTGCTCTAGGTTTCTTGTATACTTTGCAACTTTTAATACATTGCCTCAGATCTTGAAAATTTTGTGCATTACTTTCTCAATAAACTAGAATTTAAAAATATGACTATTACCATCCAGACATTTTTTCTAGGGATGCACCGAATCCACTTTTTTGGATTTGGCCGAACCCCCGAATCCTTCACGAAGGATTCGGCCGAATACCGAACCGAATCCGAACCCTAATTTGCATATGCAAATTAGGGGTGGGAAGGGGAAAACATTTTTTACTTCCTTGTTTTCTGACAAAAAGTCACGCAATTCCCCTCCCTGCCCCTAATTTGCATATGCAAATGCATATGCGGATTCGGTTCGGCCGGGCAGAAGGATTCGGCCGAATCCGAATCCTGCTGAAAAAGGCCGAATCCTGGCCGAATCCCTAACCGAATCCTGGATTCGGTGCATCCCTAATTTTTTCTCATTCACCTATTTTTTGTGAATAGTGTTTTTTTTATAGCATTGTATTTGTTTTTATTGCTATATTGTATGTATCCATTTGTTATCTGATACCTAAATAAAGCCCTGTCCTGTTTATTGTGCTAAGTAGAACCTAAGGGCAATGGCACATGGGATGTTTTGTTGCCTGCTGTATGTCCCTAGTCTCCCTCATACTGGCAGTACTATGAAGGAAAAATCATACATGTCTCGAATTAGTCCACAGTTTCCTCGAATAAAAACATATCCACATTCACTTACATATTAAATACAGATTTTTTTGCGTGTATTGTTTAAATCTTTCTAATAATATATATTGCTACGGCCAAAGAACAAGATAATGGTTGACAGGTTTAGCCAATCAGCAGGAATTATTTTGTGTTTCTCATTTTGAAGGAAAGGTATTTATGTCTTTAAATTCAATTGATAATGACTTTGTTGGTGTATATATTTTAGCTGACGAGGAAGCTCCTGATTATGGTTCTGGAGTCCGGCAGTCTGGCACAGCTAAAATATCCTTTGATGATCAACATTTTCAAAAGGTGAGAAAAAAACAGCACAACCATTTTTATGATTGCCCTAACACTATTAATTACAGAGTGACTCTTTGAATTTTCCAATTCTTATGCAAAATCTCCTAAATAGCAATCTTGTTTGATATCCAATTGTGCTGCAGTTCCAGGCTGAAACCTGCCCAGGAATGACGCGCTCAGGCACTTCACAAGAAGAGCTTCGTATTGTCGAGGGAGGCCAAGGACAAAACCCAGACTCTCATCCTTCTGCTGATGAAGTCAACAACAACACCTGTTCAGGTGAATGGGCCAGTTGCTAAAAAATATTAGCAGAATAACATAGATAGAGAAATCTGGATCTTTCCAGTCAAGAAAAGATACAAAAAATATCTTTTTATTATAAAATAATAAAAACAAATCATAAAATATAGGTTAATCTATAAAGTTCTATAGATAGGGCTTCTGAATGCAACATGTGTTATAGAGGAAAAAGTAAATAGGAAAGGTTTTTGATGTATTTTTGGCAAAATTATTGATTATTAATTAGAAAAGAAAAAAGCCAAAGAAAGACATTTTCAATCTTTTCCTATTTGTCCGGTACTGAATGAACTTCTGAATGTTATACAGTATATTTCAGCCATTCAAATGCTCTAACAAAACAAAGTCTCATGGATAACTTCTGATTTCTCCATTAGCTTCTCTGCAGTCATCCTTGTTGGATAGTCCTACAAAGGCACCGTTTGACCTCACAGATACCATGGGCCACCCCCTGAAACTGGGCAGCATCTTTACATTCAGAGTGACAGTCTTGCAGGCATCGAGTATACCTCCGGAATATGCTGACATATTCTGCCAATTCAAGTCAGTTCTATTATATTTATATTATATATTTATATATATATTTATATTATATTATATTTACATGGTTTAGTTCACTACTGTTTGCTCATTGCCAATAGCACACCGGTACAATATAGATATACAATACAATTCAATATAGATACACATTGTTACATGTTTTCAAGATAATTCAAAAGATTTTGGTGAATTTAGAGACAGCAGAGATGACTGAATAGTATCTGGAAATTGTTTGTTATCCACGTGTACCTTTAACAGGAATTTTAAATGGCTTGCAAACCCAGGCAAAACTCTTAATTCTAACAATAACTTGTATTTACTGTAATTAAGAGGCCTGAAGAGAAGTATTATCTCATATACATGTAAGGCATTGTGGTAATTCGTCTTTGCTAAAGAAGAGCTGACTACTGCAACAACTGAATGCAAAATAACCATAACATTTTGAATACCTAACCAAATTTTATGAATTTGTTGCATCCATGCTATAGATTTATATTTTTAAGAAAGAATCCTCAACTTGTCTTTTTTGAAAATTAATAACTGACAGTGGGAGTGTTGATCCTATAGTGTAAATATAATTGTCCAATTCATGCACTTCAGATTTATAGTGCAGATTTTATTATTATTATTAACATGTATTTATATAGCGCCAACATATTGCGTAGCGCTGTGATAGATTATATATATATATAGATAGATAGATAGATAGATAGATAGATAGATCCATATATAGCTTCTATGCCAACCAAGAAAGTTTTATCTGTGTCTACAATTTATTCCAGTTTTATTCATCGCCATGATGAGGCCTTTTCCACTGAACCATTAAAAAACACTGGCCGAGGGCCACCACTGGGCTTCTACCATGTGCAAAATGTAAGTATTTACTGTATAACTAACTAAAAGCCCATCACATGACATTATGACATGTCATTGCCAAACTCTATTCCACTGTAATGTGAACAAGTATAAGGGGCATATTTATCAAGGGTCAAATTTTGAATTGAAAAAACTTCAAAATTCAAAAAGACTAACCAAAATTAAGTCAAAGTTTTTTTGGGTCAAATAGGCCCGTATTCGGACGAATTCGAATCGAAGGAATAGCGCATTCAATCGAATTCAATTAAAAGTTTTTCCCCAAAAAAAACTTTGATTTTTCAAAGTCCACCATTTGACTCCAAATAGGTCATAGGAGGTCCCCCATATGCTAAAACAGCAATAACAAGTATCTACAAGTATCCAGTGTTGGACTGGCCCACCGGGATACCAGGAAAACTCCCGGTGGGCCAAGGTGTCAGTAAGCTCTCCTGCTTCTAAATATTTGGCTTATTTCATGGCCATGACCTTTTTCTATGAGAATAAAGAGGCTAAATAGATGGAATAATATATTATAGTATGTAAAGAAAAGCGAATAAGATAATAGAGGTTGACTAAGGAAAGGAAGAAAATAATGCTTAGAGTGGGTCCCTGGTCTAAAGGTGTTTGGGTGGGCCCCTGGTCTAAGCGTTTTTGGTGGGCCCCTGGTGTCCCAGTCCAACACTGCAAGTATCTATATAGCTTACTAAACAAGATACAAAAGAACAAGAAATTAGGGTATAACCAATTACAAAATCACTGGTGTGGACTATTACTCCTTTGTACTCCACAACTGCAGAACTGGAGAACAGTGAAAATTCAACACACTTTGAGGCACATTTATCAAGGGTTGAATTTCGAATTCATTAACTCCCATTAATGTGAAATTCGACCAATCAAAATTCATTAATAAAATCAAATTTTCTCAGCTCGGACTAATTGAATCGACCCGAAAACTCGAAATCGAATTGGATTTGAATTAGAAAAACTCAAATCTAATTTTTTCCCTTAAAAAAACTCGGATGTCAGGAAGGCTGTTTACCAATTGGCATCCAGAACCAATGCTAGGCTCTGGTCTCAGCTCTTGCTTCCACCTTTAACAGCCGCCTTTCACCTCGGGAGGAGCCCTCGGCTAATTGGATGCCACCAGGTCTTATAAAGAGAGGAGCCAAGCTAAGGGTTCTGGATGAGGGGGACGATTGTTTTGCAAAGTCTTTTGGGCAGAAGGTCTCAGAAGTTCAGGGAGCAGACAGAAAGCGTAGTCAAAACCAGGCCGGGTCGGTGCAGGCAGAATACAAACGGAGTCAAACAGGCAGGGGTCAAAGCCTGGAGATCAATCAAGTAGAGTCAGGACAGGCAGGGGTCAGAATACGCATAGCAGAATAGTCGGTTTACCAGGCAGTGGTCAGGAACACGGAAGTCAGATTAGTCAGGCAGGCAGGGGTAAAAACAGGAATCAGGTACAAGATACAGAAAGGAATAACACCAGGAACTCTTGGAGATGAACCTAACAATGGGCAATCCACATTGTAAAAAGTCCCTTTAAATACATTTGAATTTGGCGCCACTGCGCGCTGATGTCATCACGCCAGCGCCAGTGCGCCTATAAATAAAGAAGATACGTGCCGCGCACGCCTAATGAACTGGCATTACAAAGTAGAAGAGCAGCATGGCGGCATCCCCGCCAGCCCACTAGACCACCAGGGTGAGTTTTTATTACAGGCTGCAAACATCACAAATTGATCCCTGGACCTCTCCCAATGACTTATACACCAATTCGGCAGGTTTAAGGTGGTGAATAGACTAAGTTGAGTTCTTAAAGGGCCAGAGAGTATGATAAATCTCGAAATTTGAATTCAAATTAAAGCTCTAATTGAGTTTGGATAATTCACAATTCCAATTGAGAGTCATAAATATAGATTTCAGGCTTCCACTATGCCTATACTAAGAAGTGAAACGCTACCTGCATGAATACTAAAGATAATAAACTAAAATATATATTATCATCTTGTAATCATAATGCCTTTATAGCTCATGAGAGTAGATAATGAGATCAATAAATAATTGAAGGATAGCCATTTTTGCTTAGCTTAGTAACTGTAGCTGAGAGGACAAATGCTTCCTTCTGCTCTGCTCTTTTCATTTATTTGAAAGTTATACTCTGCTTAGTATGTACAAATAAACCTCTATGTATTCTATACATAGAGAGTAGTGATGGGCGAATTTGTGCAGTTTCGCTTCGCCGAAAAATTCGCGAATTTTGCACGAAATTCGTGAAACGGCGAAAAATTCGCGAAACGGCGCCGGCGTCTCGTTTTTGACGCCGGCGCCCGTTTTTGACGCCGGCGCCCGTTTTTCTGACGCTGGCGCCCGTTTTTTCGAATTTTTTCAGCGAATTTTCGCGCCCGTTTCGCGAATTTATTCGCCGACGACGAATCGAATAAATTCGCCCATCACTAATAGAGAGCTCTCTATATACTAATGCTTTTATTTCCCCAGATTGCTGTGGAGGTCACGCAGTCATTTGTGGAATATGTGAAGAGTCAGCCAATTGTCTTTGAAGTGTTTGGACATTATCAGCAGCATCCCTTCCCTCCTCTGTGCAAAGACGTTCTAAGGTAACATGCAGATAGATATATTACAGGTTATTGGGTGAGCAGGGAGGGTGCTGAATTAGCATATACATGCTCACCCCCTAAAGACAACAGTCTTGATACTGACTCGTTTCTCTTCACAGCCCTCTCCGCTCTGCCAGACGCCTGCTTCCAAGGGTCATGCCTCTGTCCAAACCAGGTAAATTCAGCATTATCACTTGCATACATATTACATGGAACTAATATCTTTGATACATTAAACTGTTGCCCATACTGCAATATTAACCATGAGCACTAATGTCACAGATTGGTGTAATAAAATAAAAAATATGTTGCTTTTATTATTTGTTCTTAAATTTTCCACCTAGCAGGAATATTAAAGGTCATGGCACTTAAGATTTATTGCCCACAGACATTGTGAAAGCAAGCATAATTAACTGCAGAATATTTTGTATCTTAATCAATTAATACATTTTTTTTCCCGTTCTTCATCAACTTATTTCATACTACTATATGTAAAACTTCTACAATTCCCTGCTCCAAATCTGTTTTTTTCATTATGAATCTATTACAAGGCTTGCAAAACCCATTCCTACCCCCATCTTTTCACCCCACTTTCCATATGCTGAGCTCCTTGGCTCCCCTACTAGCTACAGAAGGTGTCCTTATAGGAAGCAGTGTGTTTAACAGGATTGATGGACCACACCTTGAGTCTCCCATGCTCAGGATGACTGGGATCGTGACCAAGGCTCAGAGGCATGGTGCGTGAGGGAGCAACCTCAGTAAATCTTCTGCTCGCACTCTTATTTCGGATACTTTTTGTGTTGTGAACCTTTTTCTTCTCATATATCCTGTTTCTGAGAAATACAGCTCAGTGTTCTCTTTTTCTGTATTTTTAATCATAACCTCTGGGTGAATATATATGAGAACTATTTATTGAAATGATGTGGCAGCAAAACTAGATATGTGCCATCATAAAACATCCTTGCTCTGTGGCCGCCCTACTGTATAATGGTTAATGACAGTTATATAGGGTTATATAGTTATCTTTAAATGGTCATTATGTGACATTCACAAATATACATGTGTTAACCATTAAACTACTAGCTTGTTTTGTTTGCATTGCAAGTGTTGTTTTCCAAATGGTGATGCAAACAAGTACAGTAGTTCTTCTTCTTTAAAGGATAAGCAAACCTTTAATACAAGTGAATCTAAAATTGATGAGAGTACTATTCTTAGAACTTTTGCAATTTATACTCATTATTTATTTTCTTTTTTCCCAAGATATTAAGGGAAATATGTACTGGTCAGTTTCCGACCATTCTGACCACCAAATAGTCAAGGAAGTTGTCAGGAGAAAGAGGTTGCTCTGATGTTCTTCTGCTTAGGAAATAAATTAGAAACCTTCCTCAAATCTTTCCTAAGCAGAAGAACTTTAGAGCAGCCTCTTTCTTTCTCCTGACTACTTGGTGGTCAAAATGGTCGGAAACTGATCAGTAGGCGGCGCTGTTGTAACAAAATTCATTCATATTAACAGTACATATTTCACTTAATATCTTGGGAAAAAAAGAAAATAAATAATGAATTTAAATTGCAACAGTTCTTAGAACAACACTTTCATCAATTTTACATTCGATTATTTTAAAGATTTACATTTCCTATAAATAGAGGCATCAATTTAGATGCGTTCCTTGATCCTACGGCAAAACTGCTCAATCGATATCTGGTTTAAAAAAATGTGTGTATGACCACCTTAAGACCTGGGATTCAAAACTAGAATCCAGTTTAATAACATAACATCCTGCACAGAACCATGTACCGTCCCACAATGCAGTGTTCTATAGCCTGATTCTGTTGAGGCGGGGACAGTGTTATACATATATTTGTGAATGTTTTCTAGATATTAGAAATAGTATTCTATTCAATCCCTATCTATGTATATACTATTTCATATATGAAACTTACCCTACCTCGTTTTGCTGCCTACATTTTTATAACTAGTTTTTTATAAAATTGTGCATGGTCATTTTTTTTCAATGAAAATGTTGGAACTGTAATTAAATCTTGCATACATATCAGGCTAAACCCTGTGCTGTACACAACATGGTATAAAATGATTTGGGGCCCAGTTTAGTTGTTCTGGCTAGAGATGGGCGAATTTTGGCAATTTCGCTTTGCAGAAAAATTTGTGAATTTCCTGCAAAATGGTGGAAAATTCGCGAAACGGTGCCTTCGTCTAGTTTTTGACGCCTGCGTCTGTTTATTCGCCAGCGGCGAAATGCGGGAATTCGCGCCTGCCGAATAAATTCACCCATCACTAGTTCTGGCTAGTGATATTCAGGATTGTTTAAAAGTTTTACCTATAGATAAAGGTACAGGCTCTGTTATCCAGAATGCTGGGGACCTGGGGTTTGCATCGCAATACCTTAATTCTACTAAAAAATTATTTAAACGTTAACAAAACCCAATAAGATTGTTTTGCCTCCAATACGGATTGATTATATCTAAGTTGGGATCAGTATTGTTTTACTATCATAGAGAAAAACATAATAATTTTTAAACATTTGGATTATTTTATTAAAATTGAGCCTATGGGAGATGGCCTTTCCATAATTCGGAGCTTTCTAGATAACAGGTTTCTGCATAACAGATCCCATACCTGTACTAAGAGTTCTGCCCATAAACCACAAAAATGGCAATCCATTTGCAACTTTGTGAGTAACTTTTTTTTTGATGTCAACCTACAGTATAACTCATCAAAGTTGTGAAACATTCTTATCTGGTAACACTGATTAACAAAACTGCAGTATATATTTAACTATATTCATGGAAGCTGTTTTTAACTCTTTATTGTAAGGGGCAATTTTTCTACAACACACTGTGGCTTTTACGAAACAAGTGCTTAGTTACTGGTGTGCAGGGAGTCAAGATTTCTAATGCGCTGTGTGTTTTATATGCATTATTAGTTATTTTTATCGAAAGTCAATCAAAGTTTAAACATAAAAGCCCCATACATAAAATGCATTTGTTGCAGGTGCACATATAGCTATGGAAATGAATGGGGATGAGAGCCCTTTGTATTTGCAGCCAGGAAGTGAAATGAATTATGCTAACAAGTGCCAGCTATAAAACCATAACAAATATTTCAACCCTCCTCCAGTCGGCCATTAAGTACTCAGCTGCTGACTATAGAACAAGGAGGGCAGTTTTCATCCATAATGCAATACAAGAGGCACATTAATGCGTGGATCAAGAGATTATTTAAAAAAAAATAATTGTGAAAGGCAGATGTGGGTGGTGTATTATCTGGTTTGATATGCTAAAGAGGGAAGTATTAAAGGGGAAGCTTTCTTTTTGTGTCCCAAAGCTGCAAATTAAAGGAGAAATAAAAATGTACATATGTATTCAATGAAGTATTATTCTGTTTTCTCCTGTACCAAATTGATCTAGTGATCACTAGGGTTATATGAGTTGATTAGGAAGCCATGGGGGCAGATTCCCTAAAGGGCGAAGTGACTAACGCTAGCGAAAATTCGCCAGCGTGACATCATTTTCGTAACTACGCTGATTCCCTAACGGGCGCAGGTGTGACTTCGGTAGTGAATGAAATAGACACTAGCATTGCTGCGCACTCTAACGCCAGATGAAGTTTCGCTCTGGTGTATGGACGCAACCCCGCAAATTCACTAAGATGCGGATTTTACTGAAGGTTAACTCTTGCGCCAGACTTGCCTTTGCAACCTCAGACCATGCGAAATGCAATGAAATGGATAGGTCTTCCTCAATTTTATGTTAAAATTTTTTCAGTCCCAAAAAAACGTTGGCATCTTTTCCTTTTTTCTGAGTGATATGGCACTTAACTATACACTGGGCTCATGTGTAGGGCAATATAACAACTCTATTTTATTTTATTAAGGTTCCCTGGGCTTGTGTAATGTAATGTATTTGCTGCAAAATATACGTCCATTCAGCTTTCACTTCCCGCCATATGCAAATTAGCCAACACTAGTGCAACTTCGCTTTGCTTGCCGAAGTAACGCTAGCGTAACTTCGCACGTTCGGCGCCCTGGACGCAACTTCGCATCTTAGGGAATTAGCGCTGTCCTGGCAAAGTGGGCGAAACAGTTAACTAGCGAATTTACGCTGTTTAGGGAATTTGCCCCTTACTGTTCTAGCCTAGGCTGTCATAGTGCTGTTATGCCAATGGACTGGTTTAATAAGCATAAACAAGGTAGCATATATAATAGTGTTATACTTTTAGGCTTTAGTTGCCTTTAATGTAATACAGATTTCTCTTGAGTATTTGGTTTGAGAACGCTTGCTGGCTTGTTCATTTTATATAAAATTGTAGTTGTTATTTTCCCTCTTAGAGTAAATACAAGCAGAAGAAGTTGGATCTTGATGTGGTATTTTGATTTAATTCTACTTAAAATCAAGTGATTTTGGTAGAAGTCTGATAACCAAGCACTGCGATTCAGCATTTTACAGTGTCCAAAGTGAGCAGTAAGTCATCAAATGAGTTCACTGTTCCTCACATAAGGAGTATGTTGTTGTTCCACAGCACAGGGCTTTCTGTATTAGAAGATCCATATTATGAGGTGTAGTTTACCATATTTGATTGATTCTCAGTGCACAAGACACAAACACCATGTTCTACTGTCTCTGAGTGGAACACATTTAGTATTCTGTCTTTGGTGAACATAATGGCTCTATTTGAATATTCTGCAATTCCTTAACATGGAGATTCTCAGTCACTATTCCTGTCTTCTCCCTCTCATTCCTTTCACTGTTGTGCTCCATTTTCCATCTTAACCTATTCTTCCTATCACCCCTCTAACACCCAATTTACAGGACTTGCATTTTGTAACCCTCCCCCACCACCACACTTGCATCCACCTTTCCCGACTTCCCATTTCTCCTTTCCTCGTTTTTCACTACAGGTCCTGTAATGTATTTGCTATTATGAACATCATGAGGCAAATTTACTAAATGACGAAGTGGCTGTCGCTAGCGAAAATTCGCCAAAAAAGACAATATGCAGGGACATTACCAATTTACTAAAAGGTGTATAGGACAAATCGCTAGCAAAAGAGCTTAGTGCTAACGCCATTTCGCCAGGTTACTCAAAGAGCAAAGTCATCAATGTGAGAATTCTCCACTACATTACTCTTTTCGTCAGAGTCTGCTTTGCCAGCTTAGACCTTGCAAACTAATAAGATGAAGCTACATCCTCCTCAATCTTATGTCAGTGACATCATATCCTGTATGCCGAAAAGTATAAAAAAAAGATAAAACTCAGTTTTTTTTCCATATTTAAAGTGGGCTTATGTTTAAAAGTTGTAATTGTTAAATATATATTATATTATATAATTTTTTTAACCATTTGAGGGTCATGCCACGTCTGGGCTCATGTCTAGGACAATAGAATATCTCTTTTGTCTTTATTTTGCTTTCTTGAACATTTTAATAATAAATGACCACTTCAAGCAATACCAACATCACTAATAAAGACATATATGTGACCTATATGTACCCGCCCTATTCAAATTCACATACGCGTAAGTGTGTTAAAGTTACGATAGGAAGAAAGTAACACTAGCGAAAGTTTGCTTTGAAATGCTCACACTGATGAATGAAGTTTTTGTCAGTTGAGACGTAACTTCGAATTTTGATGAATAAGCATATGTGCTGCGAATTAACATCGGACAAAGTTGCACAAAGTGTGGTGGAGCCTTCCGAGGTGAAAATTTGCCCTTTAGTCATTTTCCCCCTATTCCTGCCTTCATTTTTGGAATCTTTTTGGGACAAACATTTGCTGTGCCTGTAAAAAATGAATGTACAGCACATTGCATAGTATGGTACAATGTATGTAAAGATAATAATGATAAGCAAGATAAAGGCGTTTGGGTCATATATTAACATACATTTATCAGACATCTCTAACCCACAGTAGAATGTGATTTGCTTTTTTTGCAATTGTATTTTACTTACATTTTGGATGCCACTAGACACAACCCTTAAAAGATTTCAAGTAATACGAGTTATGTACATGTACAAATAATAACTCATATATGGGGCAGATTTACCAAGGGTCGAATATCGAGGGTTAATTAACCCTCGATATTCGACTAGGAATTGAAATCCTTCAAATTCGAATATCGAAGTCGAAGGATTTAGCGCAGAAAATTCGATTGAACGATCAAAGGATTATTCATTCGATCGAACAATTAAATCCTTCGAATCGAACGATTCAAAGGATTTTAATCCAACGATCGAAGGAATATCCTTCGATCAAAAAAACTTAGGCAAGCCTATGGGGACCTTCCCCATAGGCTAACATTGACTTCGGTAGCTTTTATCTGCCCGAACTAGGGGGTCGAAGTTTTTTTTAAAGAGACAGTACTTCGACTATCGAAAGGTCGAATAGTCGAACGATTTTTAGTTTGAATCCTTCGATTCGAAGTTGTAGTCGTAGTCGAAGGTCGAAGTAGCCCATTCGATGGTCGAAGTAGCCCAAAAAACACTTCGAAATTCGAAGTTTTTTTACTTCGAATCCTTCACTCGAATTTAGTGAATCGGCCCCTTAGGGTTGGGATGACTTTCGTATATACACCATGATCCTATATAACCTATACACTGTATATGGCACTGTCTATTGTTTGGACACTGGGCACTGGATGTCGGGTTCTCTGATATGACCTAGGAGCCCAGTCTAGCATTAATAACACATAATCCATTTGGAACTTTAACTATTTGCATGGCTTTTGTTTTGGTATCTGCTGGGTGTGACCTATGTCTTCTGATTCTTTCTTTTCTTCAAATATGTTTACAGACTCTCTTTCAATTCCTCTCTTCCATCTAATCAATATCATGTCCTGCTTTTCTTTCTCCCAGTTCCTGCCACTAAGTTGAGCAGACAGCGTGTTCCCAGTGTGGGTCCCTGTCACTGCAAGTATGACCTGATGGCTTATTTCCAGATCTGTGAACTTGAAGCCAATGGAGAGTAAGTCAATGTATTTATCTGTAAATCTTGGAAGCAAGGAAAATCAGAAAAGACCATTAGAATAACAATTTTAGTCGTTGCTAGCGGTGTTAAGGGTTGGAATGGGATTTCTGCAGACAAAGTAAGGAAAATATTAAAAAAATATAGAATACAATTTTTTTCTTGGTAAACATTTGTATAAATACATAGATTTTAAGAAATATATACATAAAGAGTATTTATGGATTATCTCTACTTTTAGCTGAAATAAAGAACTGTAATGTACTGTAGATATCCTCAAGAGTTTCTTACTGCAGATTTTTGATTGTAACATACCATTCTTACAGCTACATACCTGTATCAGTAGATCATGGAGTGGGCTTGCCTTGTCATGGAACATTTCTTCTTCACCAGGTACTGTGCCTTTTTACACTTGCATGAATTAAAATTGTGTTTACAGTAGCTTAACTAAAGAGGAAGCAGACCCTGCGGCTGCAGGGGGGGGCCAGGAAGTATAGGGGCTCCATGAGGCCCTAATTCATATACAATTTCAATAAACATTGGTAAAATATGTCAATCTCTAGACATTTTGGGGGTCTGAAAAATAATTTGCTGTGGGCCCAGTAATTTCTAGTTATGCCACTATGTGTTTATGAGATATAAATATATTGAGGTCAAAGAGGAGTTCTGAGAACAAATAAAGCCTTGAGGTTACATGCATACTCACAGTCACGAACTCCAGGCTGACTATCTATTTTTCAGAGAGGGATGTACCAGTATTAATTATGCATTAGTAGAGCAATGAACTGTAATGTGTTGTTGAGAACTTTATATCCTTATATATGAGTTGGGGGTACATTATTCTGATGGCCCAATATAATATCGCTATAACCCCACATTATTTTTTCAATATTTTGTTGGTCATTTACTGAGACTCCAAAGGAAGAACACTAAGGGGTATAAAAGGAAGCTCCTTTGTACTCATTTGAACAGCACTTCCATTATCTGGCTGTGCTCTGTGCCTCACACCAGATACAATCCATGGAGAATTGGGCCTGTTATTTTGCACCCTGTCCTGCAATGTAAATGTAAATGACCCCTTATAACAAAATTGGGCCCATTTGCAATGTGCAATAAAGGGGCGCAATCAGACATTTTTTGTGTTGTGCATATAGCCACAGACCTCTGACCCCTATTAACTCTACAAATGTATCATAACTTCTTTTGACCTTGGAATTTCTCTCACAGGGTATCCAGAGACGCATTTCAGTGACACTGGTGCATGAAGCTGGCGCTGAGCTGAAGTGGCTGGAAGTGCGAGAGCTGGTTGTGGGTGAGCACCACTGTTTAAACTGAAACTCACCATTGGTTAATAATAATTGCTTCTATTGATTGAAAATCAGGGTCAGAAGTAGGGGAAGGCAGAAGAGACACGTGTCTACGATGTTCCCCTAGTTTCAGACCATCTAAAGGATTGTGTGTCTTTCCAAAGCACCCATATGCAAGGTTGGGGTGGGTGTGCATGAGGAAAGGAGCAAGTGGGGCAGGGAAGCTTGCCTTGGGTGCCCTCAATCCTAAACCTGGGACTTCTGAAACAGATTCAATTAAAATGATTCATTAAAAATTCCATCAAAGATTATGAACAAAGAAAGCTTTACTTTACCTCATTCCGAACATTAATTCATAATAAATCAGCCCCAGAGTCTTCCATAAGGAGGCCTGGAAAAGGTAACTGACATGTTGGTCTCCATTTATTACCAGAATTGATAAATATCTTAAAAATGTCCATTTTTGCAACCTGCTAGCTATTGAACTTTAGAATCTATCCTCCCACTGGCAGCTGGATGTTGTTGGAAGCTGTCCTTATTTACAGTTCTCTAGCACTTGAATGTCTATTGGTTACACATAAGCTATTTCAGTAGCCTTTGTTTCTAAAGTTGGAGCTCCATGCTTCTTGCATTGCCCCTCTTTTTTTTTTCTTGCATATTAAATTTTCTACAAATCATTTCTGTAACCTTAGGTCGCATCCGGAATACTCCAGAGGCTGATGAGTCTATTATTGACCCCAACATCTTGTCACTGAATATCCTATCTGCGGGGTATCGGCCCCCTGAAGGAGGTGATCGGTGAGTGAGAATGTGGGTTTGGTAAAAAGCTGAGTGGGAATCCCATGAATCAGACACCAGGGGGCATATATGGTGTGACTGGAAGGATAAAATTGCCCTGGGAGGTGCTTACTAGAGATGGGCACTGAAGATTCTCTTATATTACTGTGTTCCCCTTACCTTTGGCTTATGGCTTCATCATTAAGCATGAATCAGAGAAATCTGGGCAGCAGCTTCCCGTGCTTTCCTCATTCAGCCTCCCCAAATAATTCCTCTTAACTTATTCCCCAATCACACCCATATCTTTCCATCCCTTTGCACATATCCTCACATCCTCACTTATTATTTAAAGACACCTTCATATATCATTTCCAGCATTAATCATTGCAGCCACTTTACCTTCTCCCTCTACTTAGCATTTTAAATATTTTTAATTTGTTAGTATAGAATCATTTGCACTATGACTTCCTCATTCTGTGTCTTTTATAATTACCACAAGGAGCACTTTACACCTAACTTACATCCCAACATTCAAGCAACAATGTCCGTATTCCACTCATCTCCTCTTACCACATTTCAAAAAACGTCCCCCCCCCCAAAATAACATTACACTAAATAAGATCTATAAGACCCTTATTACTCTGGCTCAAATGCTTAACTTAATATACAATGAAAGCTCTCATTTAAGAGTTCTATTCACTCAGTAAGTTGTAGTTATACAGTATATCCAAAATAAAACAGGGTGCATACTATAATCATTTATTACCACAGCCCTTCTTTTATTCTTATCATATAGATGCCAGTTTTATTAAAAGAATCACGGTGTTTATGTTTGAATAGTTTATTTGAAAACAAAGGTGCAAAGGCTTGTTCAGTTACATCAGTTCTGTAATCTATTAACTTCCCTTGGAAAGGAGTCACCCCATCTAAGCATCTCTGATCCCACTGGTTATGTTCCTTGCTAGACTTCAGTCCTAGCTGGGGGTGCTCTTATATGTTTCTCTGCAGTAGAAGTTATTTGAGTATAAACCCCCAGGACAACTCCTGCTAGTGTTAGGGGCTGTTATAAGGAAGTGTGGGAATATTGTTAGACAATAACACTGATATGGCTATAGAAAGCACTCAAAGTATTGTTATTCAAAGAGTTTTTGAACAAACTGTACACCGAAAAACAAAAGTCAAACACTGTTATCCTTTTTTTAAACCGGGGTAAATGTAAGGTGAGGTTAAAAAGTAGGGTAATAAATGTTGATTTCATATAAATGATTACTCTAGTGGTAAGAGTATAGTTTATTTTTTCAACTCCCCCTTGTTAGAACTGGCTTCATCACATAGCTTACCTTAACAACTGGACAGGTGGAAATCTGTTTAATGAGTTTTACCCCCAACACTTACAGTTTCCTTATCCCTGAATAAATATGGTGGGAGACTTTTGGGGCCTTGAGAATATTGGTACCAACATGTTGCCTGCACTAACGTCTCCTTATTTGTGTTTCAGGCAGTTTCTTGATTCTGACACTCCTAGGTATTTTTTTTTTTAATCATTCCTAAGCCAACCTTTAAACTTCCTCCCCATCTTCTTCTTCCCTTATCTTCCTTTTCCATGCTTTACCATTTACCATTTGTTATTATTTCATACGTTTGTCCATTCATTTACTATTCCAAGCTGCAAATCCAATAATTTCTACATCTCTTTATCTGGCTTACTTTACATTAGCAACCTCCTTGGAGTATGGTTCTGTCTCATACTTGGATATATTTTACCTAACCCTAATCATAGCCACACTATTAGCAACTTGTACATTGGGAAACCAAAGCTCACTCAAAGGATGTATAACACAAGCATAGAGGGACTGCATCACTGTGGTTGATTGATGACCATATGGATGAATTAATGAGACTTTGTAGCTTCCCTCACCAGTAACATGATGTTAATTTCACAGTTAACAGGGTAAATTGCTTGTCCCAAAAAATGAGTTCTAAGTCTTGTGGTAGCACATGGCATCCCCAATCTCAGGAAAAACTATTTTGCAGAAAACATTAGTAGCCCTTTTGAGATTTGATTATTCTTAAAGCTTTTGCTGATGCTGACATATATATGGAAATGGTCACTTATTATTATAAATGTCCAAGTAAGCAAAATAAAGACAAAAGAGTTGCAGAGACAAAACATGTAAATAACATATATTTACAATTTGGAAACATAATCCTGCATTAGTATATGAAAAAATGTCAGCGTACAGGATATGAAATCTTATAAATTCACCAGCCAGAACCTTGCTAAATAGACTTTGGTGAAAAGGGTTTGTGGATTAACGATCGTTAAAAAAGATTTGCATCGCAAAATGGCGTGAAACTTCTCTTGCACTGACCTTTTTTGCTTGCAAATTGTCTCCTTTGTCTTTTAGCAAATTCATGGTGTCCCTTTCGAAGTGTCATTTTAGCTGATTTTCGCAAAAGAAGTGCTTCGCTCTTTAGTAAACGTGCCCCATGGTGTTTAAAAATATGTACAGAATAATTACTGACTGTACATCTGTATTGTATATCTACAATATATCACGAATATATCTTTTTCTTCAAATATAAAGCTGTTACTTAAAATGGTAATATATATCTTTTGAGCATAAGATAAAAATAAATAGAATTTGCATGAATAGGAATTTGATTTTTGATTGATGAAGGGTTAGGACGAGTTAGGAAATTACAAAATTATTTATTATTTTGTGTTTAATTTCTCCATGCCCAGCATAAACTGATACATTCTTGATTCCTATCTTCCTCCCCACCTTGGGTATCTTCACTCATTGCTCTTTTTTGGCCCTTGGCATTCACACTCTCTCACTATGTATTTGGGGCTCCTACCTGCAGCTGCCAATCCGGGAGGGGCACCAGGTACTCACTTCTAATATTCTGTCTTCCTCTATCCTTGTCTGAAGTCTCCTTGCACTGCTTCCTCCTCCTTTACTTGCCTCTCCTCTTCTACCTTTTAACTTCTCCACCTCACAACTCCTTTATTCCCTTATCAAACTTCTTCCTGCAAGATGAGCTGTTCTGGCAGTAAACAGGAAAATCACATTATTTGCTTTTAATGTTATTCTTCCACTCCAGTTCTGGAAGGGAAATATCCTCTCTGTAGCACATTACTACTTTGAATCTACAAGTCATTCCTCTGTGTTGTCTCATTTTTACTCTTCATTTAAAGTCTTGCCATTTGTCTCTCTTTTGCTCTCTTCGGCTTATCCTACATCACTTCTGCTGTTATTCTTGTTAAGAAATTTCTCACTTCTTAAAGGAAAACTATACCCCCAAAATGAATACTTAAGCAACAGATAGTTTATATCAAATTGAATGACATATTAAAGAATTTTACCAAACTGGAATATATATTTACATAAATATTGCCCTTTTACATCTCTTGCCTTGAACCACCATTTCGTGACTCAATCTGTGCTGCCTCAGAGATCACCTGACCAGAAATACTACAACACTAACTGTAACAGGAAGAAGTGAGGAAGCAAAAGGCAGAACTCTGTCTGTTAATTGGCTCATGTGACCTTACATGTGGTTTGTATGTGTACACAGTGAATCTTACGATCTCAGGGGGCGGCCCTTATTTTTTAAAATGGCAATTTTCTATTTATGATTACCCAATGGCACATACTACTAAAAAAGTATATTATTATGATAATGGTTCATTTACATGAAGCAGGGTTTTACACATGAGCGGTTTTACTTAGAATCATTTAATAGAGACCTACATTGTTTGGGGGGTATAGTTTTCCTTTAAATAAATAGCTGCCATCTTCTCAAGCTCCTCCTTTTACCCATACTGATCCTTTTGGCTCACTGTAATTCATAGTGTGATCGGTCAGACCACCTTCTCAACATCCATTACCAACCTGAATAGCTTCTCAATCCATCTTCACCAAAATGTATTTGTCTCTGCTACCCCTTCCTAGCCCTGTGTCTTGTTTCCTTGCCTCATCATTTATCCCAAAGACATTTGCTTAACCATTTCAAGTGCTTCTGTTTTTTATTGTGGGCAGTTTCTAATATGTTAGTGTGTTTAAAGCAATGTTTCTATGGGAGCTTCTGATGCAAATAATATGAACTCCAAAATTATGTTAGGTCTCTAGAACTAGCCTAATGTGAATTTTTCATTTAACTTACCAGACAATTATTATTTCCCAAGGAAATACCTACAGATCCATTTAAGTACCACAACTCTGAACGCTAGAGGCTAAAGCATATATAATTTGCTCCAAACAGAAGATTATCATGGGCCATTGCAATTATGTAATATATACAGAACTCTAAACATCTGCCTAAATATTTGCATTCTCAGTCAATGTGTCTCTCTTGCTCTTTCTTTCATTGTCTCTCCAGTGCGTCAGTCTATCTCTGCGTGCCCACATACTGTAAGGGTGTTTTGTACTTTGTGTTTATAAAGTCATATGTTCTACAGATTACATTCTCAATGTGGTTTAGCTTTTATACCTAGGATATAACAATATCTCCTTGTTTCTATGGTAGGACATTCTATCACTTTGATGTGGCCTGGGACAGCTCTATGCACAACTCTTTGTTGCTGAATCGTGTCACTCCATACAGAGAGAAGATCTACATGACTTTGTCTGCCTATGTGGAGGTGAGGCGCCTAGAGCAAGCATCTTCGGAACACAAATAATATTTTTAAACAAATGAAATCTCTTGTACAGGTCTGTATTCATTTAAATAAAGTTAACGGCTGACCTCTGAGGGTTTGTGGTGTTTAACTAAAAGCTGTGTAGAATCCCAAAGTATGGGAGCGCACTTCCAGGGTCACAGATTGGTCGCTTCAACTTTTCAGTAAAAAATTACCTTTATTTAAACATTGGTTTAAAAAGAATTACATCAGTTTATGGTCCATAGACCATGTGACCCTGGAAGTGCGCTCCCATACTTTGGGATTCTACACGGCTGATTGTTTCCCTAGCGACGGACTCGGGGCGGCAGCACCCGGGTCACATTACTGAAAGGGTAAGCCTATCTGTTTAACTTTACATGCAAGAAATATTGTGGATTTAAGGTCCTTTTCTCCCCTTTTGTTTGGGGCACCAATAAGAGCAGGGTTCTGGGCATATTGCACCCGAACCACTACATTAGAACGGTGAGCTAACTGAAAACATGGGAAATGTGTGATTAACTGAACAGATAGAGCTTATAGAAAAACCTATAGATTCCTCGTATTGGATGCATGGTGTAACATTGTTTGTGAGAATTGTTTAACTAAAAGCTAACATTCAAAGCCATTGGAATAAAAACTTTATAATGGATAGAGGTTGTCTCTTACACCTCCAGTGTTCCCAAACCTCTCCTTGCTGGCTTTTCTTTTTTTAAAAAATCCATCAACCAGCCATCATATTTTCAAACCTTGTAGTCCCATTAGAGCTAAATAAATGGGGAAAAACGGGTTATTGCACGAAACCCAGTGTACATCAAAAAATCCTTGGGACTTCGCCCGTTGACTTATGTCCAACCTCGACAGGTCTGAGATGCTGATTTTCAGATTCTGACTTTTCCATCCTCTGGGTTTAATAAATTACGAAAAATTTATGATTTTTTAAAAGTCTGATTTATAAAAAAAAATCACAAATTTTTGCATTCGGAGTTTACTAAATAGCCCCCTTAGTATTATATGCAGTTCATGTACAGTCAAGGACAGTCAGGACTCTACCAAGTACGCCAAGATAGCAAAGCTACTGAAAAAGGGTAGGAGAGGAGGTGAGGGGGAGGTTAGCAGTTGGGGTAGAAAAATGGCACCCCCGACAAACTCATGTCCTTTAAAGTTTTGGAAAAATATGATCCAAGAAAGTGTCTGTATCTCTAAAAGTATATAAATAAATGATAATGATGGTGATGAAAGTAGAGGAACATAGTTGAATCTCATTTTGACTGTAAGCCTATGTCCTTCTTACAGACCCTTGCAATTTTTGATTTTCTCTCTGATTTGCACTTTAATAGATGGAAAATTGTACACAACCTGCTGTGATCACAAAAGACTTCTGCATGGTTTTCTATTCTCG
This sequence comes from Xenopus petersii, assembly GCA_038501925.1. Lineage (NCBI taxonomy): Eukaryota > Metazoa > Chordata > Amphibia > Anura > Pipidae > Xenopus > Xenopus petersii. The sequence goes on along the minus strand of CM076681.1, from coordinate 30,470,918 downwards.
AGATGCCAAACTCCCAGCATGCCGATCCATTCGGAACCTATTTGGAACTGGCAGCTTACGAGCCTCTGAAAGGTGAGTTCACAGTGAACCATATTAATGTTTCTGCATAAAATGTGGCTACAGCAGACCTTTTTTACGTTCAGTTAAATATCAATATAAATGATTTAATTATACAGGTATAGGACCTGTTATCCAGAATGCTCACGACCTGACGCATGCCAGATAACGGATCTTTTAGTAATTTGCATCTTCATACCTTACTACTAGAAAATCATGTAAGCATTAAATAAACCCAATAGGCTGGTTCTGCTTCCAGCAAGGATTAATTATATTATAGTTTGAAACATGTACAAGGTACTGTTTTATTATTACAGAAAAAAAAGGAAATCATTTTTAAAAATGTTTTAAAATGGAGTCTATGGGAGACCGCCTTTCGGTATTTTGGATCTTTGAGGCTAACGGGTTTCCGGATAACAGATCCCATACCTGTATCTATCAATATGCTAGGCATTAGGTGTTGAATTTACTAAGAACTATCTGAAATTAAAGATGTTTTTTATCTCATGGACAACTTGCTTGCCAAATTAATGTACAGTTCAGTAATGGTGCTTATTTTTTTACCTCTCATTATCTGCTTGTTAAACAGACTGAGATTGTGTAGGTCTCATCCTGTTAAAAACTGCACATGTTGGGCAGTAAAAAAAAAGATAGGATTAAATCTGGTAGCTAGGGTCTGAATTTCCCTAGCAACCATGTATTGATTTGAATAAGGGACTGGAATATGAATAGGAGAGGACCTTACAAGAAAGACGAGCAATAAAATGTAGAAGTAATACTACGTTTGTGGCCTTACAAAGCATTTGTTTTTGAGATGGGGCCAGCGGCGCCCATCAGAAAGCTTGAAAAAGTCAGAAGAAATAGGCAAATAATTATAAAACTATGAATAATGAAAATGAATGGAAAAGTTACACAAAAGCCATGAATATCTTGTAAATGATATCCTTATAAACCATAAGTTCTGATATCAGTTTGCAACGGTGAGTTCTGATATCATTTCTGTCACATGACTCACTGAAACTTGTGTATTATAATAAATAAAGTACCCCCAGTTGCAAAATATGAGGATATTAGAAGTTACTTTGGAGTTCCATGACCTGTATAAAAACACTTGGCCTTCGGCCTGGTGTTTTTATTTGGTCATGAAACTCCACGGTAACTTATAACATCCTTATAATTTACAAGAATTTACAAATCATCTGCATTTTTTCAGTAATACTCAAGAGCATAGAGGTATATTAGGATATTAGGGAGAGGTAGAGACAATAGATGTCAATGCTTTCTCTGAGTTTGTTGCCCAGAAGCTGGAAAGTTGCATGTTGGAAATCCATAACAACATTTTTCTGGTCACTAATATCAATCTTAAAATTCTCTTGTTTTTCCATCTCATTATACATACGCAATCAACATTATTTGGGACGCCCTCTCTATTTCCCATGTCACATTGGGGGTGTTATATCTCTATATTCTCTACTACCTCATTAAAACAAAACATTGAATGTCCGCTTCATGTTCTCTTATCTTTTTCACTAACCTCTAGATTCTCCTATAACTTATTGCATTACAGTACTCGGCTTACATGCATGCTTATGAACATGAGAGGCAAGGTGGGATATGCACCAAGGTAAGAAAAGTCTCCCCAGTCCTTGAGTTATTCTGTGGAGCCTGTTTTCCAAATCAGAGTACATTTGTACACCATAGTAAATATGCTCCATGTGATAACTTGAATTGGAGAGTTTTCTTTCACTGTAGAGACTTGGGGCATTCTGTAAAGAAATGGCACTGGGCTCATGTTTGCTATTTTTGACATTTTTAAATTCCTGTGTGTTTTGCGGCTTCTTTTATCTGCAGAAAATTGTAAAATCATTTTAAAGGTGGCATGGTCTGTTTGCACTATGCTCACAGTGCCATTTTATTGGGCTCTGTTTCATTAAGTGGAGTCAGAAATCGAAACATTATGAAATTTTAAGAAATTGTCTTTGAAACTAAGCCCAAAACAATGTGCCAATACTAGGACTCCACCCCAGTCTTGTCCCATTTATGCAGCAAACTGTTATTTTGCAGCATAATTAGTTTAACATTAGTTTTTTAAGTTTGTTTGGGGGTCCACAGTGTGAAACCTGTTCAACTGGTACCACATTTAGTAGCTGCAAAAAATGGGTATTACCATCTCTTTACGTCCTGCCCTTGATTCTCCTTAAGTACATCACCAGATATGTTCTACTACCATTATACATAAATCACAATGCTTGGAATGGAAATGATTCGGGGGTGTATGTACAGTTTAAGCAAATCAGTGAGTTTGTGGGGAAAATATTCTCAATTGTTCTTGGCAGATATCCAATGACTATTTACATTTTCTTGTGTAACCAATATGTTACTGCTTTATTTTTCATGTGCAGTGTGCAAGAGTGTGAGACTAAAACATTCACTATAACCCAATGCTTCATACCTTTCTCTCATGCAAGCCTCTACTTAAAATTCCCCTTTACTTGGAAATGTCTTTGTTCAAAAGGAAGTTTGTATATTATTTTGTAACACATATATAGCCACCGTTCTTTTTATCAATGTGTAAGTACTGTCTACCATCATTTCCCTGCAGAGCAACTAGGGACTGTCTAAAGTTTTCTATCTGCAGCAGTCAGAGCAAGTAAAACAAAGGGGAGAATTTCACTTATAACAATGGTACACATTTTTAAATTAATGGATTGGTTTCTTTTTTTTTAAAAAAAAAAAAAATTAGAAATGGGATTTTATTTTTTGTCTTTACATCCCCTTTAAATGACATTTTTAAATAATGTATACCGTTTCATTGCAATTTGTAGTCTTAAACTACTTTCTTGCTGTGTAGTGTAGCTGCGTTATGAAATTTGGTGTCCTGATTTTAAGGTCTATATACCTGAGCAACCTAGGCAAGAAGAGTTTTGTAACGTTCACAACAACACAAGTCTCACACTTGGTTGTTGGTGTGGTGGAAGCTCAGGGAAATGGCCATAAACAATTGGAGCAGGCATAGGGAATTTGCAGGTTTAATGGTAACTGAAGATAAACACAGGAACAGGTCAAAATCAAATACAAAGTGAAAACAAAGTCTTTACCAGGCAGACAAGGAAAGCTGAAACAAAATCACAGGAACAAGAACTCTGGAACTAGGAATCACAGACACAAGGAACAAAGGTTATCCAGGAACAGACAAATTCAATCAATGAATCAGCCCTGAGCAAAGCTGAAAGGGCTGGTGATTAGGGAATACAAAACACATGAAGGTAATGAGAAGGGAAGAGACCAAGGAGGATACATGCAGAAATACAAAACAACAACAACAAGATCAGGACGAACTCCAAGAGCCTCCTGTGGCTCACTCAGCAAGTGCAACGAATTGTCCAGAAACACAAGTCCCAATAGTTCAAGTCCTGGGCTGATCCTTGCAAATTTATCAGTTGGACACATTACAATTCAACCACATACCTGTATGAATAATTCCAGACTCCACTAATCCAACTAGTCTTTCCATTAACTGACCAATCAGGCTGCTAGGAAAATGTGATCCATCCCGAAGTTTCCTTGTGAGGCAACTTTGGAAAACAAATTGTCAAGACTGGGGATTTTTCATTCTAGCAGGAAGGTAGGGGAAGGCAGTTCGGGGAGATTGTTGCCGCGAAGAAGATGAGATTTGTCGCTGGGGCGACAAATCTGCCCATGTGCCCTTACCCTAAATCTACTAAAAGATTGTTTAATCGGTAATTAAACCCAGTAGGATTGGTACATGGTGCTGTTTTATTATTACAGAGAAAAAGTCAATAATCGTAATTTTTTAAATTATTTAATGGAATCTATGGGAGATGGACTTCCTATAATTTGGATCTTTCTGGATAAGAGGTTTCCAGATATCAGATCCCATACCTGTACCTTAAATACTTAGACTAGGACTTTGTTCACTGATAGAGCTACTGTGCCTTGTCACTCAACCATCTCTGGAAACAACATGGAGATAAAATGAAATAGTACACAATGGGTCAGAGCGGAAAGAGTATCTATAAAATATTTTTGTAAAATAAATGGAATGATGTAATTGCTTTTATGGTTATCCGCCATAACACTCATATACTATACTGCTTCTCTCTGCAGTAATCGTGTGACTGGAGTTTATGAGATGAGCCTGTGTCGGGTTGCAGAAGCCAGTAGTCCAGGTAAGTGCCCCCTGATAAACCCTAGGAGTGTGATGAAATAAAAGTCTCTCGTTTTGCACTTGGTTTTGTAAAGTATGTCAACTAATACGATAAGTGACCTGTACATTCTAACTTCTGATTGGTTGCTATAGATTAATAGACATGGGGCAACTGGTATATCTATCAACTAGCATTTAGGAAGGTTTTATATAGACATAAAAGGTTGGACTTGATGGACATGTCTTTTTTCAGATCTAAGTTACTATGTTAAAGGAACAGTTCAGTGTGAAACTAAAAACTTTGTAAATAGATAGGCAGTGCAAAATAAAAAATGTTTCTAATATAGTTAGTTAGCCAAATATGTAATGTATAAAGGCTGGAGTGAACAGATGTCTAATAAAACAGCCAGAATCCAACTTCCTGCTTTTCAGCTCTATAACTCTGAGTTAGTCAGCGACTTGAAGGGGGGGCACATGGTACATTTCTGTTCAGTGAGTTTGTAATTGATCCTCAGCATTCAGCTCAGATTCAAAAGCAACAGAAATGACCCATGTGCCCCCCCCTCAAGTCTCTGATTGGTTACTGCCTGGTAACCAGGGTAACCAGTCAGTGTAAACCAAGAGAGCTGAAAAGCAGGAAGTTGGGTTCTGACTGACTTGTTATATATCAAATCACTCCAGCCTTTATACATTACATTTTTAGCTAACTGACTATATTAGAAACATTTTTTATTTTGCACAGCCTATCTATTTACCCAGTTTTTATTTTTACACTGAACAATTCCTTTAAGCTATTACTTGGAAAATCACATGGGTGCTATTCAGTTTTAAGTGGCCACATTTTTACTTCTACTGTTAATAAACAAATTATGTAAATCAGAAATAAATATTAAAGTGACATCTTTAGTGTGTCATTTACATGGGGTCGGTAATAGGAAGCATCATTCACTGTGCAGCTTTTGTCATTAGAATTCTTATTTCTAACCTCACACACCATCTAGGGATGCAGCGGAGACGGAGACGTGTGTTAGACACCTCGGTAGCATATGTACGAGGGGAGGAAAACCTGGCAGGGTGGAGGCCACGGAGTGACAGCCTTATCCTTGACCACCAGTGGGAACTGGAGAAACTCAGCTTGCTTCAGGAGGTATCACAAGTCTTTATACTTCATAAACACTGGGAATATTTGGTGTAATCCTAATTTTTAGCAGCATAAATACACTATTTAATCTTTGCAGAGAAAATGATCACGTGAACATAGTCTTTCCTCCTATTCATTTATTTTGCTTTGTGTTGATTACACTGATTTGAGCTGTCTAGAGCTACCCAGTAACGTAACAAGAGACTTCTTTAGAACGTAATAGAAGGAATCCCAAGAAGAAGAAGGAAACTTCTTACTCTTAAAGCTTTTTGTTTAGAACATGATAACTGACTGAAAATAAGTTTAGGGGAGCAATTTTAGGAAGGAGGGTTGCTACTGTTAGTTGAAGATGTTGAAAGAGATTAAGACACAGTGCTGAAGAACATATGCATTTATGAAAAAGAGGTCTTCTACTTGCCCAGGTGGAGAAAACTCGGCATTACCTGCTGCTGAGAGAGAAACTGGAAGCCACTCTCAAGGGAGCAACAGAATCTCTCACTCCTTCCCCAAGCGAGGAGATGCTGCCTCTCAGCCCAACAAGTCAGCCAGTTCAGCTCACAGAGGTTGGATCACCCCGTGCAGAAGAGAACCCACTAGAAACTGCCAGCGAAAGGCAGAAAGAGCTGGCGGTCAAGGTGCGATTTTATTCCTTTAATGTTTGCTATTTTTAGAGTGCTGTATTGTATTGTACTATAGTGTATTCTGTGTAGAAGAACCTCTGCTTATTATTTTCTTTTCATGCTCAGTTGAAATCATAGGGTGCTACGAAGAATTGTAAAAGTTCAAAATACTGATGTTTATTTGTGCATCAAGTTCTTGGATATTTGTCATACTGGATAGTGTGGATAGCACAATACTCATACCATAGGCTTACAGTCTGTTAGGAGTGGTAATAAATAAAGCAATAATTCATTCTAGAGCTTTTGGCAAGGAAGTATCTGATTACTATAGGTGTTGTAGTTCACTAGCTACTAAAATTCTCTTTAATATGTAATTGTTATGTTACAGTGTCTTCGTCTGCTTAGCCACACCTTTAACAGAGAGTACAGTTACAGTCATGTATGCGTGAGTGCCAGCGAGAGCAAGGTAAGCAATCCTCAGGCACTTTTCTGTACATATATTTCCCCTGTAGGTTATCACTCACAAAAATATACTACCTATGTGTAGTCACATGTGTAGTCCCACTTGGATCTTCAAAAATTGGAACCGGAAACCCCTAAATAGTGAAGGTTGCCATACTAATAGACTGGCAATCAAACAAATGACTAGGTAGACACAGAAACATCCATCAAGCAAAACACAACAGTAAGCCATTCTAAATACCTTAAGGCTATGGGCACGCAGGCTGAATGCTCCTGCTGTTGTCAACCTGTGTGTTTTTGCAGGCTGAGAGAAGCTGGTCTGTTCCGTGCCCCTGCTCCATTGAATTGAATCCGGTCAACCTTTGTGTGCTCACAGACAGAGATCAGCCTATGTGAGCTCACACACAGAGGAGCTGAAGCTGAGGTCAGCTCAAATATGCAAAAGGAGGCATCTCTGGGCTGACCTCAGCTTTAGCAACTCTGTGTGTGAGCTCACACAGGCTGATCTCTGTCTGTGAGCACATACAGGTTGACCAGATTCAAATCAATGGAGCAGGGGCACGGAACAGACCTGCTTCTCTCAGTCTGCAAAAATACACAGACTGACAGTCAGAACCTTCAGACTGTGTGCCCGTAACCTAAATCCCAGCTATTATACAACATATAAAGATAATAATATGTATACATATATCAAATTTTTCGAATCTCAAAAAAACCCTACAAAATATGCAGATGAGGGCTTTATAGCCCAACCTGGCCATCTGCTCATCAACACAAGTCAAAAAAATTAAAAATGATGAAGACGGGACGCCACCATTGCTGTAAATCTCTATATTGTTGAATTAGCTGGAAACTGCCATAACTTAGACTATGGAGATATTGTTCAGTAATCTATTTTTCTTTCTATATTTGCAGCTGTCTGAAATGTCAGTTACACTTTTACGGGACCCCTCACTATCTGGCTTAGGGGTCAGCTCCCTCACACCATCCAGCACATGCCCTTCACTTGTAGAAGGACGTTACTACAGTCCTGAGGCTAGGTATGTTTTGGGTATTATCTAGTGTGTTGCAAGATTTGAAAGTCTGCATCCTTTTGGCTCTTTTAAATTTAATAATTAAAATTATGTGCAGCTTTACCCTACTGGATAAAGCTGCAGAGAATTCTGATTAATTAAATGTTATTCTAATTAATTAAATGCTCCAATCAAATGGGTTAGCACAGAGCTAGCACACCACTGCTCATAATGGCTAGCTCTGAACTGGAGCTAACCACATCAAATAAGAATATGGTGTCTGGTCTTGTGGCCCAACCTGTGTTCAAATGTCTGAGCTGTTATGTCTGCGATGTGCATTTTCCTATCTCCCTATTTATATATTTTTTCAGAATATTAATATATGGGGAAAACCGGGTGATCCAGGCAATTGTCTCCAGGTTGCAAAATGAGTGGGCTAATCCAATCATATGGCCTCTGGGCAATCAATGTGATAGCAAAAGCAGTCTTAAAAGACCTGTGGGAGATGACCACATCAAGATCTGATGTGGTCCTCATCCAACTGGATTTTCAGAACTGCCTAATACATAAATATGGCTGATGCCAAGCCAGATATACAGTAAGTTGGGGAGGGAATTGTTTTGGTTCCATACATTAGACCAGTGATCCCCAACAGTAGTTTGCTTGGATGTTGCTCCCAGTGGTCTCAAAGCAGATGCTTATTTTTGAATTCCTGGCTTAGAAGCAAGCTTTGGTTGCATAGAAAACAGGTGTACTTCCAAACAGAGCCTCCTGTAGGCTACCAGTCAATATAGGGGCTACTAAACAGCTAATCACAGCTCTTTTTTACTCACGAGTAGAAAAGGTTGGGGACCCCTGCATTAGACAATAAGTTGCTGGCTATGTCGGGAAATTGATTTAAGACATGTGAGAAAGTCAACTGAAATATTTTTGTCGGTTTCTTCCTGTCTTTTTCCACTTTTCATCAGCCCACAGCCTATCTCCTGCGCATTCAGCCCTGTGAGAGACCTGCTGAGCCCAGCTGGAGACCTACAGAAATCTCCCAGTGGTGAACTGAAGACTCCCACTTTAAATCTGTTTGTACCTGAAATACAAGAGGTCAGAGTTAGGTAAGGAGACATCATCTATGTTTGTTTTTTTTAATCTACACACATCATTCATATAATCGTTTTCTGAAGTCGCCTCACAAGGAAACTTTGGGCAACTTTGGAAAATTAAGTGCTCCGAGTGCCATCCCGCAGGCGATTTTCATTCTAGCCAGCGGGAAGGCAGTTCGGGGAGATTAGTTGCCCCGAAGAAGAGGAGATTTGTCGCTGGGTGACTAATCTACTAAAATCTGCCTGTGTGTCTCTGCCATAAAACTTCTTATGATATGGGTGGGTTAGGTGGAAATTTTTATGGTTTAATATCATATAAATAGCTTTTGCACATATTTTTTTGTGTTCTTTCTTGGCAGTCCAATTGTCTCTAAGAAGGGATACTTGCACTTTCTGGAGCCACATACAGGAGGCTGGGTGAAGAGATACGTAGTAGTCAGACGACCCTATGTCTATATTTACAATAGCGATCGGGACCAAGTGGAGAGAGCCATCCTCAACCTCTCCCAGGCCCATGTTGAATATAGTGAGGACCAACAAGCTATGCTGAAGGTAAGTGCAATCACCTTAACAAACATATGTACGTCACCAAACATTGGCTTGGAACATATATATATATATATATATATATATATAAGACCTTTAATTTTATTTTAAACGGGTAGAACACTGGGCTTTGGTAAGTATATTAAAGTTACTAAATATATTTTTTCCAAATATTCACATACAATTCTTACAGGGTCTTGGAATCCAGACTGATCCTTTAGTTCTCTGCTTACCCTTAAAGGGGAAGTAAAGTCTAAAATAGAATAAGGCTAGAAATGCTGTATTTTGTATACTAAATATAAACATGAGCTTACTGCACCACAATCCTAATCAAACAAATGATTTATGCTTTCAAAGTTGGCTACAGGGGGTCACCATCTTGTAACCTTGTTAAACATCTTTGCAAGACCAAGACTGTGCACATGCTCAGTGTGGTCAAAACAGGACAAGTCAAATAATATCTGCCAGATGCCGATACAGCAAGACCGGTCCCATGTTGTCATGTAATCTAATGTGGATTTTATAGTTTTTGTTAAATACAAACTTTCTCCAACTCTGCAGAACCAGTGGCTGCAGCAAAATAATCCTCCAAATAGAATCCCAGTTTATCTGTAAATCTGGCTCCATGATCTTTGCCCCTGCAGCTGGAGTTGGAAACAGTAAATAAGATGCAAAGGCAAAAAAAAATCCAATCTATACAGTCGCTGACTGCCCTACAGGGAAACAAACAAAGCTGCTTGAGTTCTGCATGGCTGGGAAGTAAGACGGGGGCTCCCCCTGCTGTTCATATGTATGATTGTTTCCCTGCAGAGCAGTTAGAGACTGGCTGACAATTCCTATCCACAGCAGTAAATGAAGGGAAAATTTCACTGCATACAGTCAGGTTTCTTATAAAAACTTTTTTTGCCTTTACATGCCCTTTAAAGTATAAAGATCTTAATTTTCTGCAAATTACAATATTAATATTGATGTGAATGAACAAGATGATCTATACTGAAAGCAAATGCAGATGGTGCAATTGAAGTATCTGACATAAACACAGTTTTTTCTGTATTGACCTGTACTGATTCCAAAAGACTGAGTTACTTGAAAAATGCAAATGAGCTTTCATAATGAAGTGGACCTTGCAGTAAATCAAACCTGAGTCGCTGCACAGACAGCCCTACACTAAGCTGGTCTAGGTGGTGCTAAATTAGCTACAATATAGTTACAGGTGTAGTAACCCATAGCAACAAATTCAGTACACTGTATAAGGGAGGAACTCCACGATGCGGCTGGTGCCGACACGTCGCCATGCGGTGAAATGCATGCAACGTGTTGGATGTTCTGAAGATAACAGGAAGTGAAGGAGAAATCGCAGGTATTGATTTCTCCTTCACTTCCTGTTATCTTGAGAACATCCGACACGTTGCATGGGTTTCGTCGCATGGCGACATGGCAACACCAACTGCGTTGTGGAGTTCCTCCCTAATGGGTTTTCTAATCTAGAGGAATTCATTTAGTGCAGAAATAGTTACAACTTGCACTGTAACCCTCGGTATATTATCTACAACTAAGGATTGTTGTTGTCCTTTTTTTATTTTCTTCTACAGACCCCTAACACATTTGCAGTATGCACCCAGCACCGTGGCATCCTTCTGCAGGCCAGCAACGACAAAGACATGCACGACTGGCTCTACGCCTTTAACCCTCTCCTGGCTGGCTCCATCCGGTGAGACTCTGCAACAAACAAATAAACAAACTGCAGGGCAAGTGCACTGATCTGAAGGGAAGGAGACGGCAGTTTGCTAGCTACAGACACATTGTAACAAAATGAGTTCACAGTAATCCTGGTCTATAGGTGCATCTCAGGGGTTGTCATCTCAAACTTCAGCCAGAACACAATGTACCCAAAACCAATATAACAATATACATTTGTCACACACAACCTTTTAGTTTCTTAGCCAATGTCTCATAGAATCACAGTAAGAAATTTGTAGAGACAGATAAGCCTCAGACATGAACATCACATCTTATAATCATACTGTAACAGGCATAATGCGGATGAATTTTGAATTCTTGTGACTGTGTGAAATGGCACATTTAGCTCTGTATGACTGTATTTCCTTCTCTTTCTGTTTCTTTGCTTCTTTCTCAGGTCCAAACTGTCCAGGCGCAGATCAGCCCAAATGAGAATTTAATGGGATCCTTGTTCTTCTTGCCCTTTCATTACCAGGTTACACCTTCCGTTCAATTCTCAAACCTGCAAACAACAGCCTGGCTCCTCTTGGCTTGGCGCTGTCACTCGGCTTGGGTTTAACTTTAAAGCTGTTCCTGAAGATCCCCTTTAATCTCACTGTGCTGCACTTTCCCTCTGCTCCAACTGAATTGTATTCTCTCTTCCTGACTGTATATATTCATTCCACCACACTTGGTAGAGCAGAGGAGAGTATTTTCTCTCCCGTAGTTGAGTTAACTAATGTATTAGAATAAAAAAGTGACAGAAGTACAAACAGAAGTACATAAGGGACAAATGAAGGAGATTGCTGCTTTGCTTGTCTGAAAAGAAAATGGTGTTTTAGTAATGGAAGAGATTATATCTGTGGCAGTGATAAATGTGGATGCAATGCTCTGAATGTCTCTAGAGGGATGTGAAAACGCCATGCTCAAGCAATGAAGTGTTACCCATTCATGTAAAACCATTTCCTTGCACAATTCGCACACTTTAAATATCACATACATGGGCACTCTTCCTAAATACTAAGGCACCTCTTATACATGGTTATTTTTCTTCTATAGTCACCTCGTCACCTTTAAATTAGCCTCATTATCCAGTCTAAGAAAACAGGAGTTAAATGTATTCATGTTCACTTGTTGGGTATTATCGGAGCACTAAATATTTGTGTATGTAACTTTCACTGAACTACAGTCAGAACCATCATCACAAAAGTATTTTGGCATTACTTAATTACTTAAACTCCCTGCTCAGTCATAGCTCTGGGCTCAGATTACAGTGGGAGGGGGAAAGGGGAGAGGAGCAAACTGAGCATGCTCAAGCCCAAGCCCTGGAGGTTTATGCTGAAAACAGGAAGTCTGATACAGAAGCCCATGAGTACACAATAGAAGGAAAGAAATGTGGTGTTTCTTTTGACAGAGGACTCAGAGCAGCATTACTTTGAGGCTTTACTGGTGTATTTATATAGACCTTTCTGATAAAGCTTACTTAATTTTAGCCGTTCCTTCTCCTTTAAAACACCGTGAGACTGTGAGTCTTAGATATTTCAACTGTTGCAAAAGGCACTGAGAGAGAGGTGACAGCACTGAATACTCACCCAGCATTGAGTCTGTAAATATACCGGTACCCATTTCAACAAAACATCTACAGAGCAGGCACATGAGGCTTACATGATTCTAATAGATGGCAGGCATTACATATTTTTTTAACAAATAAGTAGGTACTGCTTGCTATACAGTTTAGGGCAGATTGTAGCAGCAGAATAGTTGATTTCATATAATATTTAATTCATCTGAAGTTAAAATAAACCATCTATCCAGTCCATATAGACAGAATAAATAAAATATACAATAAGAGGCATTACACATTTTAATAATGTGTGCATTGGGATTAGGAAAAAAATCAAACATGCTTGTAGTTATGGGTTGCAAGTGTTTTTTTCCCATAGTCATCCAGTTCTGGAGCAAAGCTGTGATGTGCAGGGCCTGTGAATGTTCTGTTAGTCTAGAGCTGACCTTGGCAAGTGTTCTTGTGCACAGTAGGGCCTACATGGGGCAAGCTTTTACAGTACTAGTTTGAGTCAGAAGTCCTACCTTTCATTGGTGAATGACGTCTGGTGCCTTCATAATTCATAGATTTTCAAATCTGAATGTATTGATAATCATCCAGGATTACATCAGTTTGTAGAAAAGTAGAATGAATTTCAATGTTGAAGAATATGAGGGTTTTAAAATTCACCATATACACACACATCACAATCTGTCTGGCTCTCGCTTAGTGTTTAAAGGATAGGGCACCATCTATCTCTTGAATTGGATCACTCAATGTGTGGGGGTGATAGCACCTCAGAACTTGTCTCATGGTCAATCAGCCTTGAGGACCCTGAAGGTCCACCATTTCCTACACATGGTCAGATGTGTATCTGAGGCCAGCAAACCTGCAGAGCACAGTTTCTTGAGATTGACCAAGTGTCTAAATCCTAAAAGAGTAAGAGAAGTCCCACAATAATAATAACATAATTCATCATATGAAAAGGTAGGCATGTTCCATCACTAACTAGTACAGCTAAAAGTGTCCAGTTTTACCAACAGACAAATATAAAGGAAAAGGGAAATGATCACAATCATACAGTGTTCCGTTTGAACAAAGATGGCCTGTCTATTGATATATGAGAAGAGAAGCCTAGCGAAGCACTCAATGGCATTGCTTTATCAATAAGCCCTCCATCAAATAACTTTTTTTTTTAATAAAAATAACATATTTTGGGTACAGTTACACTGTAAAGTCAGGAGAATTTGATTCATAAGACAAACCAGGAATTTGAGATTGTGCAGCAGATACTTTTTTTGCTTTATATGATCACTTACTATTGTAACCTCAAAGGATTGCCCTCAAGTAAAATGATGAGTGTCCTGTCGTGTACAACAGTGTCACATTAATAAAACCCATGAGTTTTCTAAACCAATATACCACTGACATTTTCTCAAATTAGTGCTACATAGTGCAAAAATGATGTTAATGTCACAGAATATATTCTATGTTAGCTAGCTTTTAGTCCTCCATGTGTGGGCATTGTATCTCTTAAAATCTGCCAGTATGTGTATGTGAGGTGTAAATGGTTCTGTTCCTGCACAAACTGACACTGCTTGTTTGTAATGACTAAACACATTAATATTTATAAATTGAACTGGTTAATATTTTGTGTTTCTTTCACAGGGGGGTCTTCCCATTATATTCAGTTTTAATTATTTTTCCTACATTAAAGACCCCCCGCCATCCCTCAATGCCAGACCCATGGCTGTGTTTGTGTATATTTACAGTACCTACTACATATTTCACTATGGAGCTTGGGGGAGAGCTAGGGTTGGTAGGTCTAAATTTAAAAACCAGCCAATAATGGCTACAAAACCAACCCAAAACTAGCCAACAGGCACTTCAAAAGTAGCCCACAAATAGCACAATATGTGCAGTGAAAAAAAGCCTAAAAATAAATGACTATATGTGAAATGCACCTTTTTTAAATTTCCACTGTTTTGCATATTTTTCCATGAAGCAAAATATGACAGATTCCAACTACAGAGGAGGTCCCAGGAGGTATAAGGGCCCCACAAGTCCCTAAATATTGGATAAAACAGGTCAACCTCTAGACATTTTGGTGGCCAGCAGATTTTTGCCCAAAAATTGTCTGAAATTGAGGAAAGTTACAGGAAAATGGGACTGGAGACTCGGGTACCAAAATCTGGTAACTGACAAAAGTCAGTCTCATTGCATGCTGGGTATTGTAGTCTTACATTAAACTTGGCAGTTGGCAAATTGTTAATAAAAACTACATTACCCAACGTGCATTGGGAGACACAGGCTTGGCACATTAGGGCAAGAAAAAAACTTTGGCTGTTTCCAAACTACAAACCAGCCAAAGGCTCAAAAAGTAGTGCAAATCTGTACCTTGGCTAGTTTGTACTTTCAAAACCCACCTGGGAGAGGTGTTAGTGAATAGGCATTTGTGAGTCACATGATACTAGAGTTGAACATCTTTGAAGGCTTCTCAATGCCTTAATGTAGAACATTATGTATATTTGAGGAAGGGAATACTTCTTTCAAAGTCCTTTTATGTGCATATGACTTGGGTAGTTGGACATTACAGTCTATAGACAATTAACTGCACTTTTAGATGTCAAGCACTTTTAGTATCATACAGGAGTCAAATCTAGAGGCATATTAGTGGTCTTGTTGCTCCCTTTTGCATTATTTCGAGAACAATCCATATTGTGGCTCCCGTCATTACAGACTTTCTAGGGAGTAGAATTTAACTTAAATTTCAGGAACTTAGGTTCTGCAGCACCTAAAACATTTGCACTTTAACAAAAAGCACCCTAGATACACCAAGTACCTAACGTGAGTTGGCTGCTCAGATGAGTTGATCCTCTTCCATTCTCTTACCAGTGTTTGTAAATGTATCGTCATCTTTATTGTGCTTACACTCTACAGCCCCGTGCAATATGCTGACACACTTTAAATGAAAGATAAGGACAATAGTAATCATTGTTAACATGTTTAAAGTTTAAGTAAACCTTTAATATAAGCCAATGCAAAATTCATGAGAGTACTATTCTTAGAACTTTTGCAATTTACATTCATTATTTATTTTCTTTTTTTCCCAAGATATTAAGGGGAATATGTACTGGTCAGTTTCTGACCATTCTGACCACCAAGTAGTCAAGGAAGTTATCAGGAGAAAGAGGCTGCCCTGATGTTCTTCTGCTTAGGAAAAAAAATAGAAACCTTTCTCAAATCTTTCCTAAGCAGACAAACATCAGAGCAGCCTCTTTCTTTCTCCTGACAACTTCTTTGACTACTCTGTGGTCAGAATGGTCAGAAACTGACCAGCAGGTGGCACTGTTGTAACAAAATTAATTTATATAAACAGTACATATTTCATTTAATATCTTGGGGAAAAAAGAAAACAGATAATGAATTTAAATTGCAAAAGTTCTTAGAACACTCTCATCAATTTTGCATTCACTTATTTTTAAGATTTACTTATACTTTAAGTAAGAAGGTGCTTGGATTCAGGCAGTAGGGCTGGTAAGTAGCTTTCTACCCCTGCAGCCTGCCTGGCATTGAAGAAATGAGAGATTCCACCCATTGGCATTGGTGAGTATTGATTTACAAGGATATCCTATGCCACCAATGGATTTCCTACATATTCAATAGTTAAATATTTCTATTTAAAGTAATATTATATGGAGGGTTAGATCCTGTAGAGCAAGTAGAATTCATGATACTGGTTGCAATCTGTGTTCCCATTCATAAGAAAGCACTAAATATTCCAGACTGGGAAATAATGAAACTGACTGGTTGGGAAAATGCAGGTTTCAAGTGCCGCCTCTGCTTGAACAGATTCTCTAACAGTTAGTCCCTCCTCCGTTTGGAAGAAATACCCCTGAACGCTGTTGTGCCAGAGATACCCGAGGAGTCCTCTAGGGGTCACTGCAGCTAAAATATCCCCCTCCAGCCAACTCTGTGCCTACCCCCTTCTTATTCTGTAATGATGGAGCTTGTTAAAGAAGATCATGTTTATTTTCTCTTATTTGCAATGCTTTGCACAACCGTCTGTTCATCATTAATGTCATGTCACATGACCGTCTCGTGCATTTATTTATGTATTTTAACGTTTACTGTTGGCAGTAGACCTGTCGCCTATCTTGTTTTATTTATGCAGTGTACAATGATTTACTTAGCAGTGTCATTTGATGAACTCGTATGTTCCAAATATAATACCTATACTGTACTTATTGTAAATGTAAGTTTTTATTAGATTCATGTAAGAAAAATGTTGATTGTGATGCTAAGGAGGAATTCTGCGGGTTAGTGCCCCAAATATCAGAACGGGTGAGCTACACATTAATATGGGCTCCATGTGAATATGTGAGAAGAGAGTAGTGTCCTGCCAGCTGATTGGCTCTCGCTGCATCTCTTAACTTCCATTTCCTTAAGTCTCCCTCCAAGCTATTCCTATGGTGCTTTGCAGGGGCTGAAGGGGAATATAAAGGTAAACAACCTGAGTATTACCAATCGGCTGTAGAATTCGATGGCCTTTGTTTTTGACCTGTAACATTATCACTTCGTACATAGTGCATGAACCACCGGAGCATCATTTCCGGTAATCCATTATTTATCTTTTTTATCTGTGATATTCAAACTAACAAAGTATATGTGAGTGCAAGAAATAATGGTTTCTGTGTCATAACTGTAGAATAAACCAATGTAAGATAACCTGTGTCTTCTGAGTGCCTCTTTGCTTTACCCTTTACATTATAATCTTAAAGAAAATAACATTCTTCAAGTATACTAATCATTGAAGCAAGACAAACTAAAGGAGCAACAATCCAACCCAACTTTACTACCCAATGGAAGTCCCTCTGTTACAGATCCCCCTTGAACATACCTGATACTTTCCATTGTATGATCCTAACCGCAAGCCCTGTGCTGAATCTTGTATATGTAATGTGTACTTCTGAGGATTTGGTGCATAAGGTGTGCAGCTGGGGACTCTCCGATTTGTTAACTTTAACACTACCCACGGGCTGCTCAGTACATGGGACTGGAAAGCAATGCAATTCCAATTGGCACCAATGTTCTAACCAAGGGGCTGTGATCTGGAATAATGAATCCATTAATAAATGTCCAGACTGAGTATGATTACTTTGTGTTCAGCCATGTTTCTCTGTGTAACACACATGGGACAAACAGTCATCACATGGTTAATGATGTATATAAGTCACAGTGTTCTCTGCAGGCTTTTCGCTATACATGTCCAGCTTTGTAAGGCAATTAAGTGTATGAAGCGCACACACATTTATTATTTTTGCTAAAGGCCTACCTTCAGAAATAGTCTTGTGTAGAATTCCAAATATGCAGCAAATGTTTTCCCACATATTTGACATGCACTCTGGAATGTGCCCACTATGAAAATGCAATAAAAGCCTTAGTTACTCAGTATCCTGGTACCCAATACTTTATTCCCCCCTAAACAGATCTGAAAGGGTATTTAAGGGACTCTGTTATGAAAAAACATGTTTTTTTACAAGCTGCACCACTTAATAGCTCTCCTCCAGCAGAATCATTACATTGAAATAATTTTTTTGAAAGAGCAGATTTTTTAATATTTGATTTTGAAATCTGACAATGTCAGTTTCCCAGGTGCCCTCAGCCATGTGACTTGTGCTCTGATAAACTTCTCATTTTTTACTGCTGCACTGTAAGTTGAAATTGATATCAACCACTCCCTCCCATGACCTACATAGTGGTCGATATGAGAACAGCACTCAATCGTAAAAATCCAAGTCCAGCTCAGCCAAATTGCAACTCCTTCCATTATGAGAAACAATAGCTTATCTGAAAGCAATTCCAGTGTGAAGTTCTGGCTCTTTCTGAAAGCACATGACCAGGCACAGTGACCTAAGATGACTGCCTACACACAGATATTGACTTTAACAAGGGCCCTAGTCCCTGAACTAGTCACACAGCCCCACAGCATGATGGAACCTCCACCAAATTTGAAAGTAGGTATCAGGTGTTTTTCTTGGAATGTGGTGTTCTTCTTCCGCCATGCAAATCGCTTTTTGTTATGACCAAATAACAACATTTTTGTCTCATCAGTCCAAAGCACTTTGTTCCAAAATGACTGTGGCTTGTCTAAATGAGCTTTTGCATACAACAAGTGACTCCGTTTGTAGCGTGAGTGCAGAAAGCGCTTCTTTCTCATCACCCTGCCATACAGATGTTCTTTGTGCAAATTGCGCTGAATGGTAGAACGATGTACAGACACACCATCTGCAGCAAGATGTTCTTGCAGGTCTTTGGAGGTGATCTTTGTGTTGTCTGTAGCCATTCTCACAATCCTCCGCATTTGCCGCTTTTGTATTTTTCTTGGCCTGCCAGACCTGGGTTTTACAGCAACTGTGTCTGTCTTCCACTTCCTGATTCCATTCCTTACAGTTGAAACTGACAGTTTAAACCTCTGAGATAGCTTTTTGTAGCTTTCCCCTAAAGCAAATAAAGTTCTGTCTTGCATAAAAAAGGGCATTAACTCAAGGGATGAAAACATAATTATGCCTCTTTATAGGTCCCTGGTAAGGCCTCATCTGGAGTATGCAGTGCAGTTTTGGACTCCAGTCCTTAAAGGGGAAGGAAACCTCCTCGGCGCTAACCCCCCTCCCCCCCTCCCGTGTATTGCCCCCCCTCCCTCCTCCCCCTGGCCTACCCCTCCCGCTGGGCAAATGCCCCTAACTCGTTACTTACCCTTCTGTGCAGGTCCAGTCCACGGAGTTCACAGGCGATCTTCTTCCTCCTTTGACCGGCGTTTTGGCGCATGCGCAGTAGGATCATTTCGCCGGTACGGATCTACTGCGCATGCGCCAAAAGTCACGCGCATGCGCAGTAGATTGTACCGGCGAAATGATCCTACTGCGCATGCGCCGGTCAAAGGAGGAAGAAGATTGCGTGGAAGAAGATGTCGCCTGTGAACTCCGTGGACTGGACCTGCGCAGAAGGGTAAGTAACAAGTTAGGGGCATTTGCCCAGCGGGAGGGGTAGGCCAGGGGGGAGGAGGGAGGGGGGGCAATACACGGGAGGGGGGGAGGGGGGTTAGCGCAGAGGAGGTTTATAAATGACCTGGGGAGAGTGCAGAGACGTGCAACTAAATTGGTTAGAGGGACGGAAGACTTAAATTATGAGGGGAGACTGTCAAGGTTGGGGTTGTTTTCTCTGGAAAAAAGGCGCTTGCGAGGGGACACGATTACACTTTACAAGTACATTAGAGGATATTATAGACAAATGGCAGGGGACCTTTTTACCCATAAAGTGGATCACCGTACCAGAGGCCACCCCTTCAGACTAGAAGAAAAGAACTTTCATTTGAAGCAACGTAGGGGGTTCTTCACAGTCAGGACAGTGAGGTTGTGGAATGCACTGCCGGGTGATGTTGTGATGGCTGATTCAGTTAATGCCTTTAAGAATGGCTTGGATGATTTTTTGGACAGACATAATATCAAAGGCTATTGTGATACTTAGCTCTATAGTTAGTATGGGTATGGGTATATAGAATTTAATTAAAAGTAGAGAGGGGTGTGTGTATGGATGCTGGGGTTTCATTTGGAGGGGTTGAACTTGATGGACTTTGTCTTTTTTCAACCCAATTTAACTATGTAACTATAACTATGTAACTATGATACTGAACAATCTTTGTTCTCAGATCTTTTGGGAGATGCTTTGAGGATCCCATGCTGTCACTCTTCAGAGGAGAGTCAAACAGAAGCACGACTTGCAATTGGCCACCTTAAATACCTCTTCTCATGATTGGACACAACTACTTATGAAGGCTTAACAAGCTAATCCAACCAATTTGGTGTTGTCAGTAATCAGTATTGAGCAGTTACGAGCATTTAAATTAGCAAAATTACCCAAAATTTTGCACAGCCAGTTTTTCACGTTTGATTTAATTTCATACAACTGAATACTGCTTCACTAAAAATCTTTGTTCAGAAACACCCCAGTACTCAGGTGTTCCTGTTAACTTTTTTGTTGAAAGTGGAGTAAATTATTATGCTCTCTTATCTTCTCCATCATCTTCTTCTTCTTTCTCTGGGGGTCTGCATTCAGATGGCTCACCGGCTTCATTAAGAGGTACTGAGCCCTTGCGCTGGGGTAGAATGCAAAAAAAGGCTTCCTTCCAATCTTTCTTTTCCAGAAAAGCCAGTATGATCTCAAAAACTGGAAAGGAAAATGCAATGTCATTGTAGAGTAGTGACAAGTAACTGGTCAGTGTGTAAACCTCAAACAGCCACTCAGTAATGGTCAAATGCACTTCATTCTGGCTACACATACGTACGACCTTTGTCAGTTTATCAATAAGGAGTACTTTCAATGGAAACAATATAAACTGTCATATCAGCTTCTTAAATGCCTGGCAGCCTAAAGGAAAAGTTAATTCAAAAATAAGCGGTCTGCAATTGTGCTATCCAACTTTTTTCACCTGTAGTTTGTTAGTTAACAGATATAATACATCTCTGAAGTCTACATTATATTAAAACAAGAATATCCCTATAAGTAACTGTAGAAAATAAGTAAATGAAGGCATGATTCTGACTTTGCTATCATATAGATTATTGCTAGAGCTTGACGCTACACACTTAACAATTTGGGGCATCTGAAGCCTATAAAACCAATATCAAAACTGGCAATTTTGAATGTATGAAGATGTCCTCTTCCACAGAAAAAATACGACATTTCAAAATTGCTAATATAGTATTATGTTAAAGAAGACTGCATTATTCTGTTTCATTGTATAAAGTTTTGCTTACCATGATTAACTGCCAACACTTTGCGACTGTTCATTTTCACGACATTTCCAAGTGGCAGCTGCGCATGACTGATCCCAAGTTCCAAAGCTTTCTTGTAGGTGATGCCCTAAAAGATTTGAAGTTTAATATATTTACAGAATTAACACTATGCTGCCTATTTACGATTGCGTATGCTTTTTAGCACAACTTCATTCTCCTCTTTTTTATTGATTTAAATTCGATGTAATCATTAGTTAGGAAAGTGAGAAATAAATGCATTCAATACTATTAATAATTTAAATAATATTAAAAAATAATATCAGCAGAAATGAGGGAAGCAAAGAATTTATTACTTAATAAATCAACTACAAAATGAACACTGAGCTTTATGTAAATACACCCGTTGAGAAGCAGTTAAGTCAATACCTTGTGATGATTGTGGTCTACCAGGCCCCCAATGATGTACGCTTTAGTCTCATCCAGCTCGCTCAGTACTTCTGGGGAATCCGAGGTAAGATAAACAAGGTCTTCCTTCTTCATTAGGTCTTTGTAATGTTCTGGCTTAATATGAATATCCTATAATGAGAATATCAGACACTGTGCTTCAGTGATGGCTGAAAGTACTACAGGGCTCCCCGTTAGAGATTATAGAATGTACATGCTGGGACATTTCTTATAGGGCTATTGCTCAACCATCCAGTTATTTGTTTTACCAGATTAGGTCCCAGCTAAGGTAATTACTCAACCCAGCAAACAGGGATATTACAGTTGCAATAAATGCATTTGGTCATACAAGCAATAGTGATGGGCGAATTTGTCCCATTTGTGCCATTCCCTTCTATTGGGATTTCGATGCCCATCGCCAGCTCTAGGAGTAGGGTAACAGCTGCTTCTTTCACTATGGATGTCCTGGGCAGCTTTGCAGTAATTTACCCTTTACAGTGAGAAAATTTGCGAATTTCCTGCTGGAGAATTTTCACTGCAGTTTTGTTAAGTTATTTGCTGGCGGCGAAACGTGGAAATTCACTGCAAATTTGCACCTGCCGAATTTATTCGCCCATCAGCAACTGATTATTCTCACTGTAAAGGGTAAATAAGTTTATAATAATACCTTCCAATCGATCCATCCTTTTTCATATTCATCCATGTTACATTTCAGCTGCCCACCATGGCTGGTCAAATAAAGCTTAAAAACAAACCAGAGATAAGTCAGGGCCATGTAAATACAGTACATGATATCGCTCCATGTAACCACGTGAAAAAAAGGTAAAAACATCTGAAATCGGAGATGACATTTGTATAGGGACAGTAAGTTCAATCAGATTTTATTTTACTCAGGTATGCAGAGCAGGCCTTACACACATATCATTTCTGTTTGTCCCTACCTAGATATTCCTGAGACTTAAGGTGGCCATACACGGGCCGATAAAAGCTGCAGACAGACCAAGTCGGCAGCTTATTGGCCCGTGTATGGGGCCCCCCGACGAGCTTCCCCGATCGAGATCTGGCCGAAAGTCGGCCAGATCTTGATCGGATGGGACAAAAATCCTGTTGGATAGCAGCTGCATCTGTTCGTTGATGTAGTCCCGCGATCCGACCCCCATTCCCATTCGTTAGGATCCGATCATTGGGGCTTGAGCCCACGATCGGATCAGCCCAATCCTCAAGGTGGGCATATCGGAGAGAGATCCGCTCATTTGGCGACATCGCCAAACGAGCGCATCTCTCCGTGTATGGCCACCTTTATTTGTATATTTTTGAATGTCCCTCCCCCCTTTTTACTCTATTGCTTAATTCATGTATTTTGGTGATTGGTGAGTTTGAGGTATATGTTTAGTATACCTGTGGGGTTTTTTTTGTACAGCCTATGATTAAGTGCCTACTGGCACGAAACGCATAAAGCTATGTATTTATCTACTTTGTGGTCTAAATAAAGTTCTTTACAAGCCTGTTTGTGGGATTGGTGAGTGTCTGCCGTTTTCTCCTTTGGTAGGATGTATGTCTATTATATCTGTTATCCACTGAACATACAAAGCAGTGTAGGAATTGGAGAGATAATGCAATGATTTATATGTACGAGTAATCTGGAAGGGAAAGGAGAGAAAGAAGCTCTGAAAATCTATCTACAGTGGAAAGTTACTTAGTAGAATAAGAACACAGGTCTTTACAACATGGCTAAGTATGTCTTTCTGCACAAAACAATCACATTACAAGTCAAAATGTGAGACTAGAGCTCAGCACAGAAACATTCGCCCACTTTCTATTCATTCCCATGGGACTTTTGGAAGAGGAGTTATCAAATAGTGATCTCTAACTGTCACCCACTGACTACAAATCCCATGGGAATGAACGGAAAGTGAGCGACAGTTTCTGTGCTGAGCTCTAGTCTCACATTTTGATAAATCTGCCCCTTAGTGGTTCACAAAACCTTTACAGGAATCAACACAATGAAGGTTGCAATTATTAGAATGGTATATCTCAAATGCACTTGGGTAAAAATACAAAATAAATAGAGGTTCTTAAGGTAAATGTCACAGTATAAGGCTGATTAGTAATTAATACGTATAATTACTACATGTCATCACAGAAACCAGTGCAATTAACATCCGAATTTAATAATCAGCCCTGTAGCATCAGCTTATATTACAGGCCAACCTCATTTTCTGTTTGATAATTAGTGACGACCCCTAAGCTTAGCTTCTCAACAGCTGCTCAGAGCCCACTGAGCATGTGAGTGTCACAGACACTTTCCAAGATGGTGACCCCCTGTGACAAGTTTGAAGTCCTGGATCATTGCTGCTATTGACAAGCTGAAACTTTAGGCTGGTGCAATAAGTTCATATAAAATATGGCATTTTTAGCCATATTCATTGTTAGGGTTTAGTTCTCCTTTAAGGATTTGATGCACCTGTGTGCTTACAGATCTTTAATAAACCTGGGCACAGGCCTTTGCAAATTCAAGCTCTCTCATTATTTTGTCATTGTTTGCAAATATGCTGGGAGAGCACTTCTAAGAACATGTACCACTGTACCTATTGTATAAGCACAAAGTTCAGAAGCCAGAGGGAAAACTAACAAAAGCACAGTTCTACTATTTATCTGAACTCTGGTTATTCTGGGCATTTTGCAGCTACTGTAACAACAAAGACTAGTGGATGTCCCAGTGCTCAGTGTATAGACAAGAGTATTGTGTCACCTGAACAGGATGGATTGCCCGTTGATTCTCAGCATAACACCTTCGAATTTGCTCGTTCAGCTTTTGAACGTCCTAAATCACAATAGAAAATCATGAAAACTGTCATTTTATTTCATCTGGCGCTGTTAGCGATGAGGTGAGGCCAGACATACTTGTAATGCCATCAAGTCGTCAAAACTGCAGTCGATAACCAGACGGATTGCACTCGGCTGAACTTCATGGTGGAATCGTTTTTCACTGTTACCATCACTATTGTGCTGCGCTTGAGCCTGGCGCCTCAGTTTGCGCCTTAGTCGCTTTTCCTTCCGCTTCTGCCTGTAGACGAAGATGTGAAATAAAAGGGATATTTGTAACAATTACTGACGAGTGTGTATGTAATAATAATGTGACATGGTTTGAATCCAGTGCATTGTGCTCACACACCTGTGCACATTTTACTTGATCACATCTGCTTCATTGCCGTGGAAACAGCACCTCCTAAATCCAGGTTCACTCTTGCACCTACTCCCTCTCTACACAAATACAGAGCTTGCAGAGCTGCGCCAACCCTAGGCAACCTGGCCAGCCACGGCGCTGGCTAAGTGCGCTCTTGATTGCGCATGTGCGAAAATGCTCTCAAGTGCGCATGCGTGAAACTGCAATTGAGCGCGCATGTGCATTTGCACAAAAAAATCCAGCCGCAGTCAGGGAGAGACGGGACCGGACATGGGGTAGGTAGGCAACACAGCAGGTACGTGCCTGGCCCCCCGCCAGCTTTGCGCCCTAGGCATGTGCCTACTGTGCCTGCCCCTAGTTCCGGCCCTGAGAGCTTGTATCTTTGTAAAAAGAATTTGGATGGAAGCTGTTTTGCTCCTATCAATAGTACATAAATCCTATATTATTTTATACACTATAGGAGGATTCCATATAAAGTAGAACCCCCATTTTACGTTTTTCTGGGGACCAGGAAAAAATTATGTAAAATCAGGGAAAAATGTAAAATCAGGGAAATGCGTTAAAGTAACTTTTTCTTCAAGTACTTAAAGGATATAAGCACAGGAGTACATTTTAAGCATTGCAGCATTAATGTTACACTATGGGGGACATGTGCAAGACTCTCTGTCGGTCACATACACAACCTAAAGCAATAAGTGATTGGTACAGGACTGTATAAGGGGCCGACTAATTGGAATTGACCATTTACAGGCTGAACCATGGCAAAATATACTGTACATCTGGTTAGTATTTTAAACCTCTTTATTTTTACAAATAACATCCATAGAGGGAAAAAAACAGTTTTTGGGTACATCAGGACAAAATTGTGAAATCTGGGAAAACATTACTTAAAATCAGGGAAATGCTCCCATTGAAATGCATTATAAATTGGTGGGACCACAGATAAAATGCAGGAAAACTTAAAATCAGGGCACTTAAAATCAAGGTTTCACTGTCTCAGACTGTGAGCTCTTGACTGCTGTTTTTTTGTGGCACACGTACCCTTGTTCACGGATACTAATACAATAAATAAAGAGTAAGTTAACACAATGGGATGGGCAACGGCTTTTTATCAATAAATAATTTATACCAGAATAATATAATATATACAATTAATAATATTAAATATTTAGTGAATAAAGTAACTCCTCTTGTAAAATATAAAGATATTATAAGTTACTGAGTTTCATGACCATATAAAAACATGAGGCTGAAGTCTGATTGTTTTTATACAGGTCATGGAACTCCAAGGTAACTTCTAATATCCTCATATTTTACAACTGGGGGTACTTTATTTATTATAATACACAAGTTTCAGTGAGTCATGTGACAGAAATGACATCAGAACTCACCGTTTATAACTGATGACATCAGAACTCCCCGTTTATAGGGATATCATTTACAGGATATTCATGGCTTTTGTGTATTATAACTAGATTATTACTGCCCATAGCTAATTCTCATCAGGGAATATCCATCTAGTTGGATAAAGAACACATTGTCAATAGAGCATGCATTCTTGCTGTGACACATACTTTCGACGCTCCCATTGCTCTCGTTGCAGAATCCACTTCATTTGTCGCTTTGACGTGGCATCTGGTGTCTTGTAGTCACTCCTTAGAGCTGAGCTGTTTTCTGGTAAAGCTATACTGTTGTAGCCAGTGTGCGGGGATGTAAGTGCTTCTTTACTGTTTGGATCTACAAAGCACTTGTTGGGTTCTGTTAGAGCTTCCGAGGACATTGTCTCCAACCGTTAAGCGTTCCGTGCTCAAATATAATGCTTAATCTTACACCTAGAAATCATAAAACAATGGTTATTATAAATCAAAATTAGGATTAAATATGCACCCAATCCATGATGACTCCCTGCAGATTCCATCAACTCCTGTTTCAGCCTTATCTGGACTCTGGAGCAGGTCCGGACCCTGTGGGTTTGGGCAAATGTCCGATGGGCCGCTTGCTTTAAAATGTAAATGGGATGCTCACCTAAAAATGCAAATAAGGTCCGTATTTAATATGTAAATGAGGCACTCACTTTAGAAATAAAATGAACTGTTGCATGAGGCAGCCTAGTCTCTTCAAGTATGACACACATATGACACACATGGTAATTAAAGTCCTCTTATCTGCCAGGGTGCAGGGTCTAGCTGGGGGCACACAAAGGAAAATTTAGAATATCCTGTAAGTATAGGGCCACTAATCCATCTGATTAAATAGTTGTTATAGAAATTAGGGTGAGATATTTGTTGCAAGGGCCAGTTCCAGCACATAGGGTGTATAATATCGCTGGGAATTATATGTTAATGGCCTCTTAAAATATATATTAATAAACACTTGTTCTAGTTAACCTTGGGGGTTGGAAATATATATCATGCTTTGCATGCGCGTGAAAACATGGGCTGCTTTGATACTTTTGCCAGGGCAGCTTTTTCCTCCCAGTCCGGCCCTGCTCTGGAGTCTTATCTCTATTTGTAAAAAAAAGCCAATAAGTTTGCCAGGTGCAGTAGCCTATATCAAACAGTAAGATGTGCGCTAAGGGAGGCACAGACCCCAGGAATGTTGTATGCTGTGACTTTCTGACACAATAAATATTTTGTCCCCCTGTCCTGATTCCCTCTGCATTCCAGCATTTTAGCTATCATTCTAGCTATCATTTTGCAATGGTGTCTGTTTTGTGAAGTTGTATTGCCTGAAAGTGAACGTTGACTACTGTGACACATCTGCCCCTGTCCCTGCTTATTGTACCTCCCCTTCTTACATCCTGGAATGTGTATAGGCTAATAAAACCACCAATCTAGATACGCTGCCATAAGTTACAAAAGAGGAGGGTTGTGGGCACACTCTAAGGCCAAGTTAAAATATGTTTAAATACAATGGAAGTGTTACTGATTTGGCCAGTTGATCAATGCACATGACAAGGGGACTCCTCAATTTGACCCTTCGCCTTGAGCAGTGGCGTAACTACCAGGGGTGCGAGGGTGCACACCCGGGCCCACACCCCACTGGGGACTAAGCACTTGCCCCCCCCCTGGACTTGCCTGCAGAAGCAGCCTGGGACACGAACACTGCACTGATTTTCAAAATGTTTTCCCCCACTCCCTCAGACCATTTCTTATCTGCAGCCCGACGTTTCTTTTTACAGCTCCCTTGGTGCTCGCTCCTCCCTTGTCACACTGCCTGCAGTCGGATCATATTACTTGGGCTGTGACAAGAAGGAGAGAGCATTAGCAGCAGCTGTGGAGCTGATTGGCCAGCACTGCCCGTCTCCTTCAGTTCCCTGCTTTCAGCGCATGCAAAAAGAAAACCAAGGAAAGAGCTGCTTATTAAAACAGTAACGTCAAAAAATAAAAATGTTTTAAAGTTACGAAAATATAATGCAGTGTTGCCCTGCACTGGTAAAAATTATGTGTTTGCTTCAGAAAGACTACTATTGTTTATATAAATAAGCTGCTGTTTAGCAATGGGGGCAGCCATTCAAAGGAGAAAAGGCTCAGATTACACAGCAGATAAGCTCTGTAGAACATAATGGTGTTATCTGTTATCCATTAGTTAACCTGTGCCATATAGACTTTTTCCAATTTCTGCCATTGCTCCACAGCAGCTTGGTTATATGAACTATAGTAGTGTTTCAGATCAGTTTTGCCAGTGCAGGGCAACAGTACATGATCTGTTCATTACTTTAAAACACTTACATTTTTTGGTGTTACTGTTAGGGTTGCCACCCGGCCAGTATTTTACCGGCCTAGCCGGTAAAATACCTGCCAAGGCCGGGGCCGGTGTTACAAATTTACCGGCAATGTAGCTGCTGGTAAATTTGTAATACGATCAAAAGGAGCTCTCGGCCTGCCCCCAATCCCCTGCAACTTACCTTTTTCTTTGCCTCTTCTAGCGTCCGCAGGTCTCCGTTGCGTGGTCCCACCCCTTTTGATGTCACACCCGCCCCTTTTGATGTCACGCCCGCCCCTTTTGAGGCACCGCCCCCCAGCAGCCGGTAAAAAAAATTATAAAAGGTGGCAACCCTAGTTACTGTTCATTTAAACACTGCAGTCTGCTCACCATCCTCTCACCCACACGCTCAGTGGCTCTGCTTTTGTGTTTTTCTAAGTTGTCTCTGGATGATGTGCGGCTACTGGTCCACTTTCCAGTCAAAGCCAGAGAGCTGTGAAGGCAGTAAATCACGTAAAATAACTGTGCCATTCTGCTATGAGTTCTATAGGTATTTAATCATGAACTTGCCACTTTGCCATCCTTTATATTTAATAAAAATCACCAAATTGGAATGATCCATGTGATGGTAGTGTCAGTAACTGAATGAAGATGCTATACGTATGCAATTTGTACTACTTTATATATTATATAAAAGCTTTGTGGATTCTGAAATTTGCCTCCTTGCCCCCCCCCCCGGAAAATTTTCTGTGGACACCCATGTCTGTGATGCTCATGTGACCTCGCATCTCCTTTCCTGCCTTGTGCTCACATTCCGGCAGCAAGGTATGTGTCTATGGGAGTCGGCAGGATAAGTCCCTCACTATTAGCAGTCACTGAGCTGCTCCGACACTACCAGTTGCACATACTGTTGTGGAGGGGGGAGACTTGTGGGACTGGAGCTGCCACTAATAATACTGTCCCCTGTCTAATCCATTATCCGAGCCTGTCATTCACCTTGGCTACAAAGAGAGCCTGGAAAAGCAGGGGGGTCAGGAGCACCCAGCATTAGTGACTTTTCAGCAGTTCCCTTGATTGAGGTCCAAATCATCTCAACATAAATAAAGTCATTTTGTATCCTGTTTAGTTTTGGATGGGAAATAGATTATTCCAGCACATGCAGCACATCCCTCAAATAGAGTGAGACACTTTGCAGATTTGTTGAATAGTCAGTCCCTCAGTCATTTCAGTGAACTAACTGCAGTTATATATTTCATTTGTGGCTCATGGTAGGATAAATACAATGGCAGTTCTATGTATAATCCCTTCGGAACACATGATAGTGCCAGTTACATGTATATTACCCCAACACATAAAAGGACAAATGTAGTGTCAGCTTTGTGTATAATGCCCTAGAACACATGGGGTACACGCCAGCGGCACTTCGGTGTGCAATTCATAGGGGGGCCCGGGTGTCAGCAAGTATTTACGCCACTGGCCTTGAGCTATCCCACTGCACCCCATTATTACATACCTTAATGAAACCAGGAGACAGAGATGGGTGTAAAATGGCCACAGCATTTATTCACATTTTATCAAATAAAGACCTTGTCAGCTTAACCCAAGGCAATATTCTAAAGCCAGAATTTAACAAGCGACTATGATGTGCCGCCAACATGAGAGAAGTTCAGCAGCCCTGATGCCAGACCTGCATCTGCAGTGAGTCGATGATAGGAAATCCAAGCAGGCCGCCCCCTAGCACAAGCATACCTCCCAACATTTGAGATTAAGAAAGAGGGACAAAAAGTTGAGCCGTGCGCAGCGTGGTGAAATTATTTTGACCACGCCCACTTTATGGCCACTCCCCATAAGTCACACCCATTTAACAAAAACACACCCATTTTCATTATTGCATCTGGTATGTGCATTATGCAGCTGGAGAGGATATCAGCTTAGTTTATGAGCAAGCTAGAGGGCTGTCATGTATTTCCAGTATAAGGAATTTGGCACACTGATGAACCAGCACTACGGTTGCCATCTTTTCTGGAAAAAAATACCGGCCTTCCTATATATTTATCATTTTTCCCTATTAATAACATTGGGATCAACCATTATTTTTACCGGCCAGATGGCAACCCTAAGTCCAGCACTGGCATGTTATAACAACAACCAACCTGCCGTAGGCTATAGTCTTTCCCCTGCAGTGTACAATGCTCTGTGACAACATGTGCTGGACACTTACCCAGCTGTGGGGTTACAAAGCAGATCCAGCCACGCAGTATAACAGAGCAGCAGCACAGAGACCACAAGTTAAGAAATACTGAAACCATTTGAGGACATAATAAATCTCCTAATCACTTGGTATGTTTCTCACCCTTCAAATAAGACTCTATTCACTCCTCCGTCCTGCCTGCATACCTCACTCACATCTACCCCTCCAGTCACGTTACTCAGCCTTCAGTCTAAGCTTTCCTCCAGTCACGTTCTCAGCCCTCCTCCCTCATCACCTCTCCTACAATAACCATCTTCTCCCTCAGTCCTGTGTCCTCATTCCTCATCTTCGCTAGGAGCCTGGCTAATGATAAGGCTGACAAATGAGGGGTCAAGGAGGGGGGAGATGAAAGCTAAGAAGTGAAGGCTGAGTAAGGTGACAGGGGGGTGAGAGCTGAGAGACATACACTCAGGGTCATTTATCAACACTGGGCAAATTTGCACATGGGCAGTAACCCATGGCAACCAATCAAATTGCTGCATTCATTGTTCTACTTGCAGCTGGCTTCAAAAAGCTAATCACTGATTGGTTGCTATAGGTAACTGCCCATGGGCAAAATTGCCCAGTGTTGATAAATGAGCCCCACTAAGTCTTATTAGAAGGGGGGGGACATAACAGGAGAAGTCGCATTCCCTTTGCTTCGCATAGCACAGACTTTGGCTGAGGATGTCGTCCTGAAATGGTTTCTGTAAAGGCAGAGGAATGCTGCATAGTGCATCGCCTGCTTATTTCTCTCACCCATTGAAAGCAGCAGTCACTCACACCTCCATCCTCAGCTCTCTGCCCTCCCTACTCCATTCGTCTCATGGAGCTTGTGATGTCACGGGCATAGTGTCTTCTTGTGAGACTTTGGCAAAAAAAAAAAAAAGTAGAGCAAAAGAGCCCCACAGTGAAGCGGGACATTCAAGCCTGGATTTCTCGGGGTGCACCCCTAGGCCGTGCAGTCTGATCGGGCGCCCACCCCCCCGCATGTCTCAAGCGGACAGCACTATTGAATGCGTATGCACAGGTCCCCATAATGCGGCTGGTCGGCATGCCGCCCTAGGCCTGGGCCTATGTGGCCTTGCCACAAATCCAATGCGGGACAGGCACCTAAAAGCGGGACAGTTGGGGGGTATGCACAAGCAGTAGTAGCATCTGTATCTATCAATCCACCATGCAGTCACAGGAGAGAACCTCCTTTCTCTCTCTTCTAAACTTACCTGTGCAGTACTCTGGCAAGGTCCTATCGCTGCTGTGACAAATAAAACATAAAATAATAATAATAATATATGTGCACTGTTTTGATCCAGAGGAAGGCAAAAAACCCAACCTGAAGCCAGTGCCAATTATGCCTCAAGAGGGAAAAAATTCCTTCCTGACCCCAATAGCGATCAGAAACATTCCCTGAATCACATTAATTTAACATAAATGAATACAATACAGACGCTCACAATTATAATGTGTAAAGATACAGAAACCACAGCGCTTTCAGGAAAACATCCATATTCAGTTATTAATAGATAATATGAGAACATAAAGTAGAAAACTTTAATCCAGGATTCGGTTCGGGATTCGGTTCAGGATTCGGCCTTTTGCAGCAGGATTCGGATTCGGACCAATCCTTTTGCCTGGCTGACCCGAAACCTAATTTGCATATGCAAATTAGGGGCGGGGAGGGAAATTGCGTGACTTTTTGTCACAAAAAAAGGAAGTAAAAAAAGTTTCCCTCTTCTCATCCCTAATTTGCATATGCAAATTAGGATCCGGATTCGGTTCGGTATTCGGCCGAATCTTTCCTGATGGATTTGGGGGTTTGGCTGAATCCAAAATAGTTACATTTTTCAAGGGACCGTGAAAAAAAACCCGGGAAAACGTTAAATAAGGGAAACATGTTAAGGACACAGAAATGTGGAGGAATCTTTTTTTTTAATTTGAAACAGAGTTATCAGCTAAGTTATTTAACTTGCTTCAGCAACACAGTAAAGATATGCTCTTGTGACTTTCCCCATTCCTTTCTTCTCCAGTCTTGTGCCCGGTCCCTTTTTCTGCCTTCCTGGACTGCTTCTTTCCCCCTACCTTCTCTTACACAGCACCCTGTTGGTTTGTCAAGATCTTGTTCTTGGTCCCTTCAGCCTCCCTCTCCAGACGGCTTTCTCCCAACCCCTCCTTCTTATGCTCCCATACCTCCCAACATTTAGGAAACAGAAAGAATGTTCATTTTACATAATTTGGCAGGTTATGAAAGTTTGAACACATTTCTTTGGTTTTTATATGTTATTACAGTTTTGCAAATGATGGTGAATTGCCCTTTAAGCTGTGAGTCTGACTTCTTATATTATCAAACTGTCACAAAAGAATGTCAAGTATCTATTCTGGGCTGTCTGCCAAGACCCAATTAAGTTAAGCTCCCCATAGAAGAAAAGATTTATTTTGCCGAATGACCAATTTTAGCGAAGTCCGACCAATCCTTCGAAATTATCGTGCGGTTAGTGGGATTCGAACAATCGAACAGCTTACAATTTTTCGGCCGACATCTGTCAGGAAATTGATCGGCCATATTAAAAAATCTTTGTCGGTCCCAGTGCAATCTATCTATGTTTGCTGGGCCAAGCAGGCAGCTCCTGGCAAATTGGTCTTTTTAGTTGATGGACAATTCATATGCTCGTACCGAGATAACCGTGGTCTCACGATGATGATCAGATCTTTTAAAAATCTCAACATCTATGTATCTGTTTTTGGCTGTTCAGTGCAGCAGATCAAAGAGAAACCCAGGACTTATCAGTACAAATTTGTGACAGCGGGTTGAGCTGTCAATAGCGGGACTGTCCCGCTCAAAACAGGACAGTTGGGAGGTATGTGCTCCTGCAGCACAGCACCTTCCTCTCAGAGTATGTGTATGAATGTCGAATATAACAGGTTTTTTGGAAATAAAATACAGCGGTTGGCAAGGGACAGGGCTGAGTTACTAGCGTAAAATGCAGGAAAACAGTACGTAAAACCCGGGAATAGACCCCATATCATACCTCCCAACAGTCCCATAGCATACCTCCCGCACTCCCGACATTTTTTGTCCGGCGGAGATCGGGCGTTTGGTCGATCGGACAGGTTAAAAGATATCTATCAGCTGCCGATAATATCTCTGCGTGTATTGCCGATTGTACGATTTTCAGAGGGAGACTGTCACTAGCTTTTGTTGGACATAACTTTCATACGATTGCTGTCAGGGGCAGAACATCGGCTGATCTGTTCTTTTCTGCTTTATTTGATCGGAATGGTTAGTGGCAGGTCGGGAGATGGGGACGTCCGATCGTATGATGATTCAAACGATCGGATCTTTGCATGTATGGCCAGCTTTACAGCTTAAAGGGCATGTAAAGTCTAAAATAGAATAAGGCTAGAAATGCTGTATTTTGTATACTAAATATAAACATGAACTTACTGCACCACAAGCCTAATCAAACAAATGATGTATGCTTTCAAAGTTGGCTACAGGTGGTCACCATCTTGTAACTTTGTTAAACATCTTTCTAAGACTAAGACTGTGCACATGCTCAGTGTGGTCTGGGCTGCTTAGGGATCGTCATAAACAAAGCTGCTTGAGTTCTGCATGGCTGGGAAGTAAGGCGGGGGCTCCCCCTGCTGTTCATAAGTATGATTGTTTCCCTGCTCAGCAGTTAGGGACCATCTGACAATTCCTATCCACAGCAGTAAATGAAGGGAGATTTTTATTGCATACAGTCAGGTTTCTTATAAAAACGGTACACATTTTTTAATTAAAGTATATTGGAGATAGGTTTCTTTTTCATTAAAGAAAGTAAAAATGGGATTTTATTTTTTTGCCTTTACATGCCCTTTAAAGGGCAATTCACCTTCATTAGCAAAACTGTAATAACTGGAATAAAAATACAGAAATAGGTTCAAACTTTCATAACCTGCCATTTTGTAAAATGAATATGGTAATTAGGGGGTGTGTCACAAAAATGTGCGTGGTCAAAAAAATGCCACACTATGCCTCTTTTTGTTTCTAAAATATTGGGAGGTATGCCCATAGACATGCACATAGAAGTGAAGGGACCGCAGGAAAAAAACTTAAAATGAAGGAAAACATTAGATCCGGGGACATAAATTGGGAGTTATTCCGTTATCCAGAATGCTCGGGACCTGTAGTTTTCTGAATAATGGATCTTTCCATAATTTGGATCTTCCTACCTTAATTCTAAAGAAAATCAAATAAACATTAAATAAACCAAATAGGCTGGTTTTGATTCCAATAAGGATTAATTATATCTTAGTTGGGATCAAGTACAAGGTACTATTTTATTATCACAGAGAAGAATAAAAAACAATTTCAAAAATTTGGATTATTTGATTATAATGGAGTCTATGGGAGATGACCTGACCGAAATGTTTCTGGATAACGGGTTTCCGCATAACGGATCCCATACCTGTACATGTTAATTATAACAATATGTGATTTAATGCTGCCTGTCACAGTTGAAATCAACAGAAAAGAGCAATAACTGGTCCCGACAGGGGTAGGGTGTATTTCCTTCTATGGTAGGGGTTATTGACTGCCTTCACCTGCCATACCCTTTGAGTACCCCACTCAGGACCCAGAGATCTCTGGGGACAAAGAACTACAAGACACAGAGTGTGATGCAAAATACTTGTCCGTTTATTGCTTGGTGCAGCTGGAAAGGAACAGAGAAACAGGAAATATTACAGACAGAAATATCACAAGTGTCATATCTGTGGTTACATATATATTCCTGTTCTGCATGCTTAGTTGCTACAAAGTGTCAGATGATATTCTGCAGTGAGCGTAGCCATTCAGCCTGAAGGATCGTTTCTAAGTTATCTATACATCCTATTGATTTAAGCATATCCCTTCAACTTAGAGATGCACCAAATCCACTCTTTGGGATTTGGCCAAAGCCCAGAATCCTTTGCGAAAAGATCCGGCCGAATACCGAACTGAATCCTAATTTGGATCTGTGAATTTGCATATGCAAATTAGGAATGGTAAAGGCAAAAGTGGGGAAAATATTTTTTCCTTGTTTTGTGATGCAAACTCCCGTGATTTCCCTTCGCGTGATTTGCATACAGGGCCGGATTTACACCCCTAGGCGTGCTGCCATTCGTTGCCCCCATCCCCTTTATTTGCACAAATTTTCATCGTCGGGACTGAAGCAATGGGGATTGGTGCACAGGAAATTTTAAAAACTATTGTATCTCCGTGTATCCCCAGTGTTTAAATTAGGATTTGGATTCCCTTCGGCCAGGCACAAGGATTCGGCCAAATTCAAATCCTGCTAAAAAAGGCAGAATCCTGGCCTGAATCCTGAACATAATCCTGGATTCGGTGCATCCCTACTTCAACTGTCACTGTATTAAACTTCACACCCCCCTGACTCCTGAAAAAGGGGTGATGGCGATCATGGTTTCTTCACACAGCATTAGTGAGAAGCAACACTACAGGCATGGGACCTGTTATCCAGAATGCTGCGAACCTGGGGTTTTCCAGATAAGGAATCTTTCTTTAACTTGGATCTCCATACTTTCTACTAAAAAAGCATTTAAACATTAAATAAACCCAGTAGGCTGGTTTTGCTTCCAATAAGGATTAATTATATCTTAGTTGGGATCAAGTACAAGCTACTGTTTTATTATTATAGAGAAAAAGGGGGGGAAAATGAAGTGATCAGGAATGTCAGGGGTTAATTTGTTTTCTGCAGTGATTTACTGTTTTTTTGGGGGGGTTAATTTGTTTATTGTTCATTTTCTGCAAGTCTGCAGAATGGCAAGTCTATGGTTAATGGCAAGTCTGTGGTTAATGTGCTTATACTGACATGTCTAGGGTTAATATGTTCATTCTGCACTTCTTACTTTCATTTCTGGGGTTAATATGCTAATTTCTTACTACCATGTTACAGTCAGTGCTTATTGGCAATTTCTGCAGTGATCTTACTTACATTATTTACTAGTAATTAAGGCTAGATTGTGTGACAAAGAGCCTAAAAATGTTGGCACCGCTGTAAGCGCAAGTCCCTTTATTTTGTTGAGACAGTCCTGCTTGTGCAAGATGGGGCGGTGAAAGGTGTGAAGGGTGGTGGCTGTGGTTACGTGGTGGGTGTGCTTATGTGTTCGGTGGGCCCTTGGGGTGAGATTTTCTGGTGGGCCCTAGGTACTCTGACACTGTTTTTTTGTGTACACTATGAATCTTAGGATCCCAGGGGGCGGACCTAATTTTTTTAAAATGGCAATTTTCTATTTATGATTACCCAATGGCACATACTACTAACACAATATATTATATTGAAAATGGTTTACATACATGAAGCAGGGTTTTACATACGAGCTGTTTTATGCAATATCTTTTTATATAGACATACATTGTTCAGGGAGTATAGTTTTCCTTTAAAATAGCTGAGACCCCTATTATGGTGGTAATGCAACAGCATTTACCTTTCCTTATTCTGCTGCTCTCCCATGAAACTGAGAATTTATATCTTAACGCAGGGATTTTTCTAACTAACAAACTATTTATACATTCACAGAAACAGTTTGCCGGTCTGTTGCTGGCAGTGATTAAGTTCCAA
This sequence comes from Xenopus petersii, assembly GCA_038501925.1. NCBI lineage: Eukaryota > Metazoa > Chordata > Amphibia > Anura > Pipidae > Xenopus > Xenopus petersii. The sequence goes on along the minus strand of CM076681.1, from coordinate 30,433,589 downwards.
ACATGTCAGCTTCTTTCTCTTTCCAAAACGTAAAGCTTCTCTCAATGCACTGACACAAGTCATCATCTTCTGAAACATGAGGGCCCTGGTTACTATTGTCTTTCCTTTCTGCCTCCGATCCAAAGAAACGGACTTTGAGGTCCTCAAATCCATCAGACCATGTTCTGCGCCCTGTAGCTATTTCTTCTAGAACAGTGGAATGGAAATCCCTGGCTGTTTCCCATCCATGGTGCCCCAGCTGATTGAAAACTTCAAAACAGAGAAGATGTCTCATTTGTCTTTCCTCCTCTGGCATCTCTTGCTCCAACAGCCGAAAGTAACCCAACATGAACAGGTCTAAGGTTAGTCTCTCATGATTCACAGATGGCTGAATGCAGGAGGTGGAGAGAAAGTGTTCAGGAGGTGGAAGAGCAGATGGATTATTGGAAGATTCAGAACTATTTTGATGAGCTGTTTTCCAACTTCCTATGAGACGATGAACAGTAGTCCGTTGCTTCTGTAAATGCTCCAGCACACTCCCCAAACGAGAAGACTCCTCTTCCTCTACAGCAGATGTTCCATTCCTGTTTATCTCATTTGCATCCTCTGTGCACTTTGATGCTGATTTCATTCCATTTTTATGTATTTCAGACATCCCTGCTCGGGATCCTAACTTTGATTCCCTCTTTAGAGCCTGAATACTTGTTGTGACATTTTCAACTTGTACTTTTACTTTTGAGTCTGTCTCTTTAGTGTTTTGAGTTGGCTTGTGGTCAGCTTGCAGCATCTCCTGGTGTTTTTTGTTGTTTACAATTCCTTTGTGATCTGAATTTGCTGTAGCTTTTAGTGCTGCACGCAATGAATATGCAGATTTCTTCCAGTGACTTAGAAATAAGAGCACGATTCTCTCCTTCCTCAGTGTTCGCAGTGGTATAGGAGAATCACTGAGTGAAGAACATTCTTCTGAACTCAGACCTGAATCACTGGTGTCCTCTGCTTCCCTATTTAACCCAATGTTTTTTATAACAGATGGCAGATGCGTTTGATGTTGTCTCTCAAACTGGACTTTTAGGCTTCGGACTGACACCCCACAGTGCAGTCGCTCTCTCATTGGAGATGGTGAATGAGATTGACTTAATTTAGAGTTGACTATTCTGCATGAAGCATCTGGTGTTGCACCCGTTGTAGAGAGAAGTTGGGACATACTGTCAATCACATTAGACATAGAAACACACCAGTCCGGGTCCTCTGTGTTCTGAAGAAGCTTAGAATTAAGTGTGACATTTACCAGGGGTGTAGGCAGCAAGGCTTGCAATTGCTGCACCTGGCGGGAAAGTTCCTGCTCATACTGTTGGCATTCTCTTTTACGGTGCAATCCTTCCATTTGTCCATCAAGAATACACAGCTCTTTTTCAGTCAATAACTCACCATATGGTCCAAGAACAGCGCTCTGAGTGCATGAGTGCCGCCATTCTCCCTGCAGAAAAGGGGCAATGGATTGTTTTTCATTTACATGCAACATATATTGCACAAAGGCATTTAGTTCCATGCTACACGTAACAAATATATAAAACTTAGTTTGCATTGATAAAAAAGTTCCAAATTAAGAATTCATTAGTTACCAAATAAAGCTTATATTTAATAATACTTGCTGTATATAGGAAAGTGTCAGTATTACTAAAGATATACTGTAAGTCTGCATTAGTTTCCTTCAAAAGTCCCTTAAAACTGCATGTAAGGGGTTGTAAAGTGATGAGAGTGTTATGTGGGTGAAATGTTATCTTTTTGAGTGACAAAAATGTGCATGTATGTAAACTGTATGTGTGTTTAAAATTGTTGGGTGTAATTTGTGTAAATCACCACTAACTGGCAGTAGAGTTTGTAGTTTAGGTTACGTTTAATTCCAAACCCCTGCCACCAGAGGCCACTGTAGGACACAGAAGGCCTATAAAAGGAGGGGCATTGCCCAAGATGAGCTGTCTTGATGGGAGGGTGTGGCCGAAAAAAAGCATAACCTTGTTGGTGAGTGACGACCCCAACAGGAGATAGGAGAAGTTAGAGAAGTTAATATCTTCAGTTGAGCAAGCAGTAGGTGCACGGGATAGTGAGGATATTTAGCAAGGGCAGTTGTGACCCCATCAAGGAGGAAAGTGGAAAGTTTGTTTCCAACGGGCACTCCGTAAGTAAGGGAATCAGTTATAATTAAGGACAAGGTAGGAAGGACACCTGGGCTTCAGGCCAGGACTTGGATGGAAAAAGGGTCCTAACCTGGAAGAGTGGAGGGGTATCATCCTGAAGGTATCGGGCCACTATTGGAGTGTGGGGGGATAAGGGTGGAGTATATACTGAACCATTAGGTATCCAAGGTCTTTAACTTTCCCTTTTAAAGTCTGGAAGACCCTCCCACATGCATCCAACCCAGCACTGAGAGCTATATGCCAGTCATGCTGAGCTGGTGGTGGCATGATCCTTCCATTGTTTGGAGTACTGTTCACAACTGTACTCCAGCCTTTTAAAATAAGGGTGCACGACTGCAGGAAGACCTCCTTCTATATTGCACTGGTACATTTGGGAGCAGATTAGCTGCCCCAAATATACCAGAGGGGTATATTGTACACCTTTTCAATACGCACACATTCCTAGTTATAGCTATAGGAACACATTAGTATTGAAGAATTCTACTATTCTGCAAAATATTTTTTTCTGTGTACGGACCTCAGTACGGCGCCATATCTGCAAATTACTTTTTTGTACAAAAATCAATGCCAGAAGCTGCTATGTGTAAACTGACCTGGTGTAGAACAGTGAAATGGGCCTTTATTCACATCAGACTTTATGCATCACTGCCTTTTTTTTATTTGTCAGTTTTACAAACTCTTTTAGTCTAACCATACATACCTGCATGGCTTCTTCCTCCAGATGAGCTTGTAGTCTGCGCACCATCACTTGCCTCTTCCACTCTGGAATTGACTGTCCCTGTTCATCATGAGTAGGTACTAAAGCATCAAAATCTACCAAAGGACCTGATTCTGGCTGGGAGCCTTGACCCTTGGCTGCCTCAGAACGTTCTCCCTATGAAAGCAATAATTAAAGGCCACAGTCATATGGGGTAAGTGTAGTGTAAGTAAGTGTCTGCCACTGTTTATTTGGTTTTTAATCGACTAGCAGTATAAAAATGGCAACTATCTTGAAAATTAAAAACAAAATTTTCAAACGTGTCAAATTTTGCAATCAAAAATTTTGTATATGAGAGACTCTGTCAGTTGTAGTTCAAGAGCTTGAGGATTTGTTGGACACCCCTGACATTAAGGGGGTTATTTATTAAAGTCCAAATGCTAAAAACTCAAAACTTTTGAGTTTTCTTTACTATTAAATCTGAATTTTTAGTGGAAAAAAACCCCAAATATTTCGAGATTTCTTATCCCTCAAGGCTGCAAAAAGTCAGAATCCAAAAATACTCCATCTTCAACCTGTCGAGGGCTTGTAGAAGTCAATGGCAGATGTCTTATTTGCAATTTAAAGATATTATAATCTGTGCTGAGTTTCATGCGATAATCTGAACATTTCAGGCTTTTTCACCGATTTCATCTGACTTTTCGGGTGTCAAATATTCTGATTTTTTTGAGTGGCGTTCCGAAAAAGTAGTGGTTATTGTCGATCTGATTTTTTCATGTTTTTTTAATGATAAATAAGGGTAAATCTTGGATTCTAGTTTGATTGGATTTTTTGAATTAATCAGAAAAAAATTGATTCTAGTAAATAACCCCCTAATAGTCAATGCAATCTAATAATTATCACACAAATTAATGTTATTTTAATTTTTACCCAGAACATTTTTTTTATTTTTTGGCTACCCTAAAAAAAGATCTTTAAATGGTCCTTTAATGCAACAATATAATGAGAACACTACTGAATCCCAGCCGTGACTAGAAATAGGAAATAGGGACCATAAGAACTCACAGCTTGAATGAAAATGCCAGTGATCCTTGCTTTCTTAAGACCCTGAATAATTCTCGACTTGTTGGTGTGCTGTAAAAGATCCTGTAGTATGTCAGACTGGTTTTCCTGTCTTCGCTAGAAGAAAAAAGAGCAGTGAGTAATAAATAAACAAGAGAATTGCAATGAAAGGGGCAGAAAGATAGAGACTACCCAGGGCATTAGAACAAACATTAGACTGAAATGGTGTGCTTGCAGATATATGAACTTGGAAGAACAAAAAGACAATGCAAATGGAAGAGGACACAAGATGGGAAATATACATATATAGGAAAAGGCAGACAAGGCATGGGAATGAAAGATGAGTTGTTACATAATGCTTTGCCCAACTGAATTCAGTACAGAACAACCTTATGGATTCTAATAAACATTCAAGCAACTGGATGAACCTAAACCAGGAGAAACTTGTTGTTGTAGCTGCATATTTAATAGTTGTCTACAACCACTGAATCATACACACTTAGAATATTTAAAAGCATCTGGTTCATAATTATTATTAGTATATACACATTACAGTAGTGCTGGTAAGTACCCAACACTATGTTATTTAAACTGGAAAGGATTCTTGACCTGGAGCTCCCAATACTGACTGCCAAAGACTGTAGGGCTGTAAGTAGAAACCAAAAACTTGAGTCCTTTATGTCATGTTGACTTTATGATATTGGTATAATAAATACTGTATATGTGAGTGCTAGTAACAGAGTTTTAATTTTTAACCTTGCTGCCCCCTAAATGAATCTTTTGAATGATTATTATAATGTTTAATATATACAGTAATTATATTCAAATATATAATATTTATATTGCAGTTGTCAGATTTAAGAGAAAATATTCAGCACTGATATTAACAAGGCACTAACCATGCACAGACTAAAAAGAGTAATCTCTTATGGCATTGGGGGAATATAATTTAGCTTGATAAAACAAGTGGACCTCAAGTAGAAGCCAGAAAAAAGAAAGTTACTCAGTGTTATATATCACTTTAAATTAAATGAAATAGCCTGTGGTATCTTATATTATTCCCCAACCTACCATCAACACAGCTTTAATGGAGAAAACCTAAGAAATGTAGTAAACTTTCACTATGAAATGTAGTGCATGGTGCTCGGAATTGGTTTGCACAGCACATCCATACAGCCCTACGAACGTTTGTATAAGTGATGGCAAACAAAACAGGATGACAATACAATACAGGTTTATTAGAAATATTCTATCACTTTAGTGTATTTATGTTTATAAGAAACAGAAAGAAAGAAAAAGAGCGTTAAGTGAAAACAATAAAGCGTATAAAATGCAGTATCACTTCTCATGATATTCAGAATCATGGCACACTTATGTAAAAATAAGTCAAAACATGGAGCCACTGCATTACTGACTGATAGCTGACATAACATACATAGTAACATAGTAGCAACATGTAAGCCCAACACTTTCTTTTTAAGGTGAGAAAACATGCGGCCACAAGAGAATTTAGCATTTTCTTATCTGAGAAAACATTTGGCCACAAGATCCCAGGTGTGCCTTTGTTGTAGCCTACTACAGACATCACATAGTGCTCACCAAGACAATTCTAGAGACAGTAGGAAGAGATAAAGGGTTGGAACTACATAAAAGTGAATGTGCTGCATACGTTGGTGAAGAGGGCCGTGATCTTTGCTTTTTGAAGGCATCTTCCAATCTTCGGTTCTGATATCACTGCTTGCTCCACAGGCTCCATTGCCATATTAGAAATATGTATCAGAGTTTCCAACTCTAGCAGCTCAGGCCTAGGTGTAAAAAATGTCTCTTTCCAACCGTATCCAATTGAAGGCCTTAATCCAACAGCATCCAGTTCCTTCTCTCATCTCAACACTGTTCTACCTCAAATGGATATGTGTGTTTTTATTTCAGTCTCTTGGTTTCACACATCATTAAACTCTTACATGTTTTGCCCCCCCTCAAAAAAACCTACCCATAAGGACCTGACCCTGTCTATGATACCTTTCCCCCCTTACAACCCTGTTTGCTTCTCTCACACATCTCTCAACTGCTCTGTTTCTGGCATACAGGGGAGGGGGATCAAGTGGCAATAATAATTGATTTTTACTGCAGGGGGGACTAGGGAAGTAGGTGTAGGATGTCTGCAAGGAGGGAGGGCTACTAGTGGCATGTGGTATATTTTACCTGCAAAGTATTGTGCTACTGACTCACTTAACCACCTCTCCACCCCCCCCCTTCATTTACAAAATGTCTCTTGGACCGATATAAAGAGGTGGATCATGTAACGACACTGTAAGATCTGTGTCACACCTAACTCATTAATGAAATGAGACACACATACAGCACTTTGGGCAAAGGTCACTGTGAATAATGACTTTCAGCAGATCCCAGAGGGACATACACATTGAAACAAATTAAGGAAATAATAACATCATGACACAATCTGCCCCATATTGATTGGTGGTACACTGAGCTGGCTATGGTATGGTATGCCTTCTGATCCTATGAAGGACGTACAAGGCATGTTAGCCATTTCATTACTATGGAATACTTGAGGCACAGCACCGGTTCGTGTTTAAAATAAAAAGCCTTTATTCGATACACATGGCAATAGTCTGGATAAAGCGATGTTTCAGGCCTTGTTTGACATATCTCAAGCTTGAGAAAAGGCCAAACAAGGCCTGAAACGTCGCTGTTCCTCAAGTATTCCATAGAATGCGAATGGATGGTGGCCATTAATCGCACTTGCACTGGGAAATTCCTCTTGAATTTTAGGGTATAAATGAAGCTGACTCAATCAAGTTTACAGCCATTTCATTACTGCCTGAAAGAAGTCTTTGTGGGATCCCACTGCTTGCATAGACATAGCTGGGGAGAAGTACTGCAATGAAGGAGAAAGATACATGCTGCATTATGGCAACACAAGGGATAACTACCTCTTCACTACCTAACTCTGGCCATACATTATAAGATCTTTTACCAATATGTCCACCTTGAAGCAGGAAATATCAAACTGATCCGATCATTTAGCCTAAGATACATTTGTCCCTTGTGTTATGCTTAAGGTAATAGACTCCCCTGCATTGTTCTAGGTAAGGGACCTTTTATCCAGAATGCTTTGGACCTGGGGTCTTCCAGATAATGGATCTTTCCATAATTTAGATCTTCATACCTTAAGTCTACTAGAAAATCATGTAAACATAAAATATACCCAATAAACAGGTTTTGCTTCCAATAAGGATTAATTATATCTTCGTTTGGATCAAGTACAGGTAGGGTATGGTGAATCTAATTACAGAAAGATCCCTTTCAAAAATACAAAATATGGAATAATCCAGAAACCCCAGGTCCCAGATATCTTAGATAATTGAGCCTATACCTGTACTTTATTTTTTAGGAAGGGATCTGGAAAAAGTCAACATCTTTAAAGGAAAATGTCAGCATTTCTAAGGTACAGATCCATTACGTTCCCTGACATGTCATGTCACCACTCTACTGTATTTCAGGCCCTACATTCACAAATACTATTTAGGAAGAATTTTTAAAAACTCATTGACCTTCGAAACTGTCCAAAACTTGGCCCAGCCTAATAGCGGTAACTTCATCTCTGCAAACTCACCTAACAACATACTGTATGTTCTGCTCTTGACCTACTGCTCTACATTTCTCTTGTTACCACTTCACATGCACAACATCAAGACTTCTCTAGCCTACACTCTTTTCAGGAATTCCTTTACACATTCAGGTTTTTACAGGTTTTTTTTCAATTTCCCAAAAATCAATATAACATCAGTAAATTAAAATGCATGAATCATATTTGTTAGCAATGCTCACTTAATCTTTCTTTTTACAGATTCAACCCATTTTAAGAAATTGTGATTAATAAAAAAAATCTTTAAAATTTTTAAGGCTATGGCACATAAGTAGTTTTAATGTGCTCTTGCAGAGAAGTCCTGTTGAATGCACCTAATTTCATGTAAATTCTCCTTGTAGCACTGGAAATGCTCTTTGCCTATGGCAGACACTTGTGGTGTCAGGATGGCATTTAAGACCCTCTATGCCATATCCCTTGGGGCAAAGGTTGTCAAACTTTCAGTTCAAGCTCCACTTGATCAAACCTTAGATATCTGGATGGTTATCAATACCGGAATAAGAAAGGAGCCTCAGCTTCTTCATTCTCTCCAAATCCCACCCTAGGAGGTCCTTAGTCTGAGCTCCCCTTGCCACTGCTTGAAGCCCCCCTGGGGGGGGGGCAGTGCCACAGTTTGGGTACCACTACATTAAGTCATATCTAACATATGGATTACCCAAGGCTCTCAACATTATAATCTTGGTGTAGCTTTGCTTAGACCAGTGTGTAGTCCAACCAGGGTGCCATCAGGAGGGCACAGAGGGTACTGCTGTACCAGGCCCAGGCCTAAAGGGGGACCTGGCTGTGCTGCACTTTTCTAAATAGAAATAAATTGTCCCCCTGGACAGCGTCAAAACCATGCTGCAACTGCCGAAGTTCAGAACCTCCAAAGTCCCAAAGAGCAAAAGTCCCAAAGCCGCAAACGACCTGAAGCAGTGAAAGTAGCCGAAGCTGAAGAACCGAATCCGCAAAAAGACCTGAAGCTACAAAAGGAGCCAAAGTTAAAGTCTTGAAGCTGTGAAAAGAGCTGAAGTTGAAGTCCTGAAGCCATGGGGAGCCCTGGCTAGGGTTGCCACCCGGCCAGTATATTTACTTTTATATTGTAGGGGGGCCCTGACCACCAATGTTTTTTTTAAAAAACTATTATGGGCCGCCCTGGTGCCACAGTTTTTTTTTAAGTTATAACGGGGCCCTCACCATCAATGATTTTTATTAACTTGTGTGTGGGGGGGTTAACATCTTTTAGCGCTGATGTATGTGTGGTCTTTAAACTGTGGAGTGGGCAGGATCTGGGGTGGGGCTTGGGGGCTGGGGTGGGCGGGGCCCAGAAAATTTTGTTGTACGGGGCCCCGTGATTTATAATGGCGGCCCTGAGTCCAACCTTTGACATGTGGTGGCCCAGTAATATAACGTACGACCATATGTACGTGATTAAAAATGTGTCTCCTTGATCAGACCTCAAGTGTTACAACCTTGATTTAGACAACAATTTAAATATTATTATGACAGGGCTAACAGCATTAGAAACCAGGACTTCTGCATAAACTAAAGAGTTTTGTAAACTTTTTTTTATTTGCTTGTTTTTGTAAACAACTGGGATTTTGTTCATTTATTTATAAATTTAAAATGTATTTTTTATAATTTTTTTATCTAAAGCTGTCTCTATGGAAAATAACCTGCAAGCACTAAGAGGGCCCAGTCAGCCTCCACCTCACAGTGATTTTGTTCCAATGAATATTTAACATGGAAATTTGGCAGCACCCCAGAAATCTAACCCTACTTCACTTTGTGCCTATTAATGTACCTGTGACTATACTGTAGGGCTGATCATCGTTACAACTGGAATTGATTAGTTGCTCTTCAAATTTACACATGTATGTGCATGCGTCTTTGCTTCTACACTAATTGTGTGAGGCTAAATGCACAGAGGAATATTTAGCATGTAGGAATTGTTGTACCTTGATGAGATAAGCAATTGCAACTTTATATAGTCACTAACATTCACTGTAGTGTCACTAAACCTACATTTTAGCATTTTGCCTTTGTAGGAATGCTGAATGTATAATTTTATTTCTTTTGCATTTCCCCTTTGCTTCTAGGAAGATGTTACTGGCCCAGCTTGCAGTTTTGGTCTTGGAAAAGCTGCTATTGTCTCCCTGACCACTAGGGTTGCCACCTGGCCGGTATTTTACCGGTAAAAATGATGGTTGATCTGAATGTTATTAATAGGGAAAAAAGATAAATATATAGGAAAGCCGATATTTTAAAAGTTGGCAACCCTACTGACCACATGCTTACCAACCCTTAAGCCTCCTCTTCTTCATTGTGGGACTGGACCAGCAGAACACCTGAAAAAAACCCAGTTCTTGTGGGCCCTGTCAGCCCTGGCCCGCTCCCTGCTCCTTGGATGCTCCACCCGACCCCCAGTCGTGGGCAAAACTACCTCGGTTTTCTTATAGCCTGTAGAGAGAGAAGAACAATGATTTATTCCTCAGTACTATGTACAATGTAGAGGTAAATGTGAGAGCATATTCTTGCTTAAGAATTGTAGGAAAAAATTTAATTTCTCAAGGCAGGCATCAGGGTATAGATGTACAGCTCTAGGGTTTGGTAAGAGGGTTCCCCAAATCGTAAATGTTTACTGGTCCCCATAGGCAAGACTGGTATTCTGATTGTGGCTGGAATTCCTTTAGGGCAGAGACACACGGTCATATGGGGGAGGGGGAGATTAGCCGCAAAGCGACAAATCTCCTCTTCTTTGGGACGACTAATCTCCCCAAACTGCCTCCCCTGCCTTCCCGATGGTTAGAATGTAAATTGCTGGAGGGATGGCACTCGGAGAGCTTTGTTTTCCGAAGTTGCCTCACAAGAAAACTTCGGGAGACTTTGAAAAATGAAACACTCCGAGTGCCGGGTGACTCATCTCCCCGAATCTGACCATGTGTCTCTCCCCTTATGTGTATTGTTTTTACTCCATTGTGTTTTATATTTTCTATTTCGTGTTTCACACACAATGTCTTATGTAAAGTTGTTATTTTTGTTTGTACCCATTAAATGAAAGATGCTTACATTGTTTTCTCTGTAGTATGTGTGGGTTTTATCAGATGTCTGACATATGAAACCTCTGTTGACACAGGCCTTTCTGAGCTCCTTTAATCCCTTATCATCCTTCTCATGTTGCTTTTACAATTAAAGGTGACAAATCAGGATCTTGCTGGTGCCCATCCCAGTGCAGATTAGATACATGTTTATATCAGGGCAACAGTGAAACAACAGTCATATAAATTGTCTACTTGCCAAACTCCTCACTTTAATCTGAATCAGCCACAGCAGAGGAACTGAAGTACTACAGTATGTGTTTTGTTCTACAGAAATTACTTTGTCTACTGTGCCTTCTTCACATGAAGGAGTAATGGATGTGCATCCCCGTTGTACTTCTCTGCTTGACGAAGTGGTACCAGTAAATCTGAAAATGCAAACCTTTTTCAGTTGTTAGTTGTTTTGAAAAAGTATCAGAAATAAAGACTTTTCTTTTTTTTTTTTTTTCACCTGCTCATGTTTGTCTGGAGAACTAACTCTGTAAATTGTTCTAATTTGATAAAATGCACAGCTGAGAGAGAGAGAGTAACATTTATGTTTAAATTACAATACAATAATGTTTAAACTACAAAAAAAGTTCAAAACTAAAGAACAGAAAGTAAAGGAAAAGGTCTTATTGTCTGGTGTAAAAGAACCTGGCACGTGCTTTGCCGTGAGTGTAACGTGTTGTGACTCTGTGTTTTGGCCGCAGTAACCGCAGTTTAAATCTTGGTCACGGCAATTACCTTTTCAACTACTGATCACCAAGGGCCTGGGTTTTGCCTCTTTTCAGCTTTGCTGATGTTCCTGATGGAATCACAAAACTGCCATGGAGGAAATCCTGCCATATTGAATGACCCCTTGAGCTTCTATGGACTATTTCATCCAGAGAAAAGCAAGTGCCCTTTCAGCCATTGAATGGAAACTGCTGTCAAACAACAGCATCTGTGTTTTTTTTCTCTTGTCCCTTTATTTAAGTGTAACACGCAGTGGCTGAAATCAGGATGAGACATTGTAATGTTATCCCTAAAACGGCAAGAGAGTCGAACCTGAAATCTTCTGATCTGTAGTCAGAATGTCATCCATTGCACCACTGGCACAACAGGGTTTGCCATGGGCTTTCTGTCGGCATACAAACAATTGCCTGCCATGTTGAGGCCATTCGATCACAAGGGGTTTGTATTTTAAGACAATGGTTGCAAGGCCGGGACGGGAAAGATAATACTGTATCAAGAATCAACCCTGTTCCATGAGATTCTACGTCTGATATACCAGCCAGTGCTAGTGAGGATACCATCCTATTGGAATGAAAGGAACCCTACAGCCAAATTCCAGTGGCTCTTCTATAAGATATTTCAACTCAGACAGATGTGCCTTCTGTTCTGTAGGTCTGTTCTGTCTTCTATCCTGTTGAGCAGAATCCCTGAGTTCCGTTAAAGGCAGCTGTTACAGTTGATAAAATAGTTGCTAGTATTCCACATATGCTGCCGCGAAATGTACCAACTCATGTAGCAAATTGTAACAGTTCAGGGTCTGCCCCTGGATTACTGAGCTGCCAGACTGAAACAGCAGAGACAGGAATATTCAACTTCATTATTAGAAAAACTGTCAAAAATAAAAAAAGAGAGCAAGTAAAAAAAATGTTTATTTCTGGTGAACTACTGTATCTGTAAACAACTGCTCTGGGGAAAAAGGAAGATAAACAACCCCTTTAATCAAGTATTGATTCTGTGGCCCCTTTCTAGTTGAGAACCACAGGACTATGTGGGTATGTCTCCTTAGGGTAGGGGCACACTGGGCGATTCGGAGAGATTTAGTCGCCAGACGGCTTATCGACACGTCTTTGCGGCGACCAATCTCCCTCAATGCTTACCTCTGTCTTGTGCCGGCTATAATGAAAAATCGCCTGCGGCATGGCAACCGCGATGCTTCGTATTCCGAAGTCGCCCAAAGTTTCCCCGTAAGGCAACTTCGGGCGACTTCGAAATACAAATCTCCCCAAATTGCCCAGTGTTCTGCTACCCTTAGAGACAGATGATTTTAACACATCCTAGCCTAAATAATATCAGTACATGAATGTTTAGAATGAATAGGGAGTTTTGTGCAGGTCAAGAAAAATTGCAAGTATAGTTTATTTGATCCTACTATTATCCTGGATTATTTAATCATGTTAGGCCCCTAACAGGCCAGCATTAATTGTAGAATGTAAGCACAACACTTTGCAGACCATATAGTATGTTGCTTTTTATCTGTAGTTTAAGTCCTTTAGCAGTGCTGTCATATATGTGTTAGTTGAGTGCTAATGTGTTGGTATTTGAGATGTATAAGGCTTAATGTTATTCTTAGCATTGCCTTTCCAACCACACAATAAGGGTAGAGGCACACAATGCTATTTGGGGAGATTAGTCGCCCTGCGACAAATCTCCTCTTCTTCAGGGCAACTAATGTCCCCGAACTGCCTCCCCCCGGCTAGAATGTAAATCACCGGCGGGATGGTATTAGGAGCGCTTCATTTTCCGTAGTCACCCGAAGTTGCCTCCGAATCGCTCCTAATACCATACCGCCAGTGATTTACATTTTACCCGGCGGGAAGGCAGGGGAGGCAGTTTGGGGAGATAAGTTGCCCAGAAGAAGAGGAGATTTGTCGCCAGATGACTAATCTTCCCCAAATAGCATTGTGTGCCTCTGCCCTAACAGTGGATAACTAAGGGTCTGTTGAGTAAATATAAACCAAAGTCTTGCATTTACCCCACACAGTGCAGAGATAATATGACAAATCAGTTTCAGACTTTGGTTATACTGGACCATGTTGCTAGAGTGGACTAGAAAACAGGATATTACATCCATATTGAGTTTGAGGAGTGCAACTGATATGTAGAAGGAAGATACTAGTATTGTAATCCATCAGGCAATCTATTGGTTGTGCAACCTTCTAGTAACAATCAAGACAATCATCTAATTTGAGTATTTGCTTTTTCAGACCTGTCAACATGTGGGCTAGTATTACTTACAGCGTATTTAAGGAAACTATTATAATATCTATTCTTTTCAAGAAGTGTCCTCAGTCTTAAGAAGTAAAGTGCCCTTTGGGTTTAATTGCCCTTTATACAACGAAGAATAGGATGCAGCACGCGACGAATGGTCGAAGTAGAATTTTTAGGGAGAGTACATGATAAATTTCGATTTTCTAATTTTTAAATTTTTTTTCAAATTTGAATCGAATTTGTACTATTCCCTAGTCAAAGTACACAAAAAATAGCTCGAAATTCATATTTTTTCATTCGAAAATTCACCTTGACCGTTGATAAATCTGCCCCCTAAGTGTTGGTTGTCATTTTCATCAAAGCTTATATTTTATAAATATGTTTCTGCAGACCGAGCCTCCAAAACTGAACACAATATTCAAAATGAGGTCTAACTAGTGTCCTATAAAGTGGGGAGGATTCAGACATGTCTAAGGGCACCATCGCTGGTGCTGGTTGGATGATCTTCAACGACTTAACATAGCTGCAAGTTTAATAAATGTGTCAATTCCTACATAAATGGGAAAACTGCTGAGAATCATTCATTATCCCCCTGTTTAAAAAATGCGCCCCTTCGTTTAATATCTCCCAATTAATAATATACTGCTCTAGAGCAAGGCAAGAGGTAATGGCACCCACGCAAGGAACAACACCCGCAAGGTGTTTATTTTAAAACATGAGATTAGTGGCTGAAAAAACGTTTAAATTCTACTGACATGATCCTGTAAAAATCTGAAATGTGCCAGTATTACATAAATCGTGTTTGTTTTTATCTCATGCGATAGTCTCTCGCCTATCTAAATGTTACTTTAATCTGTAGGGTGCATATAGGCAATACAATTCCCTTCCTTACATCTGTGTCACTTTAATAATAAATGAACAAAAGACTTTCAGCAAACAGAAAGAACATGTAATAGCACCTTTGTTGGAAAGTTAAAGTGTAAATCACCTTATGGGGCTGCAAGTCCAGGAGCTTGGCTCAAAATAATCAAAGATCTCCAGTTTCACATGAATGTGGCATATCCCAGAACCCTTTGTTATTTCAACACAAGAGCTTGCTTTACCGATCATGAGCTCTTTTATTTACTGTCATCGAAGTCAGATTTAATTAGCTCTTAAAAGTTTTACACTTCAGTAAACAGTGCAGATTATAGGGCCCATTATAACAATATTCACATCTATTACATGCAATATTAACTAATGTCTTTGGGATTGTGTGTCTGAGTTATAATTATTTACACTGGCTGAAAATATTCAAGGAAAATTTCAACTTGCTCCTTGTGTAGCTCTTCCCAGATTTGGGGCGTTGTGGGCCTTTTTGATCATAAAAGGGATTCTGTCATGGGAAAATGTTTTTTTCAACATGCATCAGCAGCATTCTGCATTGAAATCTGTTTTTAAACCAGAAATGTTTAAATTTAAATTTTGAAATCTGACATGGGGCTAGACATGTTGTTAGTTTCCCAGGTTCCCTCAGTCGTGTGACTTGTGCTCTGAGAAACTTCGGTCACTCTTTACTGCTACACTGCAAGTTGGAGTTACAGTATATCATCCCTCTTCCCTTCAGCAGCAGATCAGCAGAACAATGGGAAAGAAAGAACCAGTAACAGTGAACAGTAACATCAAACAATCAAGGTGTTATGAAAAAAATGACAATATAATGTTGAGCTGCACTGGTAAAACTGGTGTGTTTGCTTCAGAAACATAACTATAATTTATATAAAAAAAGCTTCTGTGTAACCATGGGGGCAGCCATTCAAGCACATAACACACAGTAGTTAACAGATACATTCTAAAGAATCCCATTGTATAATACAGAGCTTATCTGTTATCTGCTGTGTATCCTGTGCCTTTGAATGGCTGCCCCCATGGCTACTTAGCAGCTTGTTTATATAAACTATTGAAGAGTTTCTGAAGTAAATACACCAGTTTTACTACTGCAGTGCAACAATATATTATATTGTCATTCCCCTAAACAATTTTTTGGTGTTACTGTTTCAACAGTAAGAATTCAAGTGCCACTGTGACTCTTCCAGTCAGCTAGCAGTTAGGCAGGTTAAAATAGTTGAAGGGTTTAACTTGATGGACGTGTGTCTTTTTTCGACCTAACTTACTATGTTACTATGTTACATTGAGCAGGAGAAACAATAACTTATCTAAAATTAGTTCCATTGTGAAGTTCTGGCCCTTTCTGAAAGCACATGATCAAGCTCAATTTGTAAGGTGGGTGAAAATGGTGTTATACTAAAATGTAGTGAATGGTGATGGAAATGTGAGAAAATGATTGTTATGTGTATGTGTAATTTTGATGCTGAAAAGTTGAATTGTTAAAAGGTGTATTTACAGGGTTTGCCCACTAGATGGCAGTGGGTTTTCATTAGTTATATAAGGGTTATATGGTAATGTTATGTAAAATGCCCCGGCCACTAGAGGGAAGTAGTGAGACAGGGTAGAAAAGGTATAAAAGGGATAGTTCCACCCAGGGCATGGTTAGTCGGATCAGAAGGTTGAGAAAGATAGAACTTTAATGGGGCAATAGGTGCCATAGCCAGTGAGGGCAAAGTTAGAAAGGGTAGCTGGCACCCCACCAAGGAGTAAGAGGCTTAGTAGCCGTGGCTCGACCACAGATAGGGAAAGGAGAGATAGACAGGGCAGTGCAGACAACCCAGGCCTGTGGTGAAAAATCCTATCCGGAAGGAAAGGTTAGGGGGCGCTGCTGTGGTGGCCCACTAGCTGAAGGAGGGAAGGTGGCTTAATGGAAAATTCCTACCGGGGCGAGGTGGAGGGCTTGTAGGACGTACAGCGACTGCCTGACCGGTAGGTGGTGCAAGAAAGGCCAAGAGGCTGAGGAAAGTCCAATGTCTGTGGGGAATCAGAAAACACCTATAAGACTGTAAAGCAATATCTTATATGCTGGTTGGTAAGAGTTTTTGGCATTTCTTCAAATAAAACTATTTTCAAGTTTTTTTAAAGAAATTGGTGTAGTGTGCCTTTAATGACTGGAGGCCCCCCTACAAATTACTTGAGATATCTGTCTACTAGGGTTGCCACTTTTTAACTGGAATAAAACTGGCCTTTGGGTCAGGAGTGAGCGGTGACATCATTTGGGACAGGGCAATTACATCACTGGGTGAGGAACTGGGCAAAGTGGCTGGGGAAAAATCTAACATATCAAATAATCTATAGCTGATAACAAACCACATTTGAAGGGCTATTAAATGGATAAGAGGCAACTCCCTCTAAAAGAGTCAACATATCAATTTAATTTAACAAATTCTGTGACTAAGAAATTGGTATTTATTTTTAATTTATTGGGTTTTTAAATGATTTACCTCATTTTAAATTAAATGAGATAGCCATCTGATTGGTAGGAGATAGAGGAGAAAAACAAGATAAAGGACATCATCTGTTGGCTTTTTACCACTTCGCTCTTTGTCTAAGCAACTCAATAGAAATTAAAAGCCGGGTGGAAAAAACAGAGCACAAAGGTAAATAATTCAGAAACCACTACAATAATAAAGACAAAGGTTTACACATATTAAAATGTGTTGCCAAATGAACATGAACAACTGTTCAAAAAAAACAAATGGTGAAGATAACCTTTCCATAAAGACATTTTGTATTACCTCTAAATTCACTTGCATGTTATTACCTTATGTCTGTAAAAATGCACATGAAAAAGGATTGTTGATCACGGAGGAGAATCATGTGCAGAAAGGTTAGTGCTGCTGGCGCTGTCCATAGTTACACGGAAATCAATATTCTTCATTAAACCATTAATCATTAAGGAAAGCTGCAGTGTCTGTTACTGTTTATTGTCTGTACTGTTAAAGAAAAATTTAAATACGCTGTGGGTGCGCATTGGGTATACACAGCATCAGTGTAAATAATACACTTGGTGATAGAGTACTCCAAACTCAATCTGTATCCTTTGCAGTAGCTGCCAGGGGTAGAGAGCTTGGACTTACTGGGTCTAAATATATAGTAAATGTAGGGTTTATATTGTCAGTTTAATTGCTTTAAACATGAGTGGCCTGTGGGGTAAGTTGATAAGATATAACTTTTAAGGAATGTTTCAGTGTCATTTAATCTATGTGCCACCTGCATAGTCCGTTGACTCTACCGTCGCTGTTTCTATGAAAAAAAGGAAGTGAAATATCTCAGTAACCAATAAAAATTGAACATTAGGGTTATTTGCAAAAAGGTTTGATGCCCTTTAAAGGAGAATGAATACCATTTTACTATTGGGGTTCCAAAAATTATTATCAGCAGAAAACCGCACTGGCCTGGGGTTCTTCTAGCAAGCACCACGGAGCATTCCTCTTCCTGCTTCTTTGGTTTTCAAATTTCCCGGGGCAGACGCATGCACATTAGAGCAAATTAGTCAACTTCTTTGTTAAAGAAGAAGCAGGAAGAGGATCTCTCTGTGGTGCTCGCTAGAAGAACCCCTATGTGCTGATAGGAGCACCGGCCCAGGGTGTCAGGTAAGTAAAAGAATCACTTGGGGGTGTCTAACTGGAACATAGTATTTGTACCTGGATAGAGAACTGGCTAAAATATAGACTACAAAGAGTGGTGGTAAATGGAACATTTTCTAATTGGACCAGTGTTGTTAGTGGAGTACCGCAGGGCTCTGTACTAGGTCCCTTGCTTTTCAACTAGTTTATTAATGACCTGGAGGTGGGCATTGAAAGTACTGTTTCTATTTTTGCAGATGATACTAAATTGTGCAGAACTATAGGTTCCATGCAGGATGCTGCCACTTTGCAGAGTGATTTGTCTAAACTGGTAAACTGGGCAGCAAACTGGAAAATGAGGTTCAATGTTGATAAATGCAGGTTATGCACTTTGGCAAAAATAATATAAATGCAAGTTATACACTAAATGGCAGTGTGTTGGGAGTTTCCTTAAATGAGAAGGATCTAGGGGTTTTTTGTAGATAACACGTTGTCTAATTCTGGGCAGTGTCATTCTGTGGCTACTAAAGCAAATAAAGTTCTGTCTTGCATAAAAAGGGCATTAACTCAAAGGATGAAAACATAATTATGCCTCTTTATAGGTCCTTGGTGAGGTCTCATCTGGAGTATGCAGTGCAGTTTTGGACTCCAGTCCTTAAGAGGGATATAAATGAGCTTGAGAGAGTGCAGAGACTAAGTGCAACTAAACTGGTTAGAGGGAGGGAAGACTTAAATTACGAAGGTAGTCTGTCAAGGTTGGGGTTGTTTTCTCTGGAAAAAAGGGCTTGTGAGGGGACATGGTTTTTCACAGTCAGGACAGTGAGGTTGTGGAATGCACTGCCGGGTGATGTTGTGATGGCAGATTCTATTAATGCCTTTAAGAATGGCTTGGAAGATTTCTTGGACAGACATAATATCAATGGCTATTGGCTATTGTGATACTAAACTCTATAGTTAGTATAGATATGGGTATATATAATTTATGTGAAATTAGGGAGGGGTGTGTGTATGGATGCTGGGTATTTATTTGGAGGGTTGAACTTGGACTCTTTTTCCAACCCAATTTAACTATGTAACTATGTAACTGTTGGCACCCCCAAGGGTAAAATGTTATTCCTTCTCCTTTAATGTAAAATTAGAATTGTCCAGATAATTAAGGCGCATACAGGGATACCCCTGCCATGAGGCAAGGTGAGGTAAAGGTAGGAGAATTTTCAAGTATAGAGAAATACTCATTTACACTAGTGTATGAAGTGTTTTTAGATAGCTATAATATAATAACTAAGCCATGTCAAGGTGAGCATCTTTGTATTTAATTGGTTTTCATATATTGGCCAGATTATTGTTCGGGTTTCACAAGGCTGAAAACCGAACAGAAACTTGAGACCCAAACAGGCCTTAGAAAAATCAAACTGTTCAGGTTAAAACCGAACAGGTGGCAACTTTAAATGCATTTGTCGTTAGAAAGGTGATGTAAAAGGGAAAGGTACCAAGCACTGCATGTTTCAGAAGTGACACACTGTAGGTGTTTGTAAGGTGAACTGAGAACTGAGAGTTCAATCAGATTCGGTCTCCAAACACTGCCTAAATTTGTAGACACATCTGGATAATTATTTCAAGGTCAGAAGTAATCTAAACTTTGTTATGATTGGCCCTAACATACACTTGGACACCTGTCTGTCTAAAATCTGATTATGAAACCAAGGGGATTTATTTGAATTTGGTTCTCGCTTTGCTACTATAAAATCCATTAGGCTGGTGGCACGGTAAGATTCGGGGGAGATTAGTCACCCATCGACAAATCTCCTCTTCTTCAGGTGACTAATCTCCCCGATATGCCAAGAATGTGAATTGACGGCAGGATGGCATACGTAGTGCTTCGGTTTTTCAAAGTAGCCAGAAGTTTCCTCGTGAGGCGACTTCGGAAAACAAAGCAATACATACAGTATGCCATCCCAACAGCGATTTGAATTCTTTGGGGAGATTAGTCGCCCGTAAGGAAAAGGGGATTTGTTGCTGGGCGACTAATCTCCCCTGAATTTTACCGGCAGCCTTACTGTTCTAGGAAATCTTTCCACTAGATGCTGATAAGATTTGCTTACATATATCCTCTAGAGTCTAGAGCAGGGGTCCCCAACCTTTTTCACCTGTAAGCCACATTCATGCATGAATAAAGTCCCCGGGATACCAGATAATTGCTGTAATTGGCTATTCGGTATCTCCATGTGAATTGGTAGTCTACAGGAGGCTCTGTTTGGCAGTATACCTGTTTTTTTATGCAACCAAAAGTTGCAAGGAATTGGTGAGTTATATATTGCTCACGACCTACTAGCAGGAGATCACTGCTCTAGAGCATTAGTAATACAGGGCACTAATGTTGGGCAATCAGTCCCAGTTCTCACAGTCAGCATTTTAAGTTTGCCACTTTAAGTGTTCATTTTACAACCCAGACTCATTCATGAGACCTCCAGATAAAGCTTAATTTATCACTGCAGAGAAAGCATTTAAACTAATGACCTATACACCACTCCAGGTGATGGTTGCCATATCGGATGGTGATGTTAAGCGTTTGTGCAGCTGATTGCCCATAAAAAAACAAAAAATAAAATATAAAATCATTGTGCTAAGGTTGCTTTCTGATTGCGGTTGGAACTGGCAGTGAGGGTTTTTAACGGATGTCAGGATAATTTTGGCCAAATAGCACATATAAGATGTAATGAAGCTGCATGACAGTGCCCCCTTGTGGCAATTACATGCTATTATATTGTATTTAGACTGTAAGTATATTGCACATATACTGTATACATATGTAAATCTGCATTTCTCCAGAATAATCAGGGTTTATTGGAGGCATAAATCGGAAGTATAGGTCACTGGTCTATCATGAAGAAGTATGGGATTATTTATCTCACATGCACAGCAAGTATATTTTATCCACGATGTGATCTATATCCGGTGTGATCTTTTAATTTTCTTACCTCCAGTCTTTGCTCCAAATAATCCGATATGTGCCTTATAAGCACCACAATGTAAGGACACACGCTCTGCAGCCTACAGAGACAGAATGTATTTAATTAGCCAAAGTTATTATGCAGCAAGTATACACACACAGACTAGTATTATGATGGAAATATAATCATAGGTACAAGCAGGGCAGCCATAAGAAGGGCACAGGGGGTACTGCTGTACCGGCCCAGGCCTAAAGGGGGGCCCGGCTGTGCTGCACTTTTCAAAATAGGTGGGCCCCTTGACAGCGCCGAAACCATGCCGCACCTGCTGATGTCCCAAAAAACCAAAGTCCCAAAGCTGTGAAAAGCCCTGAAGTCATGAAAGGAGCCGAAGTTGAAGTCCTGAGGCCGCAAAAAGACCCGAAACTATGAAAAGAGCCAAAGTTGAAGTCCTGAAGCTGCAAAAGGAGCCGAAGTTGAAGTCCTGAATCCACAAAAGGAGCTGAAGTTGAAGTCCTCCTGAAGATGCAAAAGAAACAAAGCCAGGGAAGGAGCCGATGTTGAAGTCCTGAAGCCGCGAAAAGACCCCTTACTACGAAAAGAGCCGAAGTTGAAGTCCTGAAGCCGCAAAAGGAGCTGAAGTCCTGATGCCACGAGTTCAGTTCTACTGAACACCAATGTTTTCTTTTTATTTTATTAAACACCTGGCCAGCAATGTATTATTTGAATACTCTATAGGCCCATGCCACCAATGTTTTTTTTTTAAATATTCTCTGGGGCCCCAATGTTTCTTTTTAACTTGTTTTTACATATCAGTATATTCCCCTTGTAAGCAAGAAATGTTGTTGCAGAACAAAACTGTTGTGGTTCAATAGACATATTGGTGTTGAGGTGGGTAAGAAAATATGTGCTTTTAAGGCTTTCAAGTTAGCTGGGACAGCTGAAATATTTATCAGGTACAAGGAGGCCAATAAATCATGCAAAAAAATCAGACAAGCTAAAATAAATATGGAAAAGGGTATTTCATCAAGCAGTAAAAAATCCCAAACTATTTTTTAATATGTAAATAGTAAAAAAAATGAAGCAGGAAGAGGTGGGATACTTAATATCAGAGGAGGGGGGTCAGCTGGTTGATGAGAACAGAAAAAAAGCAGAGATTCTGAAATCTTATTTTTCATCTGTCTACACAAATGAGGAACCAGTTAATGAAGGTTTCCTTCTTAATAGTCCCAATCCTAGTAATGCAACTAATGTTGCATGGTTCATGAGGAAATTCAATAGAGACTAGAACATGTTAAGATAAACTAAGGTCCGGGACTGGTTGGTATTCATCCCAGGGTACTTAGAGAGATTAGCTCTGTGATTACCAAACCGCTTTACTTCATTTTTCAGGATTCATTGAGGTCTGACATGGTGCCGAGAGACTGACTTATTGCTAATGTGGTGCAGCTATTCAAAAAGGCACCCCGTTCTCAACCTCAAAACTATAGGGCGATTAGTCTGACATCAGTGGTAGGAAAGATTTTTGAAGGGGTATTAAGGGATAAGATACTGAACATCATTGCAAATCATAATACTAATAATAATATTTGTGCCACCGTGATTTTATGCATAATAGATCTTGCCAGACTAATTTAATTTCCTTTTATGAGCAGGGACCTCGATTCTGGGAAAGCAGTGGATGTGATTTACTTAGACTTTGCTAAAGCATTTGATACAGTGCCACACAGAAGGTTACTGGTTAAATTAAGGAATGTTGGCCTGGAACATAGTATTTGTACCTGGATAGAGAACTGGCTAAAAGATAGATTACACAGAGTGGTGGTAAATGGAACATTTTCTAATTGGACCAGTGTTGTTAGTGGAGTACCACAGGGCTCTGTACTTGGTCCTTTGCTTTTCAACTTGTTTATCAAAGACCTGGAGGTGGGCATTGAAAGTACTGTTTCTATTTTTGGAGATGATACTAAATTGTGCAGAACTATATGTTTCATGCTGCCACTTTGCAGTGATTTGACTAAATTGAATACATCTCTTTTTTTTTAGAGGTTTTTTCGGGGTTTTTTCCTATTGTTCAGCACATATTTTTTATTTGCGCTTTTTACATTCTGATTTTTTTAAAAATTCCATGGTACATAAATAGACCTCCATGATATCTGGAAAAAAAATCGGATCAGTAGCTTTTGCCCCCAAACTTGGAGACCTCACCAAATGATCTATGGCCATCTTTAGGGCAATGATAAGCAGAGGCATTTTAAACATTGTGCCCCTGTAGTGATCAGTTGCTTTGTGGGAGGGAGACAAAATATTTCATCCTACCATAATTCACAATTGTTACAAAAACTAGACAATCAGTGACAGTTACCTGACAAGAAGGTGCACCCATGCCAATGCATTTCAGGGAGAACAGTCTATTATTTGGTGAAGAGATTTACTGAGCAATATGTAGAGTTATTACGCACCATTATAACCTGCTTCATTTGTGGAATTCAAAAATTTTGATACTGGAGCAGGGAGCTATTAGGCTTTTGACACATCTGCATTTTTTGTTTGATCCATATTCATTTCGATAGGGAATTCCAGAGATATGCAGCAAAAATCTGAACCCTCACTGTGGGAAAATGATATGAAACATTTTTATATTTTTCTTTTATATTTATTCTTTATTATTATATTTTTCTACATTTCAAGTGAATCAGACAAGATTGTTTAAAATTGTATCTCAGCCTGAATAGTTCTCTTTTTCAGTCCTCACAGGAGTCCTCAGGGTCCCAAAACCAGAAGAGAATGAATATCTGTGAGATGCTAGCAGACAAGCATGACAGGTGAGACTCTGAGTGTTTCTGTGCAGCACATGAGCGTGACGTTAGGGATTAGCCACTAAGACAAATACTCATTGTTTCATCTGTTTCTTCCCATCTTTATCGAAAGGAAGCTACAATGATGTCAGCTTCCTATTTTAGAAATGTACAATGGCATACCCAATCACACAAAAAGAAAGAGTCCATTGCCTTGAGTCATTGGGTAGTAACAATATTCAAAGTGCAGACAGTTGTGCAGAAAAGTACCTCTTGTGACAAGCTGGCGGCTTGAACACATAAATTTTAAGGGGATTAGTCAATGGTAGGTAGGCAGCATAGGAAAAAGGAGCATAAAGACAGGGAAACACAGCTTCTTCAAGGAAAACACAGGTTTATTTTCCCACTTTCCAACAAACACTGTCAATACTGCACGGACACAGGGGTGACCATTGTATCATACAAACAAAACATAAAATAAAAACCTAGCCCACTGGGCACTACCTTCAAACTTTGAAGCAGTCCCTGACTAGACTGGGCCCCTTGAGGACAACCAGCACAACAAATAGTTTGGCTCACCCCTGTACTCACAGGACTTTCTCCCAGGTAATATTCAGCCTCCTGGCTTCCTCATTCTCTTCACAATAATCTCTGTGAGAGTCACAGGCTCCCTCTGCTTCATGCAGTAACAGGCAGCACCCCAGCTCCTCTGGGAGTTCCTCACACAGCCAGGTCTCCTACCTGCTGTGCCCTGTTGAGAGACACACTCTCCCATTCTAATTAACTTTAAATAGCCTTTCCATAGGACAGCTTTCCTGTGGAAGGTGAACTCCAATCTCTGGACTGGATCTGTGGAATGGAGTCCCTGGCTACTAAAATCTTTAAACAGAGCGCTGATTCTCTGTTTAATAACTCCCTTCCTGGAGCCTATCTCAGTACCTGGGGCGAAATTAAAGGCTAGAGTGACCTTTTTCCACCTTTTCCTAGTCACTCTACCACACTCTTTTGTTAACAATAACATCATAACATACCAACCTCCTATGCTATGCTTGTTCTGCTTTTAAATGCATTTTTTTTCTGTACAGAATTCTGTCCTTATAATAAAATAGATAAAATAAATGCAATAAAATAGATTGTGTAAGAAATGGAGGCGAGCAGCACACTTACCCCAGTATCTGGTTAAAAAAATTGTCCAGGAACAGAGATGGAAGGCTAAAGCATAAGCTCATAATCACACACAAGTGATGGTTATGAGCCTGAAGGTGTGAAATAAAGTCAGTTGGGGGCAGTGTGCTAAATAAAGACAGACTTTCAAGAGGGCAGACAGAAATGTGCAAATTAGTTATAATATTAGAGGTAGGCCCTGAATTTCTATGTTATCTTGACTAGATTGCTTGTGTGACCAGTTTATAAGTGAGGCAGATGCTGAAAAAGTAAAATTGGAAGTTGGTTCTGCATTTAGAAAGATATTATCACCCTGTTATTGGGCTAATTCTTTAACTGTTGGAATGAGCTTAGGGTGACCTATAGAAAAGAATGTGAAATATGTGTCTGTTATGTGTTTACCTTAGGGCTGAAAGCAAGACCAATAATAAACCAAATGCCCTTTTTCTCTCCAAGCTGCATTCCTGTGCATACACCATACAGACTAATGCAAAGGACGTTTAATCATCAGCTCTGCTCACATTGCGACATAAACCTTCAGGGGTTATACAGTAATAGAGTGCTGGTCTGTCACCCTTCCCACTGCATCGTTGAGATCTGCCATGTCTGCCTACACCCTGAGAAGTCGGGGAGAGAATCCGCAATCATCTGGCCCTAGCCATATGTGATGTAACCAAGTTTGTTTGAGAGACAAAGTGTGTTTGGCATCAGGCCACAGAACTCTTCATGGATTAAAACAATTGAAGGACATAAGCCTATTCATGAATGAATGAAACAGATTTTGTTGTTTGTCCCTACAGGTTTAGGCTACTATAAAACATGGTGGCCAAACTACCCTATGTGCCCTTTCCCTAAATCCAAATCTTTTGTTATCTAACCGTGAGTCTTTCATTGTTTCAGGATCATACAAAAGTCCAACTGAATCCGGACCCTGAATTATCCTCAGTTGGTTGCCCAGTCTGAGATCTGCTTTCTAGTTGCTATGGCTTAATAACTTTAGAGACCAGGCAGCAGTTTGGAAATATGTAAGATGAATAGATAAATGCCTTGAAAGGAAGAAAAATATTTTGTTTTTGCTAAATAAATGTTAACTAACAATTTCAGTTGAAGGGTGATAAAAAAGCAAAATACAAACATTATTTAACAGGAAACCATACAGAATAAATAATGAAGACCAAAAGTAATGTTTCTTAGATTCGCTTCATCTACATATCATACTAATAGTTAATTTAAATGCAAACTTCCCCTTTAATTACACTGCTAGAACACATTCCATTTCTCAGCTATTCATTATAAACCATAACAAATTCATAACCCAACGGAATGAATGAGCATTTGTATTGTATACTAAACATATGTTTAAACTCCAACCTTTCTCTTGGAAACGTTCGTTTGTTTCTCAGCAATAACTCTTTAGATTCTCATACTAGCAAAACCCGACTTAGCTGCAAACCAGCATTTCATTTCCTATTTCTGATGGAAATCTAGATATGAGGCTACAGAGACAATGGGGCAAATTCACTAAGATGCGAAGTTGCGCCAGGCGCAACTTCGCCGCACTTCGCCGCACTTTGCCAGGCCTAGTTTCGCCAGCACTCCGCAAATTCACTAAAATCCGAAGTTGCGCACAGGGGTAGCGTAAGGTTGCGAATTTGCGCTAGCGTTGATTCGCTATGTAAATCGAAGTTACGCTAGCGAAGGCTAATTTGCATACGGCGCGAAATTCAAATTTCAATGGAGGAACACGTATTAGCACTACAAATGCCTAGAAAACCTTCAAATCAGCAAATAAAAATTTTATTTTGCCCTACACATGTGCCCACTATCTAGGTAAGTTGCCATGAGTCAGGAAATGTAGGGGGGAAGGAGGGGAGCCCCAAAAATATTTTCGATCTTTTTCAGCCTATCACCCATCATGTAGAAAACACGCCAGCGTTTTTTGGGACTTAGAAAAAAATTTGACTTTTTTCGAAACAATCCCTATCTATACTCTATTGCGCTTTGCCAGGTCTGAGGTGGCGAAGGAAGTCTAGCGTAAAAGGTAGCATTCAGTACACTGCGCAAGTTAGTGAATTTGCGTAGTTACGTCGTTATGAAAATTCGCCTGGCGTAAGGGTGCGAAGTAACACTAGCGAAACTACGCCAGCGTTCGTTAGTGAATTTGCGCAGTAACGAAAAATGACAAACACTAGCGAATTAACGCTAGCGTTTGGCGCTTCGGTGCTTAGTGAATTTGCGCCAATGAGAGAAAATACA
This sequence comes from Xenopus petersii, assembly GCA_038501925.1. NCBI lineage: Eukaryota > Metazoa > Chordata > Amphibia > Anura > Pipidae > Xenopus > Xenopus petersii. The sequence goes on along the minus strand of CM076681.1, from coordinate 30,406,280 downwards.
GCGAGTCACAGTATAACCAGGGTTACAATGACCATACGATATTTTTCAAATACGACTGCCACCTGGAAAGCTAGAATCAATCCTGATTTTTTTTTTTAATCCTTTTTATTTTAATCCCTTTTAATAAATGAGATAATAGGTCTATGCCTCCCAGCATGCACCATGATGGAAATGCAAGGGGGTGGGTGCACTAACCCTCCTATGTAACATAACCTCTCTGGCTTACGGAGTACATGCACATCTGGTGCTTCCTAATTTGGTATTGGCCTCAATTACAATTTAAACCTAGAATATCACTTAAACCTGGCTGCTGAGCTATGACTAGGCGTTACTAGATTTAACCATTTTACTTTCAAATACAGCTATAAAATTATTTTAAGAGGGTGCCCACATAATTAAATCTGTTTTGCAAACATATACAGGTATGGGACCTGTAATCCAGAATGCACAGGACCTGGGGTTTCCTGAATAATAGATATTTCCGTAATTGGGCTCTTTATAGCTTAATTCTACTAGAAAATCATATAAACATTAAATAAACCCAATATGGTCTTGCATCCAATAAGGATTAATTATATATTAGTTTGGATCAAGAACAAGGTACTGTTTTATTATTACAGAGAAAAAGGAAATACATTTTAAAAAAAAAACTTGTATTATTTGGATAAAATGGAGTCTATGGAAGATGGCCTTTCTGTAGTTCGGAACTTTCTGGATAACAGGTTTCTGTATAATGTATCCCATACCTGTACTGAAAATATGAATCAGTCAGGACTTCCCTACCTGGAAAACTATATTCCTGGGCCCACCAGCAGTCATTGCATATACTTTATTATCATTACACCCTTAAAGTTTAGGGTTAGTATATGAATACATTTAAACTAGATATTAGGGTCTCTCCACTGCTATATGAATCATAAGGAAAGTACATTCAGATACCGTGGAAGGGGCTAACCTTCTGCTTAGTCAGTGAGGGATTTTTACTTGTTAAACACACAACGTGGGCTACTTGCATGTATCTAAATGTTGAATGTGATACTACCCCTCAAATAAAAAATAAGGATACAACATTTACAACTTCATTTATTGAAAATGGGTATTCATAGCACAATAGATTTCTGCTAATCATGCCCAGCAGACATGGAAATGCAGTAAGGGGAATTCACCTTTAGATTCGCTGTTAGTATGATGTAGACAGTGATATTCTGAGATAATTTGCAATTGATCTTCATTTTTTAATCCGTTTTCAGTTATTTCGCTTTTTGTTCAGCAGCTCTCTTGTTTGGTATTTGAGCAGCTATCTAGGGTCGGACTTTTTCCTAGCAACTAGTTAGGGGCTTCAGTGAGAGACTGACATATGTATAGGAGGGGCCCTGAATAGGAACATAAGTGATAAATGTAACAATAACAATAAAATTGTAGCCTCAGAGAACAATTGTTTTGCATGCATGATGTAAAACCAAGTGACAAATTCAAGAACATTGCATTTTATTCTGAACACATATCTATTTGCTATTGGTATAGGCAAAGAAATACATAAACAGTTGAAATTAAATCCATCATGTTTGACATCGTAGGTTTGCATGTGTAAGGGCAGAGACGCAAAGATTTGGGGGTATTTAGTTGCCCAGCGACAAATCGCCTCTTCTTCGGATGACTAATCTCCCAGAACTGCCTTCCTGCAGCCTTCTGCTTCAACGGGAAATGATGTTGCATTTACATGGGGAGAGATAACCAGTGTGTCTGATGGTCATTAGCACCACAGGTCAATCTCCTCTGATTCTCCAAGTGCTGTCTGACAACCCCTGACAGTACACTGTGACATGCAGTCTATAGGAATACCAGTCATTTTATTACACCAAGCAATTTGTAAAACTGCCAGCTGTCAAATAAGAGACTACTGCTGGGTTATTACCAGTTACCAGGTTTTTTTTATTACTGACCCACTTCTATTTGCCCATTCTATTTGCCCATTCTATTTGCCCATTACTGAACAGTAATTTTCAGTGCATGTTGTTTACCTTACCCTTTAAACAACAATGTATTGAAACATCAACAAGCCAAATGCAAGGTTTATACTGACAGAAAACGTGGTGCCAGAGAAGTACACTTTCAGCCTGGAGAAACCAGGAATACTGAAACAAGGACAATCTAAATTTACTACACCACTTGAAGTGAGACTCCAGCGACGCATATGGAATGCAAGTCGTCTTGCTCCTGTTAGATCTGACTTTGGAGAAGCTCCATTTGATGAAGGACATTTTCCTATTTTCCTACTCCTGATGTCAACTGCAATAGGCCTGAAGGTGAACCTACAGTATAAGGCGTATTGAGAGAATCAGAAAACTACCTGCATGGACCCAGGACTATGTGATGTGTATATTATTGCTGTAAGATGCATTGTTGCTGTTTATTACATTTGCCCAACTGCTTTCCTACTATAAGGGGAATATGTGATGTTTATACAAATGGTCTGTAGATGACACTGTGCCCAGACTTTGGTCTTATTTGACCAAAGACACAGATCCACTCCAGTTCTATAGTCTTATACAGTTCTTCTTCATTAATTATATTTTGAGAAACTTGCCTCCGAATGCACTATTTTGGATTCAGCCGAATCCCCGAATCCTTCACGAAACATTCGGCTGAATACCGAACGAGTCCTAATTTGCATATGCAAATTAGGGGTGGGAAGGGGAAACCTTTTTTACTTCCTTCTTTTGTGACAAAAAGTCACACAATTTCCCTCCCCAACCCTAATTATCATATGCAAAAGTATTCAGATTTGGTCCGGCTGGGCAGAAGGATTCAGCCGAATCCTGCTGAAAAAGGCCGAATCCTGGCCGAATCCCGAATTCGGTGCATCTCTAATTTTTATATTCAGCATCTCCAGGGCATAACTGGCACAGACTGCTGTCTTGAGGTAGAATCCTGCACAGGTCCATTCGGGTGACCCATACCTGATCTGGACGCACTGACTACCAACCTGACCCATCACCGAATATGTTCCCCTAACTAGATCTGCAATCCGATCCTCAAATATGCAATTTGCCTTCTGACCAGGGGCCCACAAAATCAGAAGTCACGTCACTGAGATTTCATCAGATAAGGGGACAAATTATGCAATAACCTCAGGGAAGGGTTGGACCAATTCCGCACCTCAGCCAGGTACCCAGGCATGTTACCCATGGACTACCCCCACAATAAGGGAATTTGAACTTTCTGCCCAAAACTCAGACACTTTGCAGGTGTTCCTCGGGTACCCGACCTGTAGGGTTGCCACCTGGCCAGTATTTTACCGGCCTGAATAAAAATGATACTTGGTAAAAATGATACTTGACCCCAATGTTATTAACAGGGAAAAACTCTAAATATATAGGAAGGCCGGTATTTTTTTCCAAAAAAGGTGGCTACCCTACCCAATACAAGACTCTACCTTCAGGCGGCCCAGGCAATTGCACCACCATTTTTCTTACTTCAGGGCGGGTCAAGAAGAGGGAGCTCATCACTAATCACAAGAGTAGAAATTCTGATTTAACAATAAGAATTTCAGCTGTAAAAGTTACCAGGAGTGGCTTTTTGCAAATCCTGGTAAGTTGCGGGCTGCTGCTGTCTGAGGTGAGTTTATGAACTTGCTTCATGGTGGCAGTGCCCCTCAGGACCTCTACTATTTACGTCCATCCTGACTTTTGAAATGGTCACCTGGTTGCTAGGGTAACAATTTTGCTTCAATCTAGCGCTTTGCACTTGTGTTTGTAAGTGAGTGGGCACTGTGGCTTGTGTCACACTAATGTGATGATAATGTGACAGCTCTGAGTCTGGGATAAGCGGATAACAAGAGATCATGTGATACACACATTTATATGGTGTTCAACACCCCTTCCCAAACATCCCATATCGTGCACATTTGGTCATTTACACAAAGGGATAAACACATTTCCAGGGAAAAACACAAAAGTTTGACCTTCCCTGGAAATGAGAGGCTTTTGGCAACAATGGCGACGCACAGACAGTGATATGGGAACTGAAATCCTATTGATACGGTGTAAATCTTTGGTCACAATTCCACCTTTCTCTAACTCAAATGCAGCTCCACGGGGATTCCTAATGTAGGGCTCCTGTGTGGACTGTTGTGTCCAGTCAGTGCACCTGTTGTGGTGCTGAGAGGAATATATGGGGCGAAAGAAGGCTGTATTGAGGTCGGAGGAAGGAAAAGTTTGCTCTCCCCTCCCTCCCTGTCACTCCCCCTCCCTCCCTCCTCCTTCCCCATAGTCTCTCCAGAAACTTTTCAAGCAGTTGAGTGAGTGAGCGAGGCAGCCTCTCACTGTCCGAAGCCCCCGCTGCAGCCATGGCAGAGACAGAGCTGGCCCAGAAGCTGCAGCGCCGCCTGGTTCTGGAAGATAACGAGCCCCCCACAGACGCAGTCGAGGAGCAGTCGCCGGAGCAGCAGCAGCAGAATGGGGAGGAGAAGGTGCTCACTTCCAATGCTGACTCCGAACTGAGTGCCAAACTGAACAGGAGGCAGGACATCAACACGGGCAATGTGGTGCCAGCCAACCGGGCCAACATCTTCAACCCTTACACAGAGTTCAAGGAGTTCTCCCGAAAGCAGATCAAGGACATGGAGGAAATGTTCAAAAAGTGAGTGTGGCATATGCGCAGCCTAGTAGCCCCTCACCCTGGTAGCCACTCAGCCTGGTAGCCACTCACTATGGCCACTTACACTCGAGGGGCAACCAATGCCCTCAGCTTACATCTCCCCTTTTATCAGTCAGTACAGACCTAATCTTATACTACTGCCACCCTGCCCATAGAAGCCATATGAGAGGCAGATGGGCATGGGTACACTATTCTGCTGCCACCATCCATTCACAACCTTAGCCAAACACAACCCTAGCTAATCACAACCCTAGTCAATCACAACCCTAGCCAATCACAACCCTAGCCAATCACAGCCCTAGCCTGTAACATGGAGCCTGGGCACACTGATGCTTTATATATATATATAGATAGATAGATAGATAGATAGATAGATAGATAGATAGATAGATAGATAGATAGATAGATAGATAGATAGATAGATAGATAGATAGATAGATAGATAGATAGATAGATAGATATTGTATAGTGTATTTCTAAACTGCATTAGTCACAAACATGAATGCCCTGCCATCTCTGATTTGTGTGCCACTAAAAATGGGCAGATAAACGATTGTGAAAATCTGCCCAGGATAGTGCTATGCAATTATCTCCTCAAAAGGGCCGGTTTTAGGGCAGGGAACGGGGGCATTTGCACTAGTGCCTGCCTGTAAGAGGGGCTTCTTGGCTGGAAATGCCATAATGGAAGGTGAAAATAACAATATTTTATTCTGTAATTGTTTGCTGTTCATACCACAGATTTGCAACAGCTGCTGTTGAATTTCCACTTTCATCACCCTTGTCACAGGGCATTGTGGAAGTAAAACAGCAGCTGAAGGGTTACACTTTGGACAATGTTTTGGGGCCCCACAATTATGCTGACCAGGGTTTCATCTTCTCAAACAACAGATAAAATGCATAGCTAGCAAAGACAGTTAAAGACCATACTGTATGTAATCTCTGATCCTACTTTTTACTCTGTAACCCTTGTTTGTTAAATTAATGTACAACCGCTGTTTGTTGAATGTAAAGCACAGTGTTATTTGCTGGTGCTATATAATCAGTGATGATGTGGGTTGGTGGGAACTGAAGTTCAGCAACAGCAATTGAGCAAGAGGTGTGCTCAGTTGTAATATTTGACCACAACCTTGCTGCTCATTTCATATAATGAAGTATTTTTCAGAGAGATGGAAGTTCCGTAGGGAGTATTTTGGTCAGACAGCAGTTACACCCCGGCTGAACAGTCAGCAAAGAAAATCATGCTGTCTGGCGACTTTCACTTTGGGGTATATGGATCATTCAGCCAATCCGGAAATAGATGAGGCTGCATTTCCAATGAATGATTCAGACTGTCAACCAGTGGGCCAATCCGTTTCATATACTTGAGGTTGGTCAGTGTCTTTATACGCCCTGAACCTATTCCTTTCCCAGTAGTGTATGGGGAGATCCCCCAATTGCATTTACTAATTGTAAATAACATGGGCACCAAACTTTCATTTTGTTTGGCACCTACATGCTAGTCAGATCTAATATATTTGTATAAAGATCCTCATAAAACTGTAGATTGTGATTTTTAAACTCAAGAGCTGCTCCTGCCCAATACGTTTTAATAAAAATGTGTCTCTGTCCAGTCCAGCATGAAAAAGGGGTTAATAGTTCCCCTCAGGGCCAAATGACATGAAGTCAGGTTGGATCATTAGCAGCAACTGATGGACTGGAATCTCCCTAATTCCAACCCGTGCAGCCAGGATCTCCTGTGTATGTGTATAAGCAACATTACTTCTATCCCTTCCTTATCCTGGGTGAGCCTCTGGCTGATTCATTCTACTTCCCCCTTCCACCCCCAGCCTCATAATTTCTCCATTTGAAAGAACAGATAGGTGGGTGGGGACAGGATATTAACATTCCTTTTTGGCCCTGCACCCCGTAAGTGTGTAGAACTATAGAGGATGGATATGAGGCTGGCAGTGCCAGGGACACAATAGTTTATCTGTTACCTTGACAAATGCTGTACACTTAGGGTCCTGCCACTTGCCTGGTATCCATTTCCCCCCTTGGTGAACCTGTGCCAGACTTTCTTTGCTGGGGGAATGCTTGGCAATTCTAGTGCAACAGCTAGTGGGGTCACAGGTTAAATGTGCGTGAATCAGCAAAGCACACACCCCATTTACCTGAATCAATAATGCTATTAACTAGTAGCGTAACTACCGGGGGAGCAGGGGGTGCGATTGGGCCAGGGTCCGCACCCCCTCAGGGCCCCCCGGCAGCTTACGCGCCACGAATTCTCGGGGGTTCCCTGTTGATTCCGGGCGGTTCTGGCTGTACAGAGGAGGGTGGGGGGCCCGGCTGCGCGTCCCGTGCCAGGGCCGGCCCCCCATTAGTTAAGTTACTGATATTAACTTTTCCTGTAGACTAGACCAATATGGGGATGAGCATTAGAACACTCAAGCAGTCAGTTAGGGGGAGGGGCAGAGTAAAAGGCACTTTGTTGCCATGAAGGTCAGAATCACAGTTTCGATGCATTTTGTGTCCGTTTAATTATGGCAAAGGAGTGTGTGAATCGAAGACATAAATCTCTTAAAGGAACAGTAACACCAAAAACTGAAAGTGTTTTAAAGAAATGGCAGTATAATTTAGTGTTTCCCGTAACTAGTAAAACTGATGTGTTTGCTTTAGAAACACAACTATAGTCTATATAAATAAGCTGCTTTGTAGCCATGGGGGCAGCCATTCAAGCACAGGATATTATCTGCTGTGTATCCTTTTCTCCTTTTTCAGCTTTGAATGGCTGCCGCCATGGCTACACAGCAGCTTGTTTATATAAACTATTGTTGCGTTTCTGAAGCAAAGACACCAGTTTTACCAGTTTAGGGCAACGGTACATTACATTTTCATTAGTTTAAAGGGCAACTAAAGTCTAAAATAGAATAATGTTAGAAATGCTGTATTATGTATACTAAATATAAACATGAACTTACTGCACCAGCAGCCTAATAAGACAAATGATTTGTGCTTTCAAAGTTGGCACAGGGGGCTGTCATCTTGTAACTTTGTTTGACATTTCTGCAATATCAAGACTCGCACATGCTCAGTGTGGTCTGAGCTTCAGTTGGGAGGTTAAGCTTAGGGATCGTCACTAATTATCAAAACAGCACAAGTCAAATAATATCTTATAATATCTATATCTATAATATATTAATAATCATAATATAGAGACTGCACTGTGTCTCTGGATACAAATCTCTACAGGGAATCCAACAATGCTGCTTGAGTTCTGGGAAGTAAGGTGGGGGGCTCCCCCTGCCATTTGAAAGTATGATCGTTTACCTGCACAGCAGTTGGGGACCATCTGACAATTCCTATCCACAGCAGTAAAAGAAGGGGGAATTGCACTGCATACAGTCAGGTTTATGATAAAAACTGTAGACATCTTTTAACTAAAGTATATTGTAAATAGATTTCTTTTTCATTAAAGAAAGTAAAAATGGGATTTTATATTTTTGCCTTTACATGCCCTTTAAGGCACTTTAATTTTTTGGTTTTACTCCTCCTTTAAGTCCCCCAACACTGACAACATGCCCCGAGCGCCACCTCACTCTGCTGCATGGTGATTGACTAACACTATATATATAAAAGAGGATTGTAAGTACAGTGCTGAAGTGAGCAGTGTATAGATAGCAATAGGAGCAGTGTGTGTACACAGGAGGGATACTGAGGCTGCCTGTTCTCCTCCTTGCTTTGGTTAGGCTGTGCTTGCTCTGCTGAGTCCTGCACTGTTGATTGGTTCCCCCCGGGACATGCACACAAGGTCTCTCAGGTCAGTGTGTGAGTTTGAGCCTTACTCCATCCGATCGCACTAATGAGGATGGTGCAGGGTGTGTGTGGCTGAACGTGGAAACACTTGTCGTGCAGCTGTGTGAATGTCACTGACAATCTCAGCTTTGTGATCCTGCAGCACTGTCACTGGGGCCCGTGGAACAGCTGCTTCAGACTATTGATGTTGCCGGCTGTCTTGTCATGAGTGTAGCTATGCTACTAACCCTTCCCATTCTGTAATTCTGGATAATGGATCCCATACCTTTATTACATGTTGGACCAACTGACTTGGCTGATCTACACTGCGGTCTTCCTTTGCTACAGTTCCACTCCCAAGTCTTGCTATAGTGGTAATTGGATGTGTGAGTTCAGACCAAGCCCAGTCCATCGCACAATTGAATGGGCCGCATATCAAAATCTGTTTGGACACAGCTAAGGCTAAACTTTGGGAATAAAGGCATCTTTATGTAACATCTTATTATTTAGTGACCCACTGGCCTTTTTCGCTATTTATGCCCCTATGGGAGTGCCAGTTTGGTCCATTTGTGCTGCTCTACTCAATCTCATTTGGATGTTCTCACCAAAGTTGCAGTTGGTCTAAATGGCTGTTCTCTCTTGAAGTTTTTCTGACTTCAGCAGAAGTTAGTTACAATACACTGATCCCACGTCTCAGATCTAATAGACTTTAAAGGGATACTGTCATGGGAAAAAAAAATTTTCAAAATGAATCAGTTAATAATGCTGCTCCAGCAGAATTCTGCACTGAAATCCATTTCTCAAAAGAGCAAACAGATTTTTTTAAATTCAATTTTGAAATCTGACATGGGCTAGACATATTGTCAATTTCCCAGCTGGCCCAAGTCATGTGACTTGTGCTCTGATAAACTTCAATCACTCTTTACTGCTGTACTGCAAGTTGGAGTGATATCACCCCCTCCCTTTTTCCCCCCAGCAGCCAAACAAAAGAACAATGGGTAGGTAACCAGATAACCGCTCCCTAACACAAGATAACAGCTGCCTGGTAGAGCTAAGAACAACACTCAATAGTAAAAACCCATGTCCCACTGAGACTCCTTCAGTTACATTGAGAAGGAAAAACAGCAGCCTGCCAGAAAGCATTTCTTTCTTAAAGTGCAGGCACAAGTCACATGACCAGGGGCAGCTGGGAAACTGACAAAATGTCTAGCCCCATGTCAGATTTCACAATTGAATATAAAAAAATCTGTTAACTATTAACTGATGCGTTTTGAAAAAAACATGTTTTCCGATGACAGGATCCCTTTAAAGAAAGTCTACAAGACCCAAAGTTTTCCTTCAGGGGAAATCTGAACTCTGAAATAGCTGTTGGTTTTTTTAAGCTGGCCATAGACGCAAAGATCCGGACGATTTTCAGACCGTGTGTGGAGAGTCCCAAAATTTTTCGTCCGGCAGAGATCAGTCATTTGGTCGATTGGACAGGTTAAAAGATTTCTGTCGGCTGCCTATAATTTCTCTGCATGTATTGCAGATCATAAGATTTTCAGTGGGAGACTGTCACTAGCTTTTGTCGGACATAACTTTCGAACGATTGCTGTCAGGGGCAGAACATCGGCTGATCTGTTCTTTTCTACTTTATTTGATCAGAATGGTTAGTGGCAGGTCGGGAGATGGGGACGTCCAATCGTTCGAGGATTCGAACTACCGGATCTTTGCATCTATGGCCAGCTTTAGCCTCTATATGCACAGGTGTAGGACCTGTTATCCAGAATGCTCCGGACCTGGGGTTTTCCGGATAATGGATCTTTCCGTAATTTGGATCTTCATCCTTCAATTCTACTAAAAAATAATTTAAACATTAAATAAACCCAATAAGACTGGTTTTGCTTCCAATAAGGATTAATTATATCTTAGTTTGAATCAATTACAAGTTACTGTTTTATTATTACAACGAAAAATGAAATCATTTGGATTTTATCCATATTTGGATAAAATGGATTCTATGGGAGATGGTCATTCCGTAATTCTGAGCTTTCTGGATAACGAGTTTCCAGATAACGGATCCTGTACGGCAATTCCATGGCAGAGAGCAGACTGCAGTCTGCATACATTTGTCTGTATTTGCCTGACATTCCAAGTAGGGAACTTTCCCATCTTTATCTATGGAGAAATTTCTTGACAAGTTTCAACAGTCGCACCATTCCAGAGAGTGCCTGTCTGTGCCAGAGAATGCATGCCTTTGACAGATTTCTCTTATCATCCCCCAACCTTCACTTTGCACGTGGGCTCTTAGTGGGCTTTCCAAAAAATATATAAATCTTATCACTATTTGGGAGATTTCAGAAACAGGTCATTTTAGAGACTGCAAGACTTGGCATTTCTGTTATAAGACTATCCATTCACAAAGTAATGTGTGCCTTGCTCCTTCTCACAGAAACTGCATTACTCAATCTAGGAAGTAGTCTGACCTCTTTGTGATGCGTTGGCATTATTTTCTATTAACTGCAAATATAACGTTATTGGAGATGTGGTGCTTGAAGACATGATAGTTTCCCTTTAAAACTAGGCAAACTTTGTAAAGCCAGGCATTAAAGGAGACATTTTGTGTAAAAAATAAGAATGTACCAGTGTGTTATACTCATACAGGCTGTTTTATTGCATATTTCTTCAAAAACCCTAATAATCCCTTTCACTTCCTTCTCTTCCACTTCCTGCTTCCTGAATTCACTGGGTGTGCAGGGGAGCCGGTGGCACTCAGCACATTGCACTGTAGGACAGTAACCAATGAGCAGCTAGCAAGACCTGATAGGGAACTGAAGCAAGTCTTTGCTTGTGTGACTGCAGGGCTGTGATTGGCTGTCCCCCTCCTACTGTGCTTCTGGCAGGGACTGTTAGGACACGCCCACCCCTCATTTAAAACAGGGACCAGTGAACATCTATGTATAGGGAGCTCCGATAAAGGGGCTATTTTTAAAGATAATACTAATTTTTAGCACCATGTAAAAGCAACACCATATATTACTTATAATTGCCTACACAATTAGGATTTATTCATTTATCATATATGTCTCCTTTAAACTTTGCTTTTTCCATATTGCTTAGATTTTAGGAAGAATTAACAGGGAAATATTGTATTTCATTGTCAAGAAAAAATAGACCAATACAGATTTTTGTACAATATAGATAGATGAAAGCCATGGGGCTGGTATCTAAAGATTACTGGTCCCAACAGCAAAATCATTTTAGAGCCTCTCTAAGTATCAGTCATAGGGTCAACTTAGCCTTTAGCTTGTCCTGTCCCTACACTGGCATCCAGTATGGCCTTATCTCACTGCACTGAATGCCTTGGTCCTCTTGCAAAGTAGTATCTTAAGCAGAGCTGAGATTGGATTTTGCCCCCACCCAAGCCTGATATCAATGCTACAGTGACAGTGCTGCTAGATGAGCATTGTTTGCAATGTGCACTGAGTGCTGGGAAGAATTTTATAATAGGGATGCGCCAAATCCATTTGGCCAAATACTTCACGAACGATTGAGCCGAGTCCCGAACCAAATCTGCATATGCAGATTAGGAAAACAAAAGGAGAAAGTTAAATAAAAAGTTAAAAAATGTCTAACTTCATTGGTTCACACGATTTTTAAAAAAGGCTGAATACTAGCCGAATCCTGAACTGAATCCTGCATTTGGTGCATCACTATTTTATAGTCATAATGACATATTCTTGTTAAATTGTCTTTAAAGGAGAAGCAAAACATAAAACACTTGTGGGGTGCCAGTATGTTCACCCCCTTAGTGAGTCAAAATGCTAACACTTCTGCCCAGACTAAACGGGTGCTTTAAATTAGCCTGTGGTAGGTGCATGTGGCATATAGTACTTTGCCTGCTGTTTTAACCTTTACTTCTCCTTTAATTATCTTTCAGGCAACAAGGTGACTGAAGTTAGTGATTACAAATATCTGAGCTGCCCTGTGTGCTGCGATATTTCATATTTTTGCCTGTGGGACCTTGGCGACGCAGAGCCTGGGTGGTGTAAAATGTGTGTAATGATTAATCTGGCAGAATAAAGCAGCCCTTTATCTGCAGATCGTTTGGCTGCGCCATGTATTAAACAAACAGAATAGATCCAGTGCACCATTATACCTTGTGCTTGCGAGTAAGCGAACGCAGATTGGCGTGATTAGAGGGCATTTCCATACTGACGTTTGAATTCTGTTGCTGGGTTAATCCTAACTAAAGCTGCTGTTTTATTCATTCCATTTTCTATATATATATATATAATATATATATATATATATATATATATATATATATATATATATATATATATTTTGTGGTGGAAAATCATGCAGTAAAAGCACTATGAGGATTTTACCTTTAGAAATGTTGCTGTGATTTTTTTTCTATACAACAAATCTCTACGGGATAGGGCCTTTTTTTTTTTTTTAAATACTGTGGCATAACCTTAAACCTGCAAATGTACTACATTGACAGTATGACACTTCTCTAACTTCACTGTAGGCAGGAAGGGGGTTAAAAAAATATAAATAAATATATTGTAATCATAAATTTAGATCGATCTTCTGAACACTTTTGCATTTTCTAATAAATTTCTGTTTAGTGGTTTCAGCTCTCCCTGACCATTGGCCCAGAGCCATATTGTTGGGTTAGGCCGATTTAGCCTAGCATGTGAGTGGCAACAATCTGACCTTGGCATGTATTCTTGGCTCTACTTTTGGGCAGCCCAGTGTAATTTTCTCACCATGTAATGTCACATACATCCTGGAAACACACACACATGCCTGTGGCAGTACAGGTGCCCATGGTAGGAAGCATGCCTACAAGTAGTACCCCAATGTAAGCTGGTCAGGATATCATACAAACCTTAAAGGAGAAGGAAAGGCAGTATTTAGTTAGGGGTGCCAAAAGTTAAGCACCCACAAGTGATTCTATACACGCACCTGACACCCCAGGCAAGCAGAAAACTGCACCAGCCCGGGGCTCTTTCAGCGACCACCTGCTTCTTCTTTAAAAGCCGAACTTTAACTAAGTCGGCTATTTCGTCACACTGGGATGAACAAAGAAGAAGAAAGAAGCCGATCACTCCGTGGTGCTCGCTGGAATAACCCCAGGCCGGTGCAGTTTTCTGCTGATAGGAGCACCAACCCGGGGTATGTAAGCATACCAAGTACTCACTTGGGTTGCCTAACTTTTGGCACCCCAAATAAATAGGCCTTTCCTTCTCCTTTAATGTGTAATGTGTTGCCACCTTGTTTGACGACTCTTTTGAAATGGTAAAGTTCTGACTCTCTCAATTGTTGTAGGTATGATTCCGGGAAAGATGGCTTTATTGATATGATGGAGCTGAAGTTTTTGATGGAGAAGCTGGGTGCCCCACAGACTCATCTTGGACTTAAGAACATGATAAAGGAAGTGGATGAGGATTTTGACAACAAGCTGAATTTCCGAGAGGTAAGCTCGTCTGCATGCACAAAAAATTATTTTTTAAATGTTTCATGTCCCCAATCAATGGACTTACTACTCGCTGTCATTGCTACCTGCACATCAATTGAGATTTCTTGCACAGGGTGATTCCCTGTGTGCAATGCGACCTGGGCAATAAAGTATATTGCATAGGGCTTGTATACACGTTACAGCAGTGAACCCCAACCTGTGGCTGGTTTGGAGGCAAGTTTTGGTTGCATAATAACCAGGTGTACTGCCAAACTGCCTGTGGGTTGCCAGTGCACACAGTGCAACCAATTGGCCAATCACAGCACTTGTGATGCACCATCGAGGAACATTTTTCATGCTTGTGTTGCTCTCCAACTCTTTTTACATCTGAATGTAACATTGGGGTTAGATCATTCACAGCATCTCCAAGTCACAGGCGGCAGTTAGTGACGTTGCTTTACTTGGGGCATTTTGACAGATTTTGTGTAGGTTTTTCATTGATGCTTTCTATCTAACCTGTTTTAAAGTCATCTCTGGAGCTCTTTCTAATGTTTTTTTGTCTCATGTGTAAACGGACCAGTATGTTAATGTGACATATTGGAATTGCAATGCTTGATATGCTAATAGTTTGAAGCAGTGGCCAGTTTTCTGGGAAAGCTGCAATGCGCCCTTATCTTAGGTTATCTTAAGTTTCAGCTCCCGACCTTCAGGAATCGGAGAACATGTCCTGAATCTCAGCGTTTGCTAAAAACCAGTAACATTTGTTGCTTTATGGATACTCTGCCCATCTTACATTTTCTGAATGGGGCCTCTATGAAATCAATGCTAAACAAGATGTGTACAGAGAAAGCTATTGTTCTACAAAACAGAGGGATCAGATCCGGTATGAGCAGTTAAACTAGATTTGTGTGCTAAGCAGCTTCTAATTATTGCACGTCAAACAATCATCACATATAAAGAATGTGAAAGTGTGGGCATTCCCTTGTGTGTTATTGATAATTACCAGTACTATGAATTGAATTGCTCAAAAAATAATATATAGTATGTAGTAGGTTTTTACTTTAAGTATTGTTCATCAAGGGAAGTGCTCTTTTCCTTCACCTACAGGATTGATTTACCCTTTAGCCAGTGACACCTTCAGGGGTTTGAGATACTTAAAAATCTGTGTAAGCCTTTATATATTTCTGCTTCTGTATCTAAATGTTTGGCCCAGAGGCCACTGATCAGGACCTAATATGGGACTATTCAGATCCATTGGGAGAGGGCTACATCAATGCTTTATACATTATATGATGTTCTCGTTCGGCAAAGGAAACAAGCAGATTGTTTACCGATATGCAAATATTGAGGTGAGAAACATTGAATCTTAATTGCTGCAATTCCGGCCTTCCGATCGAGGACCACATCAACGCACAGATGCTTAAATGAGAAGGAAAGGTTAAAACTAAGTAAGCTTTATCAGAAAGGTCCATATAAATACACCAGTAAACCCTCAAAGTAATGCTGCTCTGAGTCCTCTGTCAAAAGAAACACAGCATTTCTTTCCTTCTATTATGTATACATGGGCTTCTGTATCAGACTTCCTGTTTCAGGCAGGAAGTGATGTCACACTAAGCTTATATGGCAGCTTCTATCCTAAACAAACAGAGACAGTGTCTACAGTTGTTTACTCAGGTATGGTAAAGCATTCTGCAGAATAAATATAGCATTCTAGCTTGCACTATTGTGGCTAATCTGTTGGCAATAAACTGTCTTGGTGCTTTCCTTCTCCTTTAATCCTTAGTCTTAGCTTTCAAGACCTCCTTATGAACTGATAAAAGGAATCCATAATTCCTTGCCTGCTCTTTTCAGTGGCAAACGTTGCACTGATACTGGGTGAATATTTTTGTGCTACTGTTTTTTTTTCTGTAAAACTCACAAATTAAGAAGATGGGCCTAATTTAAGCAGTGTTTCAGTTGGCCTTGATCGTTTATTTTGTATTTATTTTTTTTAATTTGAAGCCTTTGTACGTTGGCTCCCAGGGTCCGTTAGGGTCACTGACCCTGGGAACCAAACACAGACTGACTGCGAGTCCTCATTTTGTTTTTTTTGTTTTTTTTTCTAGTTTAGCCATTTGAAAGCTATTAGCCATGACCTTGTTAGAGATCAATATGTAAGAATAAGAAATCATGTTATGACTGTGCTCTGAGGCCTGACTTGTGAAATCTATTTCCTTTTCAGGTGACTGAAATACAAACAGCTCTTGAGTTGTGTCAGTGTTTCATTGTTACTTCATAAGAGCACTTCAGTTTAAACATAAACACTGTAACATCAGTAATTCAGTTACTTTACATCTTAGAAGAATTAATGTATTTTCTTGTTTATTGGGTTGCTTATCAGGGAGGGTTTGCTGCCTTGTTCGTAATCAATCTTTCACTGTCACTCAAATTTTGCTGTAGTTTTTGAATGCTGATATTAAGACATTACTGGCCAAGAGCCAGTACCCTCAAATATATACTGTATCTAACTGGGGATTCTCTTATCAGATCCACAGACGGAATGCATTGGAACTATACTTTGTTTATAATACCTTGGGAATAGGGTTAGGCCCATTTTTTTGCAAGTGTGATATTGTTAACAGGGAGATGTAAGAATGAAAAAGCAATCGATTTTGTAAAGAGCTTTCCCATAAGCCAGACCTTGCAAATAAACAAATAAATAAATAAAAAAGCTAAAAGAGGGAGGTTTTGTTGGTATGTGCATGAAGCTCGGCTTAGTTAGTGGGAGGCCTTGGGTGGTTCCTTTTCTCTCTCTTTTTTGCTCTAGTGCTTCTCCCCTGCTGGCTCTGATCCAGTTCTGCCAATTTATAGTAGGGGCTGAACTGCTTGCTTAATCTGCTGCACAACAGCCCTCGCCCACCCAGTCACACCCATACTGTTCTGATGCTTCTCATGCCCACCGGCTTCATATAACATGGAGGGGACACAGAAAGAAAAGCATGGGGTAGTTGCCGAGATGCAATGACTTACTTATTACTTACTAATATAATGGGTGCATTCAATGGTGTAAG
This sequence comes from Xenopus petersii, assembly GCA_038501925.1. Taxonomy (NCBI): domain Eukaryota; kingdom Metazoa; phylum Chordata; class Amphibia; order Anura; family Pipidae; genus Xenopus; species Xenopus petersii. Next base: position 30,389,348 of record CM076681.1, on the reverse strand, counting down.
AGGACTTAGACAAAGTGTTATCTCCATGTTCAGTAGTAAAACACAACCTGAGCCCACAATTAGCCCTGAAATTTCCCACCACTTGCCTTTTATATCCTGTGAAGCCAATCACATACAGCCAGTGAGGAGATACTAGGAGTAATTTACCACACACAGAGTAGGGTGCAAAGTGCAAACCACCATATTTTTTTGCAGGCATAGGTCTCTGCACTGTGCACCTCCCTCATGAATACAGTGTTGCTAGGCTTCAGCAGTGCTGTACTCACGAGGAGCAGGCACTTAGGTGTCCAGCGTCCCACCACCTAACTATATTCATACGTTCAGCTTCCAGTTAGCTATGGTAAAATGTGATCCCTTAGTTGCCAATAAATTCATGTAGGTCCCCCAAGGCAGAAAAGTGATATACCAGAATTCATGTGTTTAGACCTTGCTTCTGATATTTGCCTTTTCACTCATTTAATGTTTTTGTAAATAACAGACTAAGTGGTTTTGTGTTTTAAAGGCTCAGGGGGGGGGTGTTTGTACAGTGGTTTAAGTGTTTTTAGGCTGATTTGCTTACAAGTCCTTCAGGTCAGCTTTTTTCCTCTCCTCCCTTGTGGTTTGTATAGCGGTGTCAGGCTTTAAACCTTTAAGCATCAGCAAAAATAGGTGTTACAAATAATGGTAGCATGGGGGACATTATAAGGGTGAAGTCCATAGACTTGTGTATGGCACTTTTTTTAATGCAAGATTATGACATACAGAATGTAAGGTACAGTATATACTTTAATAAATGGCATAAGCTTTTGTGGTTCTAAAGTTCCTTCTTCATTTATTGTTGTGCCAATAAGATCAATTTCCCCCACCTATCTGTAGGCTTCCTTTTCACTAATTGTTATTGTTAAGATTCATCAACCCATCTTTGCAGTATCACTTTTTTCAAGTACCTTTTCTCAAACCTTTGCTTATTTATCTTCTATTTTTTCATCCCATAAATATGATGAAACTCTGTCACTGCCTCTCCTTTACAGTGGCGTAACTACTTGCCGGCGGGCCCTGGAACAGGATTGGCACCAGGGCCCCCTGTCGGGCCCTCCCCCTATGAATCATGTGTTGGAATGCTGCTGGCATGCACACTGTAAAATCTTCCTCTGCCCAGCCGCTCGTGATAACTGAGTGTGATCGCACCCCCTGAACTCCTGTGAGTTACGCCACTGAGGATGTCTGTTTATTCAACATCTATTCCACATCTCAAACCATGAATCGGCACATGTATGGCAGCTATGAAATTTCATAATTTCAGATTTTAAGCAGATTTTATGTTCTGGCCCCAAAATCAGTTACAGGTTGGCACAGTGATGAAACGCCCTTGAGAAGTTATAAATATATAGGATAGGATCTACTATCCAGAATGCTTGTGACCTGGGTTTTCTGGAAAAGGTTTTTTTCTGTAATTATTGGATCATTATACTTTAAGACTGCTATAAATCAGTAATACATATAATAAACACAAGTGTGGATTAAAACAGCTTAAATGATCAAGTACAAGCTACTATTTTATTATTTATTAATTTAAAAAATTAGGATCAATGATTTATAATTGAGTCTACAGATGATTGCCTTCCAGAATAATGGATTTCCGGATAAGGGATACTATACCATATTATGCCTTTGTGACATGAAAATATGTGCATTCCTACCAGAAGTAAAATCTCCTCCTTCATACTTAAACTGAACAGGAACAGAACTTGACTTTTGCAACTAAACCTTCCAATTACCTCTTCCTTATCAATACCGCACTCCCGGGTGGCTGTTAACACAGCTCCTGCATTACTTCCAGACAAGGAATTCAAATGCCAGAAAGGTCATCTCGTGAGACTAAGAGGTACGACGCCACGTACATAAGCACAGTGACACCAGAAGTAGCCTCCGTGGGGGAGTGACGTGCAAGAATGTGGCATATTTATCGTTTGTATGTAGTGATCTATGATGGGCACGGTCGGCTATGGCACGGCTGCTTATGTTTTAGTCAGATTACTTTTAAGTGCTGATTGAAATCCACTTTGTTTTTTTCTGATGGGTGCAGGCAGCTGCCGAATAACTAACAACTGTAGAGTCACTGCTGGCCCCCTGCCTAGCTGTCCACAATAAACATTATAGCGGCTCCAGCGGGCCCCAAGGGGGTGGGGGCCCGGGTGCAATCGCACCTGCTGCACCACTGGTAGTTACGCCACTGCTCCTTTACCCCTCTGGGTGGATTTAGGAATTGAGGTATGGTTGTACAACAGCATAAGGCTCATGTTTGGATACTTCTAGAGCAGTAATAGTAGTAGGAATGTTATTGAAAGAGACAGATACATCACAGCTTTGGCAGTGGTATCAGATCGGTTTGGTTGTTGTGTGCAAAATGCAATAAATTTAAAGAAAAAAATCCCAGTGTAAAGCCAATAAGTTTATAGTCTCACCAGTAGTACGTGGGGTCTGGGTGCTCATGCCCCAGACAGCTCGAGGTGGAGGTATCCAACCAAAAGAGAAAATGGCAGGCACTCACAGATCCCACAAACAGGCTTGTAAAAAACGGAAAATTTTATTTTAGACCACAAAAAAGTTAATACATAGCTTTACGCGTTTCGTGCCTCTAGGCACTTAATTATAGGCTAAACAAGAAGCATACAGGTATACCAGATATATACCCCAAACCCATCAATCACCAGAATACCTTAAAGGGGACCCGTCACCCAAAAAAACGTCCAAGTCCTATTTTATAATGTTAATCAAGCAAAATTAATTTTATTTACACTGTATGAATCATTTGAATCTCGTTTACATCTGGGAATTCATAATTATAGCAAGCAGGCAGCAGCCATTTTATGGACACTGTTATTAAGGCAAGCCTTGTATCATCTCAGAATCTCAGGGAGAGCAGTGACATCTAGGAAAATGCTGAATGGAAAGGGAAAGTAATTTCTTACCCCACCTCTATCCCTAAGGCATAGAGGAGGGGTAGACAATATTTGATTGACAGCTGAGATTTTTAAACGAGTTTACAACAGCTATGAATGCTTTAATAAAAAAAGAATTTGGATTTCATGTTTAATTTGAAAATAACTTTTATTATACAGCTTTTTATGTCTGGCTGACAGGTCCACTTTAATTAACCAATAGAAAAGAAGTGGGGAGGGGCATTAAAAGCAATATGTAAACAAGACGATAGGCATCCAAGGGCATATACCCATAGTAAATAATTTCTGATTAACAAATTACAACAAAAATATAGTAGTAAAATGTTTGAGAATATATATATTGAAACAATATTATAACACGTTCCTAACAAATCATCATTTATAAGTCATTCATAATGACAGAAAGTATTGCAAAACTCCATTATAGCCACAGTGAATTATTCATAATAGCAAGACACATCAGACAAAAGGCAATAGGCCTAATTGAATTTTTATCAGGTTGAGTTATCTTGGCAGGTTTATTTACCTATTAGAAGTTCTGCCAACCGCTATCTTCTCATGGAAGATCTTGCCCTGTGTATGGTTTGGTTTGCCTAATTCATATTATCATTGTCGATTGTTTACTAAGAGGCAATATTCCAAAAGAATATGAGCAAACCAACCCTAAAGATTGAATAAGAAGTGTATGTCCCTTTTGGTAATCCCCTGCTATTGCTTTAAAAAATGTTATTATTATTAACACTTATTATTATTATTATTAACAATTATTGTTAAGTATAGTGTGTCAACATATTCCACACTGCTGTACTCTAAGGGGCTGATTTATCAAGGGTCAAATTTCGAGGGTTAATAAACCCTCGAATTTGACACTCGAAGTAAAATCCTTTGAATTAGAATATCGAATTCAGTATTTAGCGCAAATACTTAGATTGAACAATCGAATAAAAATCATTCGATCGAACGATAAAATTGTAATCGATCGATCGAAGGACTTTTATTCGATCATAAAAACCTTAGAAAAGTGCTTGGGAAGGTCCCCATAGGCTAACATTGAACCTCGGTAGTATGTAGTCTAAGTATTTTTTAAAGAGACAGTACTTCGATGGTCGAAGTACCCAAAAAAATACTTCGGAAATTGAAGTGCCGCAAGTGCATTGGCACAGGCGTTTTTTCATTGAAGGAGGCAGAAGACACAGGGAAGCAGTTCGGGGAGATTAGTCGCCCCAAAGAAGAAGGCGATTAGTCGCCAGACGACTAAATCTCCCCAAATCTGCCATGTGCCCCTGCCCTAAATGGCCTCTTTCCTAGACTTTGAAAACATTCAAAGAAATATATGAGTTTTGTGTTGTTGCTGTGTCTGCTTCTTAGATTAATAATGATTCTGGCTCTGTTTTTTTCTTTATAAAAACGGAAAAGAGATCACATGTGAAGCCACAAGTATTTTGCTGAATCATGGTGTCGATGTGAGTGTGTGTGGGGGGGAAATATGATTCCGTTGGTGAAATTAGTAAGGGCAAGAGCCCAGGAAAAAGGGGAACAATGGGCAATGAATCATTATGGGCGGGGGAGCATTTGGCAGCATACCAGGATTGGAGCCTATTGGACAAGTGGTGGGGGGGGGCTAAAGGGTTTGCTGACAAAAACATTATCAAGTAGATACAAGCAACTGACCAGTAAGGAATTTATATATGTATGGGACCTGCTATCCAGAATGCTCAGGACCTGGGGTTTTCCGGATAACAGATCTTTCCGTAATTTGAATCTTCATACCTTAAGTCTACTAGAAAATCTTGTAAACATTAAATAAACCCAGTAGGCTGGTTTTGCTTCCGATAAGGATTAATTGTATATTAGCTCAACTACAAGGTACTATTTTATTATTACAGAGAAATTTTTTTACAACTGTGGATTATTTGGATAAAATGGAGTCTATGGGAGACGGCTTTTCCATAATTTCGGAGCTTTCGGTATAATGGGTTTCTGGATAACAGATCCCATACCTGTATATGTGTGTCCATTTAATCTGAAGATATTTTCAAGTGTTCACCAGATGTTCTAATTTCTGTAGACAACCCCGAGACTGAGTAAAAGGCAAGACTTTTTGGTGAATCTTCTTTGCATTGTTTTTCCAGTTTCTACTGATCTTTCACAAAGCAGCAGCCGGGGAGCTGGAGGAGGACAGTGGCTTGCTGGCTCTGGCTAAACTTTCCGAGATTGATGTGGACGTTGAGGGAGTGAAAGGTGCCAAGAACTTCTTTGAGGCCAAGGTGAGCTGAGCAGAGTTGATGCCAATCTGGTGCCCAGCAGAACAGGGGAGTTTTAAGATGATTCCAATTGGTAATAGAAATGCCATGCAGGTAGGGACTAGGGACACTAGGCGGTTATGCATTATTACATTTTCAGTTAATAAAATAGCCAATCGGCAATTCGCTTTTATATTTCTTTTGCAGTTGTAATACTGAAATCTAACTGGTTGCCACTGGTCACTCCATATATGCAGTTTATCCCATTTATTACATAACCCCTAGTAATTCCCGTTCTTAACCGACAAACAAAAAAACAGCGATACACCACACTACATTTCAGATGCTAGTATAAAAACTATCCTATTGTGTATATTTTGTGGAGTTGTTGTTTAATGTGTTTGATAGTACCCTTTTATACTTACATGATAGTATAAGATATGGTAGCTTTGCACAGTTTTGGTATGGTGTATGGAAAAAACTTGCTTTATTCCTTTACAGCATTTGCCATTATCCCAGATATAAAAAATCTACACAACCTTTAGTTTGCCTAATGTGCCCTATTTCTTCTGGCTAAAGATCAGTACTGAGTCACGTACATTGTTTTGCAGTCTCAACTAGCCAGCTGGAGGCCCCCAGGCTGTATGTGGCCCTCAGTGAGGCTTTTTTTAGGGGCCCAAGTCTACTCTACAGCTCCACTGACCTCTTTGTATAACATCATATATTATATTTCACTAAACATATATTTTTAAAGGGTTGTTCACCTTCCAAACTCCTTTTTTTTCCCTTTTAGTTGTTTTCTGGTTTTCACTAGAAAGAAAGACTCGGTTGCTTTCCATCTTTTATTTTCTACAGTTTTTCAAGAATTGAACATTAAAGGGGAACTCCAGCTTCCAAAATTTAATAAAGAGGACCACATTACACAGAAACCTCTAATATACCCATCAGACTTCAGTATTAGAAAAACGGTCACAAACAGAAAATAGAAAGTAAATGGAAAAGAAAGTCTTTATTTCTGGTGAACTATCTGAAGATAACTGAACTGAAAAAGAGTGTTGAAAGGTGAACAACCCCTTTAAGTAGGCCTCAGATTATAAAGCTCATAAAACTACTCACACTGTCATATACTGTGGAAAAGTGGGACCCGACATATCCTATGTTAGCTGACGGATTAAAATTGTCAAGGAGACTTTCCATTTTTAGTATTTCTATATATATTAGAAGGATAAAGGGAAGTGGTGAACCCTTGCCTTGAGCACTGGGACAGGATCATGTGGAATGAGTGTGGCTTTTTTTTTTATTTAAGGACAGTTAAGGCCATCACTGTTATCACTTCTTGCTCATAAAAGCAGGGGTGTAGAGTCAGTACATAGATACCGGCCTTCCTATATATTTATCTTTTTACCCTATTAATAATATTGGGATCAAACATAATTTTTACCAGCCAGGCCGGTAAAATACCGGCCAGGTGGCAACCCCGTGTAACCTTACTCACATGAAATTAAGATCATGGATCTTGTTTTTTACTTCTATTGGTGTTTAGAGATGGACTGGTTAGCATAAATTTGCCCAGCCTAGCATGCCTTGTATCAGGGGTGTCCAAACTTTTGGCTCGCTGGGCCACATTGGAAAAAGAAAAATTGTCTGGGGCCACACATGAAATACACAAACAAGTTTGATTAGTAAAAGTAAAGGAAATATACAGAAAATAACTACAATGGCAGTTGGATAACCAGATGGAGCTATACACTGGAATATGGGACACCTGGATAATAAATAGACGTATTATTATATTATTATTACTAACTGGGCAATGGACAGAGTCCCCCCTTCTCCTAATTCCTTGGGAACCAAGCGTTTCAAGCTGGGCCACATTCATATGCATCCTGGGCCGCATGTGGCCCTCGGGCCGCAGTTTGGACACCCCTGCCTTGTATGATCATTCTGTATATTCCATTTCCTCTTTTCTGACCCCCTCTTTTTTCTCTCCCATGTGGTGGCCATAGGTCCAGGCTCTTTCCTCGTCCAGTAAGTTTGAAGCAGAGATCCGTGCAGAGCAGGAAGAGAGGAAACGGCAGGAAGAAGAGAAGAAAAACCGTAGAGCTGCCTTTAAAGAACTGAAGTCTGCGTTTAATCAGTAACTAACCATTAGTAGACAATGCACATAAGCTTCTCCCAGCTCTGCACTTCTCAACCATAATTCAGCGTGAGAGGCTCTTAAGCCTTATAAGGGCGGATAACTTTGCAACTAATCCTTTTAAAAGCAGAGAACATTGTTCCATCTAATCTTTTATACAAGGGCCCTACATTTGGCCTAACCACATTTTTTATGCGGGTATATTGCAATTCTGTATACCACATCATCATCTGTTATGTTTTTTTCTCTTGAGTAAGTTCTTGTTCTGCTGCACCGCTAGAGATAATGACTTTATCTGTACTAAACCCTTAACAGGGAAATAAGATTTCAGTGTAAAATTGCTCCTATAGCCACTACAGCTGCAAGAATCATAGGCAATCATTTTCCTTACGTTCTTAACTGCAGCCCTGTTCTAAGGTTGCTAAAAAAGCAGTTGCCCAATAATTAACAGTATGGGGATGAATTATCCAGAAACCTGTTATCTTGAAAGTTCAGAAATATTGCTGTGGTCTATTAAGGAACAAATCTTACATTTTTCACTGATTTGATTTTTCTCAGAGAGTACGTTTCACTCAAAATTATTCCTATCATGTTTCTTAATAATTAAGCCTTAAAGCACGATACTCCAAATAAATACAGAGACGCCTTAGCCAAAAAAACCCCCAAAACTTCAGGTCCTAAATATTGTGGATGACATACCTGTACTATAAACAAAAGAATCTTTTATATACATATGTATATATATTTACATTGATTAGCCAGAATTCCTTAATCATTCACTGAATATTAAACTACTGTACATTCCAGCTAATCAGGGACAGAGAGTAATATTTTAAAGCATACAGACTGAAAACTATTCCGTAACCTATTCCATAAATTACAGTTCCATTGATAGCAGTTGCCTTATCACTTGCCCTATAAGGGATAGGGGCGCCCTGTTTTTTTTTCCATAAAGGCAAGGTTTCCCATTCATTATGCCTTAAATATCAATAGCAGTGCTTATTGTTCAACCGAGCGTGGAATGCTGGGTAAATAAAGGGACAGTATCTATGTTAAAATTCTTTTAGGCAAACATTTGAGAACAACATGCAGAGCTTATGGTTAGCAAGCAGGCTTTTGAAAATGACCTTCTTTGGAGCCGAAAGACTACTGGCATCACTTGGATTGGCACGAGCTGTAAACTAGAATTTACCATTAGGAACAGTCCGATGTCGACACTAGATGCTTGAACTATTCGTTTTTAAAAATTGCTGGTAATATTGTCAGATTGTATTAGCTGTACATAACCTGAAAGAAAGTATATTTATAAGAGGGGCATATATAATCTTTTCTTAGGGGGCAGAGGAATCTATTTCAGAAAGAAACAAGCATATATAAAGATTCAATCCTTTCTATAATATTTGTTAGGTAAAGATTTCAAGTTAAATCCTAATCAGGCTAAAAGAAGTGTTCTGTCCATTAGGTATAACGACCAAAAGCTCTAATAACTGCTCAAAGCCAGAAATATGTTTTTTGGTTCTTATTCAGGATCAGCTTCACAGCTGGGGTAACTGATATTCTAAATGGCCTGTACCAAAGAATAAGGCAGCTGGAATTCATGAAAAGAGATGCAGCAGTGGGTCCTTCCCTTCCTAATGTGTTTTGATGTGTTAGTAAAAATCACTGTGCAAATACCCCCAATCCAAGGTGACACCAAGAGCCTACTGCACCTTTCTCTCTGCCAGGTTGCCCATTGCCCATTTAGAATATATCCAACATCTGTAAAGTTGCTACTGGATAACAAACCATTAAAAAGAGCTTCATCAACTATTGGCTGAGGGAAGAAACCGAATGAATATGAATTGTTGCTTTAGCCTCTGCTTTGAGAGAAGAACCTGCTCCGGGAATGAATTGATCCTGGTACTTAAGATGTTAATAATTGTTTTATGAATTCTATTTCTTTGTATGACTTGAGGAGGACGACCGGCACAATAACAGGGTTCCAGTGCTCTGAGATTTCCAGAGTTGTGCTGAATACCTGCTGTTCTCCCTACCTTTTATATTAATATAGAAAAATAAACATTTTAATAATAAAATAATGTTGTGCTTTTTGTTGCAATAATGTTGTGCTCCCAGCATGTTCCCATATCTGTAAAGACCTATTGTTATCATTAGTATAATACTTAACCCTAAACATGTGAAATAACAAATAATTTGCCTACAGCATGGTAAATGTTGGGCACAAAGTGATATATTTTAGTTAAAAGGTCTGCCATTTCTGGGGATACATCATTCAGTAGTAAAATCTGTAAGGAGGCAGGCAGCTGTTTCCAAATATATTCTACATAGAGGGACAACAGTAATTGAAGGAGAGGCGAGGATTGAAAGCACACAGCAAACAAGTGTAAAGCCAACAGGGCTGGATTTGCTGGAAACCTTCCTTCCTAGTCCCTTTCCTTACACATTCCCCTCATGAGGAACCTGTAACCCTGCCACTTAAATCATGAAATGCCTAGACTTTATTTTAAGGGTCCCCAAACTTTTTTTTTGTTTTACCCATGAGCTATATTCAAATGTAAAAAGAATTGTGGAGCAATATAAGCATGAAAAAAGTCCCTGGAGATGGCAAATAAGGGCTGTGATTGGCTATTTGATAGTCCCTATGTGGACTGGCTCTACTTAGCAGTACCACTGTTTTTGTGCAACCAAAAGTTGCCTCTAAAGCTCCCCATAGACGCGACGATTCTTCTTGCCGAACGACAGATTTTAGGGAAGCCCGACCAATCCTTCGAAATTATCGTGCGGTTAGTGGGATTCGAACGATTGTACCTCTTACGATTTTTTGGCCGACATCTGTCAGGAAATTGATCGGCCAGGTCAAAAAATCTTTGTCGGCCCCAGTGCAAACTATCAATGTTTGCAGGGCCAAGCAGGCAGCTCCCCTTTGTTTTCCTGGAAAATTGGTCTTTTTAGTTGATGGTAAATTTGTACGATCGTTCTGAAAAGATCGTGGTCTCATGATCACGATCTGATCTTTTAAAAATCTCAACATCTATTGCCAGCTTTAGCCTTAAAATCAAAAATAAGTATCTGATTTGAGGCCACTAAAAGCAACCTCAAAGAGGTTGGTGAGCAACATGTTGCTAATAAGTCACTGGTTGGGGATCGCATGTCTGCCTTCTCCACCTCCTTTGTGACATCTGAGATATGACAGGTCAGGGGCGGGTCTATAAATTAGGGATGCACCGAATCCAGGATTCGGTTTGGGATTTGGCCAGGATTCAGCCTTTTACAGCAGGATTTGGCTGAATCTGCATTGCCCCTAGCTAGGTTTCCTGCTCTAGCCTTTTTCATTTAACCCATCCTTATATCAACTTGTTCCTCTCCTTGTCCTGTCTGAGCCTTGCCTTGACCTCGCTCCTGCTCCAGTCTTGTACCTTGCCTTGTTCTTATCCTGCCTTGCCTTGACCATGCCTTGCCTTGTCTGACCTTGCCCCTACTCCAGCATTGTACCTTGAACCTTGCTATCCAGTACTGTCTGTCTTGCTGTCCTTTTCCAGCTCCAGTCCTGTTCCTGCTCCAGTCCTGTCTCTCTGTTCCTTGTGTGCCAAGCCAGTCCCTGTTTTAGAGACTCTCTTTCCCACCTCTGCATCCACAGTGCCCCCTAACTTCATCCTTGACACTAAATGCTTCTCAGATATCGTAATTTTTAATGTTTCACCCCAATCTTATATTAAGAATGAGAGAGATTGCTATGAGAAGAATGGACCTCCTGCAGCTGTTTTCCCAATACTCTTGTTGCAGAACTTTAAATAATCATCTTTGTCTTTTCCTGACAGAGCAGGGAAATCAAAGTTGTGCCCCTTCATCTTCTGGTCACTACCACTCCAACTTGAAATGCCTTCTTAAGCTTCTTGACTCAATTCCAGTGCTATAGCAGTTGCTGATGGTAAGGTAAGCTACACAATGTGGCACAAAAACTGTGAGCTGCAAAAGTAGCTTTAATAGTTTCCACTACTTTATAATACAATTATTATTCAAAAGAATTGTATTAAATTGCAAATAGTTACCTAAACATTAAAGTGGACCTGTCACCCAGACACAAAAATTTGTATAATAACAGTCCTTTTCAAATTAAACATGAAATCCAATTTCTATTTTTAATTAAAGCATTCATAGCTGTTGTAAGCTCATTTAAAAATCTCAGCTGTCAATCAAATATTGTCTGCCACAGGCGGGGCAGACAATTACTTTCACTTTCCATTCAGCACTTCCTACATGTCACTGCTCTCCACACATTCTCCCATTCTCTTTACCATTTAATTGTGTAACCAGTGTATGGGGATGGAAATCGGGTCCCCCATTCTGGTGTACAAACAAGATTCTGAGATGATACAAGGCTTGTCAATAACAGTGTCCACAAAATGGCTCCTGCCTGCTTGCTATAATTTTGAAATCCCAGACTGAAGGAAGCAAGAATTAAATAATTTATATAATGTAATTAAAGTTCATTTTGCTTGACTAATGTGATAAAATAGGATTTTGAATAATTTTTTGGGTGACGGGTCCCCTTTAAAGGGACCCAACTTTTAAAGTTTTCTATATGGTATTTGACATTTAAAATTTGTAACTATATACAGTTATTTTTTGTAAATTTTTTATTTTGTCTCTGCTTTTCGAAGGGTTAATAAAGGATAAGATACTGGACTTCATAGCAAATCATAATACTATGAGTTTGTGCCAGCATGGTTTTATGCGTAATAGATCTTGCCAGACTAACTTAATTTCTTTTTACGAGAATGTAAGTAGAGACCTCGATTCTGGGATGGCAGTGGATGTGATTTACTTAGACTTTGCTAAAGCATTTGATACAGTGCCACACAAAAGGTTACTGGTTAAATTAAGGAATGTTGGCCTGGAACATAGTATTTGTACCTGGATAGAGAACTGGCTAAAAGATAGACTACAAAGAGTGGTGGTAAATGGAACATTTTCTAATTGGACCAGTGTTGTTAGTGGAGTACCGCAGGGCTCTGTACTAGGTCCCTTGCTTTTCAACTTGTTTATTAATGACCTGGAGGTGGGCATTGAAAGTACTGTTTCTATTTTTGCAGATGATACTAAATTGTGCAGAACTATAGGTTCCATGCAGGATGCTGCCACTTTGCAAAGTGATCTGTCTAAACTGGAAAACTGGGCAGCAAACTGGAAAATGAGGTTCAACGTTGATAAATGCAAGATTATGCACTTTGGCAAAAATAATATAAATGCAAGTTATACACTAAATGGCAGTGTGTTGGGAGTTTCCTTAAATGAAAAGGATCTAGGGGTCTTTGTCTAATTCTGGGCAGTGTCATTCTGTGGCTACTAAAGCAAATAAAGTTCTGTCTTGCATAAAAAAGGGCATTAACTCAAGGGATGAAAACATAATTATGCCTCTTTATAGGTCCTTGGTGAGGCCTCATCTGGAGTATGCAGTTCAGTTTTGGACTCCAGTCCTTAAGAGGGATATAAATGAGCTGGAGAGAGTGCAGAGACGTGCAACTAAATTGGTTAGAGGGACGGAAGACTTAAATTATGAGGGTAGACTGTCAAGGTTGGGGTTGTTTTCTCTGGAAAAAAGGCGCTTGCGAGGGGACATGATTACACTTTACAAGTACATTAGAGGACATTATAGACAAATGGCAGGGGACCTTTTTACCCATAAAGTGGATCACCGTACCAGAGGCCACCCCTTTAGACTAGAAGAAAAGAACTTTCATTTGAAGCAACGTAGAGGGTTCTTCACAGTCAGGACAGTGAGGTTGTGGAATGCACTGCCGGGTGATGTTGTGATGGCTGATTCAGTTAATGCCTTTAAGAATGGCTTGGATGATTTTTTGGACAGACATAATATCCAAGGCTATTGTGATACTAAACTCTATAGTTAGTATAGGTATGGGTATAAAGAATTTTAATTAAAAGTAGGGAGGGGTGTGTGTATGGATGATGGGTTTTCATTTGGAGGGGTTGAACTTGATGGACTTTGTCTTTTTTCAACCCAATTTAACTATGTAACTATGTAACTATGTACTGTTACTACTACTAATGTCTTGTGAATTTGTACAGTACTGAGTATATAAGTAGCGGACTATGTAAAGAAGTACAGTAATTTCTGTAATATTCTGTAAACAGTAGTAAAACATGCACTAGACGTTACTCTCTACCAGTGGTCTCCAACCAGTAGCTCGTGAGCAACGTGTTGCTCTCCAACTCCTTGGATGTTGCTCTCAGTGTCCTCAAAGCAGGTGCTTATTTTTGAATTCCAGGCTTGGAGGCAAGTTTTGGTTGCATAAAAACCAGGTACACTGTCAAACAAAGCCTCAATGTAGGTTGACAATCCACATAAGGGCTACTAAATGGGCAATAACAGCACTTATTTGGCACCCCAAGAACATTTTTCATGGTAGTGTTGCTCCCAACTCCTTTTACTTCTGAATGTTGCTCATGGGTTCAAAAGGTTGGGGGATCCCTGCTCTAAACGGTACTCTGGGAGCACCAGGAGGGTTCTGGTAGCACTGGAAAGGTTCACTGGAGTTCTGTGACATCAACACATTGTAAATAATGTTTAATAAATCATTTGGCCTGGGAATTCATTCCCTGAGCAGTATTTTGTTGTGGATTGTGTGCTGGGAAATTTTTAGGATTCATTGTATGCTGATCAGTACTCTCGTTTTCATTCAGTTGGGCTTATGTTAAAAAAAAAAAAAAAAAGCGCATAAACACCATCCGAAATGCCAAAAATCAGCCTAAATGTATTTTTTACACAGACATACCTGATTCCACAGATTGAAGGAATTGTACTTATAAGCACCATTTTTTGATGCCCCTTAGGCTCAAAGTGTAATTCATTCGCTCCTTCTGCTTGTACCATTGTAAAGTGATTGATTCTGGAACTCCCTCTGCTTTAAATAAAGGAGGAATGGTGGTGCACAGATTCTCTGGAAACAGAGGGACTTCAATTCCACGAATCCATCACTTTCCAATGAAACAAGGCAAGGGAGGGCTTGAATGACACTGTGAGCCTAAGGGAGGGGAAATGGTCCTTTATGACAAGCGTTGTAGTTTCCTTTTAATCTGTGTAAGAGATAATGTTTATGCACATTTTTTACACTAGTCAAACTTAATAACTGAATGAGCTCATGTAAAAGGGGGTGAAGTGGTATTTTCCCTTTAAGTACCCAAACACCCCAACAATCAAGACTTGTGAGAGTGGTTGCTCCAGTAAAAATATCATATAGCTCACAAAATGTTGTATTCACACAGCATTCTCTTTTTTTCTTTTATATGCGAATATCATCATTATTATTTTAAATATTTCACATTATCTCTTTAATACCAACATATCAGTAAGAAAAGCGATAATCACTTACCTTATATGGGCAAAGTCAGGGACAACATTCCCAATTTGCCTCTGCGGTAATGATCAAAGCAAGCCTTTGTTTGGTTAAAAACATATTTTTTTCTCTCCAACGCAGCAGGAGGAAGGAATGTAGTCAAGTTAATAGTGCATTCATCGAATCACTGATAAACCCTGGTTCAAAGTCTGCATTTTTCCCTACATAACTGAAGTTTCTCTTTTAAATATGTCGTTTGGAAAATACACCATAGGAGGAACTTTAGCTTCACTATATTCTCCTGTATGAGTACTTAGTAACACAAATATTAGATCAAAGCTCTATACAGTACAGGTATGGGATCTGTTATCCAGAATGCTCGGGACCTGGGGTTTTCCGGATAAGGGGTCTTTGCATAATGTGAATTTTCATACTTTCAGTCCACTCAAAAATAATATAAACATTAAATAAAACCAATAGGATTGTTTTGCCTCCAGTAAGGATTAATTATATCTTAGTTGGAATCAAGTACAAGGGAGTCTATGGGAGATGGCCTTCCTGTAATTTGGAACTTACATCTGTTTATCTTGCTGAGAAATGCATATATAGCATGGTGGTGTTATATCGGCCATGAAAGGCGTGGCAATTGACATTCAATATGTTTTGGAATGATGGTACATACAGTACGTGAGAATAGTGGAGGACCAGAAGTTTGAGGTAGCTGGAGAGTGATGCCTACGCTACACACACAGTGGTATTCCACTCAACCAGTGCTGTGCTCGGAGGTGCTGCTTCCATGAGGCAAGTTGATAAACTCTGACTTTTATTGTAGATTACTATTGTGCTTTCTGCACTAGTGATGTGGCCCTCTTGACCTGCTCTGGCACAAAAAAACTAATTGTGGATGGACAAGGGCATGTGGAGTCCAATAGGCCTACCTCAGAAATGCCCCTGATGTGCAATGTGGTTAGTGTGCCCTTTAGGTACATTGGCCTTTGGTGTGGCAGCAGAGGGTGTGGATACTCAGCACTGGAGTACAACAGTAGTCGTGATGGCATAACACTAAAAGTTTGTTGTAGATAAAAAGATTTAAACCATAAGGGCAGTGGCACATGAGAAGATTTGTCGCCTGTGATTTTTTTAGAAGCGTCTGCGGGCGACAAATCTCCTGAAAATGCCTCTCCATTGCCGGTAATTGAAATCGCTGGTGGTATGCCCAACTGATCGCTAAATCACCCGAAGATGCCTCCAGAGGAAACTTTGGGCAATTTAGTGATCAGTTTCCTGGTACCAAAATATGGAATTTGCAATGATGTTTTATTGATAGATTTGTATCTTACTGTTTATGTACTACTTTTAAAATGAGAAAATGTTGGATGATTCAAATTGCATGAAAAGAAAGAAAAAGAACACCATGTGTTCCCCAATAAATTCATCAATATTGACTCAATCACTTATTAAATCAATGAATTAACCTCAAATTCCATAATTCATCATTACACCAATTAATTCATTAATTAATTAATTAAAACCATTCAAATAAATTATGTAGTTGTATCAAATCCTGTGATTGTTTTCCTTCACTTAATTAAAATGAATTGTGAATTCTTAATAAACTTAACCTATATTGACTAAATGTGCATTATGAATTCATTATTGAGATAAATTACTTAAATAAATTAAACAATTGAGTGGCTAGTGTTAGAAAAGGTGCTTAGTGCTTTCCTCAAAAATATTCGATTAAAGATATTCTCCCCACAATAAAGTGCCTAGATCACAAAATAGACTTAATAAAAAGAGAATTTATCCAAATAATACTCTTGGATCCTGTAATTAAACTATAAATTACAAATTAATACATAAAAAGTAGCGTGCTCTTTTGGTTCGTCGTTAAGTTACCTTTTAGTAAGTTATAGAATGGCTACTTTTAAGCAACTTTTCAACTGCCTTTATTTTTTATTTTTTATAGTTTTTGAATTATTTCCTTTCTTCTTTTGACATTTTCCAGCTTTCAAATAGGGGTCACTAACCCCATCTTAAAAACAAATGCACTGTAAAACTACAAATGTATTGTTATCGCTACTTTTTATTACTCCTCTCTATTCAGGCCTCTCCTATTCATATTCCAGTCTCTTATTCAAATGAAATTGCAAACTGGAGAGCTGCTGAATAAAATATAAAATAACTCAAAAACCCTAAATAATAAAAAAATAAAATCAATTTCAAATGGTCTCCGAATATGACTGTCTACGTTATACTAAACATTCATGTAAAGGTGATCTTTAAGCTAATAGATATGCAGTCAGTTACAGTATTTCAGCAGCAAAGGGATACCGGTAAATCCATTTCAAGCAGTGACATTATGTGACCTTCCAGCTGCAATGAGGTTGGACCTGGTACTGTCGTAGGTTCTGGGAAAGGATACGCTTGGATCAGGCATAGATATCACAGCATGCATCATACACAGCTGCAAAAAAAAGGGGGTTTTATATTTTACTTTTAATTATTTGCGCAAGGAAACTAACTGGAAACAAGTGAAAGAAATCCTGCCAGATTAAGAATTCAGCAGGGGACAGTACATAAAGGAAAATATGAGCACATTTTGCAGAGAAAACAAGGAGGGTCAGATTGGCAACAGTATATCTGAAACCAAACAATATCAATCTCAAGAGGAGGAAACAATGACTGCATGATTGTTATGGAATGGTATGAATATATACAGGGTGGGACTCACAAAACAATTTTTTTTGTAAATGACAACATGAAATTATTATTATTTTAGGGGGAATTGTACATATTCAGATGGTTTACTATGGACCATGCCTACACTGCTGGCCAGCTTCCTCTTATAGCATTAATTAAATAGTATATAGAATCTCCACAGTATGATGCCTTTGCTCTGTTATTATAATAAGGTGTCAGCTTATAGGCCCCTGTGCCCACAATGTATTTGTTCTGTTATTACAACGTTAATTGTAGACGACAAAGTAAAGGATACAGTATATAGACCCATATATTTTTCCCATGGTTCTGTGTCTTTACAGCCCTTCCCTTTGGGCTAACAAATCATTCTCAGACCTAATGAGAGAACAGCGGCACCAGGATCAGCACTAGGGTTTTGGTTTTGATCCTGCCCAAGGCTAAGTCTGCCTGGAGGTAATCCAAGTGTTTGCTTGATTGCCCTCCCACAGTCCAAAACCTATGATTAAATCACTTTAGAAAAACAAACTGATCCTAGTGTGTGTGTTTGACGGAGAAATGATAGTGTATGCTCCACTGGACATTGCTGAAGCATGGTGGAAGTTTGTCAGCCTATCATAAAGCATAATAACACAATATTCATTTTATCAGCAGACCATATCAGGTCATGTCCGAAATACTAAACTAAATCATAAAATGGGAGACAAGAATTCTGCATCAGAGGATCAAATTCTGTGAAAAAAAAAGTTGAGGCTTCATTCAGAATGTGTTTCTTTTTCCCAAAGGTAAATTCGAATTTCAGTTCTTTAACCCCATGAGGGTTTTCAATGATATGTTAGTTCCTAATGGGGATCATTTATGAACACTGGGCAAATCTGCTCATGGGCAGTAAACCATAGCAGCCAATCAATTTTTTTTCAGCCAGCTACATTTAGAACAATAAAAGCAAGCATTTTACTAGTTGCCATATGTTACTACACAGTTGTGTTACAATTTCTCACTGTTTATAAACAAGCCCCAAGAATGCAATTGGTCTCTAAAGGTGGCCATACACGGATAGATCCGCTCGTTTGGCGATGTCGCCAAACGAGCAGATCTCTCTCCGATATGCCCACCTTGAGGTGGGCAATATCGGGCTGAACCGATCATGGGCCCTAGGGCCCAACGATCGGATTGTAACGAATGGGAACGGGCGGTCGGATCGCAGGACTGTATCAATGAACAGATGCGGCCACGATCTGACGGGATTTTTAGTCCCATCCGATTGAGAGGATCTCAGGGAAGACCGTTGGGAGGCCCCATACACGGGCCAATAAGCTGCTGACTCGGTCTGTCTGCAGCTTTTATCGGCCCATGTATGGCCACCTTCAGGCACAGTGGCACACAACATTTCAGTCTCTTCCATTGTGTTTTTGAGCTGTTAGCATGGATAATCTGGTATTTCCATTCGATTTGGTTTATTCCATTGGGAACAGTGAATTGCTTGAAAATTGTTATCTTCGCCTTCAGGGAGGTAATTAAGGTACTAGCCAAAAGATGTAGCATTGTGATTCAATGGTCACATTGGGGGCAGGGATTGGGTGGATCTCAAGTTTAATCCCCAAGCCAGTGGAATAGGGTGCAATAAAAACTTGTAAGGTGCTGCCACCTGAGACAAAGTCCTTACCTTGCATTATGACAGGAATGCCCCTGGATGATGCATATTTTTAGTCTTGGATACTCTAAAAACTACAGCAGTGTGGTCATGTTTTACATGTATTTATAACTTTATAATATAGGACAGGATCCGTTTTATGGAATGCATGGGACTTGGGGTTTTTGCATAAAAGATTTTTGCCTAATTTGGATCTCCATGCTAACTATTATTTAAATATAAATAAGGCTATGTTTTATTACTTTGTTACTCCTGTTACTGTGATAATATTATTGCCCAACAGGTGCCCTTTAAGGGGGAATGTAATTAAAAATCATAAGCGATGTTTAAAGAAGGTGTTTTTGCAAATGTTTAGCACTGCTCACAATGTAAATAATTTGCTGATGAATAATACATCGCTAAGCAAAGGTTAGCGTTGACTCCTGCTTTGGAGTCTTGTTACCTATTTAATCGCAAAATATTCTTTGCGATTACGAAATTTTATTACATACACTGAGAGTGGTCGCAAAAGCCATTTGGTCACAAAATCTGCTTTTGTAAACTGCATATGTGTTTGCTATGCATTAGTTAACCTTCAACCTCTCCCTCCCACTCTGCTATTTAAATCACATTTGCACTGGAGCAAACAATAAAATTGCTTGTCTGCCTATGCTATCTCATTCATATGGCATGCCACGATTAACATAAAAAGTCTATAATAATTCTAAAAGATGAGCTGTTTTTTGACAGCTTGAGCATCTGTAGTATTTCCAAGGCAAAAATCTCATGAAACAAAGTGAATGATGTTCAGTTGAATTTTCTTTTTTAAGAGATTTATGGTTATATCAAATTAACAATATTGTTTAAGAAAAAAGAAACCCCACCAAATAGTTAATGCTATATCTATACCAAGTAAACTCAAACCATAAATTGCAAAACCAAAATAATTAATGATAATAATAATTATTCATAAAGGTGCTGACTAATAAATTAGGTAAATTGCTAGTGCAAATAAATAAGGTGAAATCAATCAGTACTTGGACTGATGAAAAATTGATTATTCCTGAATCCAAAGGGTATATTGACCCACCAATAGATTCCAATAACACCCCTTAATAAATAAATTCATTCATTAATTAATATATAAAGTGCAATTAATCAAGATAGAATTGGCAAATTGATATTGCAATTCAGTTTCACCAATAAAGTGCAGTGCAATAAATAGGCTAAAAAAACGAGACTTGGTAATTAATTAGTTGGTTAAAAAGGAATTGGTAAAAAATGGCCAGAAATTCAATATGGGTTAAAAGGTTATTCGGTCATACTCCACAGAATAAGGTTAAAGAAAATTTGAAAAATATAGAGGGTGGAAAAACTAACTGCCTATTTTGTTTCTAAAGCCTGGGACACCACAAAGTAAAGGCAGGACAGGGTTACCGGAGCTGTGGCCTTGTAACTTAAATTGCCCTAACAGTTAAAAGAGCCTAAATAGCCCTAAAAAGCCACAAACTCACGGCCCCTTAGAATGGAAGGAAGATAGAAGAGGTGTTAAAGCAAAGGATTTAGACCAGAATTCCTGCCCCCATCAAATATATCCAGTATGTTCCCCTAATGGAATTGATTCTTCAGAATCAAAAATATTATCTAAGGAGACCAATTTTCAAGAGGACGCCGACGCGCGTTTCGCTTAGAAGCTTTGTCAAGGCGATTTTCCAAGGACTGATTGATTTCACCTTATTTATTTGCACTAGCACTTTACCTAATTTATTAGTCAGCACCTTTATGAATAATTATTATTATCATTAATTATTTCAGTTTTGCAATTTATAGTTTGAGTTTACTTGGTATAGATATAGCATTAACTATTTGGTGGGGTTTCTTTTTTCTTAAACAATATTGTTAACTTCTTTTACCTGACTTCGTCAGACCTCTACCTATAGTTTGGGTTAAAAAAAGGATCAAATACATATATATATACACACAGGGATACCAATCAGTGCTGTTTCTTTGTTGGTTATATCAAATTGTTATTATCCAAAATGACTGCATATTGGCTTTATGTGTTTATAATACAGCTATTGAATCCATTATCTGGAAACCCATTATCCAGAAAGCTCAGAATTACAGGAAGGCCATCTCACATAGACCCCATTATAATTAAATAACTCAAATTTTAAAATATTATTTCCCTTTTCCCTGTAATAATAAACCAGTACATTGTACTTAATCCCAAATAATATATATATATATACTGTATATATATATATATATATATATATATATATATATATATATATATATATATATATATATATATATATATATATACTGTAATTAATCCTTATTGGAGGAAAAACAATACTGTTGGGTTTAATTAATGTTTAAATTATGTTCTAGTAGACTTAAAGGGGTGGTTCACCTTTAAGTTAACTTTTAGTATGCTATAGAATAGCTAATTCTAAGCAGCTTTTCAATTTTGATTTTTTTTTATAGTTTTTGAATTATTGACATTCCTCTTCTGACTCATTGACTCATCTTTCTATTCAGACCCTCTTCTTATCATATTCCAGTCTCATATTCAAATCAATGCATTATTGCTAGGGCAATTTGGACCCTAGCAACCAGATTGCTGAAATTGCAAACTGGAGAGCTGCTGAATAAAAAGCTAAATAACTGAAAAACCACAAATAATAAAAAATGGAAACCAATTGCAAAGGTAAACAACACCTTTAAAGTATGGAGATCCCTTATCTGGAAACCACCAGGTCCTGAGCATTTTGCATAACTGATCCCATCAGTAATACTAGTCATAATAGAGAACAATGCTCTGAATATTTCTTACAGTGGTGTGAGGGGACATCAGGTGGCAGTTTGGTATAAAAATCCCCAGTATGGTTGTGGGTGTTGACAACAGTAATCTCAATAGGACCCTGTGTGCCAAAAGCTGCCATGGTTCTGTATGTTCATGGCTTGCCTATGTATGCAGTGGAAATGAGCATGCTACCAACATTTGCATGCTCTCATCTTATCCAGACTAGATTACTGTAACCTTCTACTAACTGGCCTCCCTAACTCCCATCTCTCCCCTCTACAGTCTGTATTAAACACTGCTGCCAGAATTATCCTCCTCTCATCCAAAAGGTTACAGGCCCCTCCTCTGCTTAAGTCCTTATCATGGCTTCCCATAAAACAAAGAATAACTTATAAACTCCTCCTCGTAACCTTCAAAGCCCTTCATTCCTCTGCACCTAACTACATCTCATCTCTTGTCTTTCTATATGTTCCTGCCCGAAACCTCCGCTCCTCTCAGAGCAACCGCTTGGTTGTACCCCCCACTACTACTGCTTTTTCCCGTATCAAACCCTTCTCTCTTGCAACTCCTTATATTTGGAATGCCATTCCTGAATCTCTCAGGAGAGAATCCTCCATCAATGTTTTTAAAACAAAACTCAAAGACTACCTCTGGGAGCACCTGGATAACACCTGAACTGGCACTTATATAACAGTGTAACTAACTGTAACCCACAGCACCTTAATACCCCTCTGAATTGTGTCTGTATGTTACCCTTCCATTTAGACTGTAAGCCCTACGGGGTAGGGTCCTCTAGCCTTTTGTTTCCTTGACACTGAGCACTTAATCTGCATTGTAATTATATTTTATATTTTTGTGAATTGTATTCTAATAATGCACTTATTGTTACAATGACACCTTGTTTGTTACTACTAATTTATTGTTTGGTTGTACAGTGCTTTGCCCTCAAGGAGCGCTTTACAAATAAAAATATACATACATACATACATTTGTTCCCCAAGATGAGGAGCAGCTAAAGATAAATCTTGGTCTCCTCTGACATTGCGTCTTGCTTTCCTACAGGAAATTTAAATATTTTCTCAAGCATAAATATGAAGAGGCTAAATATGTGACAGAGATGAGATCTTTTTATAGAAATCTAAAATCAGCTGCATGTGTGTTTCTATCTTTATATACTTTCCACTGACTCCTCAAAAGAAAACACAAACAAAAGGAGTACACAAAAGGGATTCATTTGATTTCAGACATAACGTAAATAGATTTGGGAAGTCACAATAAAGTCAATCCCTGTTATGTTGTTTTTTCTCTCTCTGTGCTTTTAAAAAACTGAGAATGCAGAGAAGATGGCGGGTCAGAATAAGTACCGAAAGATGTGTTTTTCAAAAAAAAAAAAAAAATTCTGTGTCCCACAATTTGTTGTGTGAACTGGTTTGGTCCAGTGGTTTTTTAAAGAGTCCTGGCCACCTTATAACCATCGCTCAATTTAGTAACAGAGTTTTCAAAGCAGAGTATTGCTTGATGATAATCATTTTCCCCAACATGCCTGTGAAATGTTAATGCTGAGTCTATTTGCTTTAACCATTTGTGTGCATAGGAAGTAACTCACTGTTCAATAAACTGTTTCATGGTTAAGACCAGCTGGTGAGTTTCATATGTATTATTTAACTACATACCTACACAATCCTTCCTCCAAACAGCTGTAAGAGAGGGTCACAGTATAACAATGATCTACAGGCCAGCGTTGCAACTGAGGTGCAGGAGGGAGTTTATTTGACCCTCCTTTCTACCCATTACTTTGGGGGAAAGATATAATTGGTAGTTACTGTTAGCTGAGCTGCAATAAATTACCCAGGGGCAATTTGCTGATTTGACATTTTATTTCATATGGCTTATATACAATTTCTTATATTCAAAAGTCCTATATGATCAAAATTATTTTGCCCCAATGCAGTGCTCAGATTAGGTGTTCTCTTTAGGGCACCCAGAGTCCAGTATCAGCCATTGCCAGAATTGCACGCACACAGGGGAACAGAACCTGATGTCCTCCACCATCCAAGGGCCACCTGAGCACACAATGTGTTGATGTACAGAGGGGGTCAGAAAGCACAGAAATCTATGTTCCTAGATCCCAGTGTTTTGCATGCAGGTGGGTGGCACACCGTCCCTCTTTTTGAGACACCCTAGGCCCGGGCCTTTGTGGCCTTGCCACAAATGCGGGCCTGTCTAAGCATAGTTGCAAATGCTGCCCCACCCCTCTTCTATGGACATGCTTTTACCCAAAAAAGGACAAATGACTTTCTCTTTTTCTTTCATTTTGTGTACTTTTTTCCTTCTGTTTCTTTTCCTTCCCCTAATCTATTTTGTTACAACTAAAATTAACTTTCTATCTACCGTTCTCTTCTAACCTACTTTCTACATTTACCATCTTCCCATTCTTCCATATTTTCTCTGTCTCCCCAGTCCCCACCACCCTCTACCCCTCCCTCTATTTTTCCATGAGCCATTCTCCTTTTACCTCTATGTGCCATTCACTTCTGATTTCCTCTGTCTCTCTGCTTTTCTCTACATACTTACATAGTAACATAACAGGTTAGGTTGAAAAAAGACACGTCCGTCAAGTTCAACCTTTTATAACCTGCCTAACTGCTATTTGATCCAGAGGAAAGCAAAAAAACTCCCATCTGAAGCTTCTCCAATTTGCCTGAGGGGGAAAAATTCCTTCCTGACTCCAAAATGGCAATCGGACTAGTCCCTGGATCAACTTGTACTATGAGCTATCTTCCATAACTAGGGACGGGCAAATTTTTTCGACTCGTTTCGCCGAAAAAATGACGCCCATAGACTTGTATGGCGGCGTGTGTAAAATAAAAAAAGACGCGCGTCAAAAAGATTTTGCCGCGCGACAAAATTATTTTGACGCCCATAGACTTTAATAGGCGTCTGCGACATTTTGCCAGCGACAAATTTTTGGCGAAACGAAACAGGTCAAATTCGCCCATCCCTATCCATAACCCTGTATTCCCTCACTTGCTAAAAAGCCACCCAACATCTAATGTATCAGCCTGTACAACTGATTCAGGGAGAGAATTCCACTTCTTCACAGTTCTCACTTCAAACTCATTCCCCACAACAAAAGGTAATTAACCCTCAATATAGCGGTTGTTCCCCTTTTAGTTAACTTTTGGTATGCTGTAGAGCAGAGGTCCCTAACCTTTTTTTACCCGTGAGCATGTAGAAATAAGTTGGAGTCGCAACACAAACATGCAAATAGTTCCTGAGAATGCCAAATATGGGCTATGATTGGCTATTGAGGACTTGCAAACTACAGGAGGCTCTGTTTGCCAGTACACTTGGTTTTTTATGAACTAAAGCTTGCCCCAAACAAGGAATTCAAAAAATAAAGCCCTGCTTTGAGGCCACTGGGAGCAACATCCAAGGGGTTGAAGAGAGACATGTTGCTCACGAGCCACTGGTTGGTTATCACTGCTGTAGAGAGCGATATTCAGAGACACTTTGCATTTAGTTTTCATGTTTTATTATTTGTGGTTTTTGAGTTATTTCATTTTTTTATTTAGCAGCTCTCCAGTTTTCTATTTCAACAGTCTAGTTGCTAGGGTCCAAATTAGCCTAGCAATCATGCACTGATTTGAATAAGAGACTGGAATATGAATAGGAGAGGCCTGCAAACTGGTGCCATGCAAATGGCAGCTCTCCTATACTTCCTGCTGCTCTGATCATTCAAGCTCTCTACCTGGATCATTTGAACATGTTGTTTGCGTATGCCCCATCGTACAGTAACTGTCCATTCACCCTGCAGGCCAATCAGTCTGATACCTGTGTACCTATGAGTATAAGCAACTGTGTGGTGCCAGAATATCTCTGTCCAATACCATTCCGCTGTCCCCTGCAGAACTCTTCTTATTTAGCAATAATTTAGCAGCCTTAAAATCACCAAATCCAAACAGAATTATCATCACTGACTGTCTCCTTGGTTGGAGCCTGACAGATTCTCGTCTATACAGTATTCTAAGGAGTGTGGCATGTATTAAACCAATGAGAGGACAGAAAGGAAATGCGTGACTTGTAGTGAATAGGGTCATTCTTATGAATATGCTATAATTTGTTAAACCTAATGTATTCCCTAATTAACTGAAGGGAATAGTTTTTTCTCTGGCCTTGCTATTATGGGAATTATCCGCTAGATGGCAGCCACAATCTACTCACTGCAAACTGCAATGTAACCTCAAAAGTAATCTATGTTGGGAGTGAGTGGCTAAAGGTGGCCATAGACGCACAGATATTGTACAAAACGAATATTTGCACGATATTTGGTGCGTGTATGGTGGGAGAAGAGTCGACCGATATCGGCAGAAGACTTAGATATCAGTCAGCTCCTGGATCGGCCCAGGTGGAAAATTTTGATTGGGTGCCTTTCAAAGCACCTGAACATTGCCAAAAAATAGAGAAAATTAGTTGACTTCCTGCTGAATTAGAATAGAAATCAGCGAGGAGCTGTGTGTGTGTATTGATTATACAGTGTCCAAAAGAGATCTGGCTCTCGCACACCCTTGTAAGAGATAATTACAATGCTGTCTGGTGCACAATGGTAGAGGTCCGACAACCCCAAATCCAGTCTAGAAGTCAAACAATCCAGAGGCACACAGAACTGATGCAAGCAAGGAACACCTTGCACGTTTATTGCGGAATAGCAGTGCAATGTTTCGGGGTCAGGCCCCTTTATCAGGCCAAGGAACTCTAAGCATCACCCAAATGCACTGCACTTTATAGTGTGTTCCCATAAGTTTTTATTCAGCCTTCAAGTTCTCAAAGAATGACAATTTGTCCTTTTCTGTGTGATGTTCTAGTTTATTGATTCATTTGGCCTGCCACATTTACAGATTTATGTCCCAGATGTGTCCCTCCTGTATCAGCAAAGGTCACACAAAGGAAGGAGTCAAATGGTTTGATTTCCATAGCCCTTTCCATACTTTTAAAGTATCCTTCATCAGCTGCAACAGGAATGTAATTTTTGATGCATGGAATGGCTTCCTGTAACTCCATGGACACCCCACCACCACCACCATTTTTGATATCTCTATTGAGGAGCACTTTTGGGTGGTATCGTTTTTCATGTATATTTAACATATATTTATAATCCAAAACTATTGCATTCTAAAACCATAAAACACATCAGGCAGATAATGCCAATACTGCTTGGCTGACACTCCAGCTGCCATAGTCGGCCTCACCCTGGTCTCCCAAAGGAACTTAGACCTGCACCCCATGAGCTAATGTTCCCTAGACAGATATCCACCCTGACTACTCCTAGTTCTGGCCCTGCTGTTCAGGGTGATAGTAGTAAGAGTGTGCGACTGGAAGTGGAGACTAACATCACTAATGAAGAACAGGGACAGTTCGTTTATAACCAAGCATAGTCAAGTAATATTTATTTGTTATTGGATTGTGAACTCTTTTATTCATTTTGGCCAACATATGAATTGTTGACTGCCATACATTGTCACATTCTCATTCTTTTTCTGTTGTGTCTGTTGCTGGGAGTTCTGTGAAGCTATAATGATGTAATTTTGGGTAGGCTAGTCTATTAAAGGATATGTGATAGACAGGGCTAGTTACAATAT
Source organism: Xenopus petersii (assembly GCA_038501925.1). Classification (NCBI taxonomy): domain Eukaryota; kingdom Metazoa; phylum Chordata; class Amphibia; order Anura; family Pipidae; genus Xenopus; species Xenopus petersii. The sequence continues at coordinate 30,361,887 of CM076681.1, read as the reverse complement.
ATATATATATATATATATATATATATATATATATATATCCCATATCTGGCCAGTCCTACGCTTAATTTTCATCTGATTCATTAAGAATTCTATTGCGTAGGACTGGCCAGATATGGGATGACTTTGACGTAGTTGGCCAGCTTAAATATATTGCAATATATGGACAAACAACCCCTGTGTTGTTTAAAGGGTAAGGCATTTTTCAGTAGCAGTATGCACAAAATGTCTCTGTCTTAAATATATTGATAATGGGTTGAGTGCAGAGGACCTCTTGTAGTTGAAACTCCTTGGTATATCCTTATATTTTACAAGAGGGGAGAGGGGGTACTTTATTCACTATATATACACACACACACTAAAAAATGCCTTACTCTTTAAACAAAACAGGGATTTTTTTGTCCATATATTGCAATATATTTAAGCTGGCCAACTACGTCAAAGGTCTAGCCAGTCCTACACTCATCTGATTCATTAAGAATTCTATTGCTTCATTATACATTTTACAAAGGGACTAAGTTTTAAAGTCAACTCACTAGCTGCTTTCAAAGTAAAACTCGCATACTTGGTTGCCCATTTATTAGCCACCAGTGGGATCAACTACAGCTGGGAATGACGGGAGCTACAACATGGAGCTGGCCACTGCTATCTACAGTAGACACATTTTATCCAAATTATTAGAAATTGTTGTAATGTCCCATACACCATCAGTATTTAGTGGTCTGATGGATATGTAATTGGAATGCCAGGGCCTAGTTTGACTCCCAATCCAGACCTGCTAGGTACAGAAAAATCCCAGGGTTATATTAGGTCCAGCAGGTGAGTGTCAGCTGAGACCCGAGACTGACGGCCCAACTGGGGAATCCACGTGGCTCTGAGAAATGATGCCTTGATGTCAATGATAAAACACCGGCATAAATTGTTGAGGCAGCCGCAGACAAAAGCTACAGTCTGAAACCATCTCCAGTCCCTTAAAACAACCAGGCATGCAGGAGCGCGTGTTCGCCTAATAATGTCCTAAAATGCTTTCCGTACAAACACCATATGAAAAACCTCTCCACTCAGCCTTTGATGGAATAACTTGTCACCACGCGGCAGTACCCATTTAGCTCTGTGATAACTTGCCTCCACCCAGGACTAACAGCCAAATCCCGCCTATCCCTGAAATAACACCAATAAAGGAAATGTTTAGGCATCCGCCCATCTCAAACTTTCTCGTCCTAGTCATCATATGGACTAGATGGGACTTTGCCCATGCATACTATGGCGCCTGGGAGTCACGTGACCAATATTCCAGGCAGCGAGATCGGCGCCATTGGATGACAACCCCTCACGCTCTGTTTTGGCAGCTGAACGTGACTGAGCACGCCGTTCTGTCAACTGGTGACGTAAAGCGTTTTGGTCGTCAGGTGATGGTGCGTGGCGTCTGCCATCTTGTGTTATTGGGCTTGTGGATTCGCTTCGGGTGTGAAGCAGAGAGAGAGGTACGGAGTGGTTCGGTAGTGCCCTCGCTTGCTTTTCGTGGCGGGATATTGAGCGGGATAGTGTGACAGGGCAAGTGAGCTTACGTATGTGCTCGCGAGGAGTCCTCCTAGTGATATATCCCTCCGCATGAGACAGGAAGCTAGCAGCCTACACATGTGCATGAGTTTCACTATTGGACGCTGTGCTGGCATTCTACTGCGTGGAATCTGGCGCTGGCTTCTTCAGGCAAGGCTTGCTCAGGATGCTGGGAGTCGTCGTAAAGCAGTTGTTAGTGACTGCAGATTGATTGTCCCTGACGTACGACCCGGAGTGTAAACAAGTAGCTGTATGCCTGACTTATCCGCAAAGTCCACTGTCGCCTTGATTTCTTTTGTGTCATGTTTGAATTAGTTCAAATGAGGCTGTTGCTATGGAGACTGCACAGTCTGGGGAGATAAGTGTAAAAAAAGTATATTAAAACCCTTTAGCGTGGTTCTTGTTAATAGGTCAGATGTAATGCAGCACCACATGCTCAGCTCACACCATATCCCACTGACAAGCCTCCCCCTTGCCCTGACATTGGGCCTCACACTGACTCATAGACTTACTGTCTTCATTGAAACTATCACAAAAAATGAAAATTTAATATAAGCTTCAGCATACTGAAATAATAAACTTTCTAAATACAATCAATAAATAATTCTATACTGTTTCTGAAATAATCGAGTTTATCTTCACTATTCCTCTCCCAGCATCTGTTTCTCCTCATCCTCCATGCAGCAGTTGGGTGTCAGATGAATGATCCAATATATCTTATAGGGGAGCTTCCTTTGCAACCAGGTGTCTTAGAGCTCACAAAATAACTGATTCCAGTGCAAATCTAACACAATAACTGCCTTTTGCGCAAATTCTGCATGTAGAGAGACCTGATGTCTGGGGATTTTAATAGAGTGAGCTCTAATACATCTTCTAGGCAAAAGGAGCCTCCCCTATAAGATATATTGGATCATTCATCTGACACCCAATTCCTGATTTAAAGGGGTGGTTCACCTTTCAGATAACTTTTAGTATGATGTAGAGAGTGATATTCTGAGATAATTTGCAATTGGTTTTCATTTTTTATTAGTTAAGTTTTTTGAGTTATTTGACGTTTTATTCAGCAGCTCTTCAATTTGCATTTTAAGCAATCTGGTAGCTAGGGTCCCAATTACCCTAGCAACCATGCACCAATTTGAATAAGAGACTAGAATATGAATAGGAGGGGCCTGAATAGAAAGATGAATAATAAAAAGTAGCAATAAAAATACATTTGTAGTCTTACAGAGCATTTGCTTTGTAGATGCGGTCAGCGACGCTCATTTGAAAGCGAAGAGTCAGAAGAAATAGAATTGCCCATTCTATAACATACAAAAAGTTACCTTAAAGGTGAACCACCCCTTTAAGTTACTTATGCTATAGAACAGACAATTCTAAGAAACTTTTCAATTGGTTTTCATTATTTATTTTTTATAGTTATTTGCCTTTTTCTTCTGACTCTTTGCAGCTTTCAAATGGGTGTTGCTGACTCCCTTCTAAAAAAAACAAACGCTCTGTAAGGCTACAAATGTATTGTTACTTTTTATTACTGATCCTTCTATTTAGGCCTCTCCTATTCATATTCCAGTCTCTTATACAAATTAGTGCATGGTTGCTAAGGTAATTTGGACCCTAGTAACAGATTGGTTAAAATGCCAATTGAAGAACTGTTGGATACTCAAAAACTTTCAATAATAAAAGATTAAAACAAATTACAAATTGTCTCAGAATATTGCTCTCTACATCATACTAAAAGTTATCTCAAAGGTGAACAACCCCTTTAAGGGCTCTTACACATGAGCGTTTTTACCTGCGCTCCCGAAAAATGGAACGCAGGGGAGCGCAGGTAAAAACGCTCATGTGTAAGAGCCCTAAGACAGAATGAGGAGAAACATGCTGAGAGAGGAATACTGAAGATAAACTTGATCATTTCAGAAACGGTACAGAATTTTTAATTGTGTTTAGAAAGCTTCTTCTTACAGTATGCTGAAGCTAATATAAAATTTAAATTTTCGCGATAGTTCCCCTTTGGTATAAAACATTTAGTCCCCCCCCCCATCCCCAGTCATCATTTTGATACTTGAGATCTTTATAGGACAAAAGCTTCATATGTTTTGAAATGTTTCTGTAGGATGTTGGCTGACTGGCTGATCCCTAACTGGCACATGTGGGAATGGTGGTGATGGGCACTTTTCATTAGCCCTGCTCATCAGCCCCTGTACAACAAGTGGATTCACATGACTTGTGTAGAACGGGAGGCAGCTCCACTGGCTAAGATGCTGTCAGTGAAAATTCACATGTGCATTTCGTCTAGCGGGACTGGGTGTTTGTAGCTGCCACACATTAGCGTAAAGAGATATTACTGGACCTCACAGCAAATTATTTTTCAGGCCCCCAAAATGTCTAGAGGTTGACTTGATTTACTAATATTGAAACTGTATATGGGGCCCCTATTCCTTCTTGGCCCCCTGCAGCCGCGGGGTCTGCTTCCTCTTTAGTTACACCCCTGCTGCCACACGTAGGAACAGTGGTGTTGGCACTTCTCTTAAAGAAGAACCAAACCCTTGCTACTAAAATCCCCTACCCTCATAGAACCCCCCTCCCTGCTCCCCCCATCCTAGTTGGTACCTTTTCTAAATGCCCTTAACTCTTTACTTACCCCTCGGTGCAGATTCAGGGCATCGGAGTTCACGGCAGCCATCTTGTAATCGTCGGAAATAGAGCGGCATATTTTGGCGCATGTGCAGTTGAAGCTATTTTCTGTTTCATGACAACTGCACATGCGACGAAAGTCACGGAAATTGCCGAAGCAATGGAAAAAGACCCAAAGATAACCGGAGGCGACTTAAGATGGCGCCTGTGAACTACGCTGGATAAAATCTGCACCAAGGGGTAAGTAAAGAGTTAGGGGCATTTAGCAAAGGTACTACCTAGGTTGAGGGGGGAGCAGGGAGGAGGTCTATGTAGGGTAGGTGATTTTAGTAGCAAGGGTTTGGTTCTCCTTTAAGTGAAATATTCCCAGGGTGCATTTACCCTGATACAGCAATCAGTTTCCATATAACAAGGGGGAAAAGATGAACTGGGTATAAACCAATCAGTTGGGTGGCAGCTGCACTGCCTAAAACAGGGTGCCGCGGTCCAGAACTGGGCCACGGACAGTCCTGAAGTGCCCCACCGAACAATTAACGTGGCAGCATGAATTGGTCACAGGTGTGCCAACCCCCCCCCCCCCCGGGTCTTTGCAAAAAAAATTGGCTCTTTGGTCCACAGGCCAAAAAAGGTTGGGGACCCCTGACCTAAAACACCTGCAGAGAAAATGACAATGTCACAGTGGGTGTTTTGTGCTGGGCTGTTGTCTCGCGTCATGAGTGGAGGAAAAAAAGACATTAGAAATGGAATTGTATCACTAAGTAGAGTGAGAAGATGCAAGAAAAACTGAATGGTAGAAGTTGGTTGTTATCCAAGACTGAAGGCACATGTTGCTTTTTCTCTGCTGTGACGTTTGGGCAGTGTAGCTGCCTCCTGTTGGCTGGGTTATACTCCGTTCATGCACTTGCTGTGTAGGGGTCTGATCAGTAGGGCTATGGCACGTTCATAGTAGGCATAGTAGTGTAGTAGTAGCGCATAGTAGGGTTATGGCATGTTCCTCTTCATACAAGACGCATGATAACTCTAGGACTTTTCTGCCTGCCATAGTGCAACAATCCCAGTGCTAATAAATTATACCTTTCTCCGCTGCTGTAGACAAGCAACAATTAAAATACAATCTTTGACTTATACCCCTACTTGTAATAATGGTTTTAACCTATTTTTCTTCTTTTTAGTCCTGATTCATGGCTTTGTATTTACTTATCTGACTCTTCTGTTCTATAAACAGACACCCACCCTTTCATTTTAGTGCATCTTTTTGGCCCCCCTATGGTGCATTTTTTTTAAGAATATGATTACCTCCATCTGGAGTGCAGGCTGCACACCTCCTGGTTGGGGAAATAGTTTTTAGGTGATGGGTACCTCTTAACTTAAAATAGTTGGTCACCTTTAAAATCACTTTTAGTATGATGTAGAGCAGTGGTCCCCAACCAGTAGCTTGTGAGCAACATGTTGCTCACAAACTCCTTGGATGTTGCTCCTATTGACATCAAAGCAGATGCTTAACTTTCAGTCTCTGGAGGCAAGTTTGTACTGCTAAACTGAGCCTCCTCTAGGCTGTCAGTTCACATAGGGGCTACCAACTGGCCAATCACAGAACCTATTTTATACCACAGTGACTTTTTTTCATGCTTACATCTCTTTATAGCTGAATGTAGCTCAAGGAAAAAAAAAAAAAAAATTCCCATGAACTCGAAATTCGACCAATCAAAATTTATTTAAAAAACCCCCAAAAAAACAAATTTTTAAAACTCGGGTGAATAGAACGGACTGGAAAACTCGAATCAAATTTGATTTGAATTGAAAAAACTTTAGTTTTAACGGAATTCAGATTTTTGTCTGTTGACTATTACCGTATATACTCGTGTATAAGCCGACCCGAGTATAAGCCGAGGTACCTAATTTTACCTATGAAAAACAGAAAAACTTATTGACTCGAGTATAAGCCTAGACACAACTCAGAAAAGTCTCAGAAATATCAAACAGTCGGTTTAATGTTAAAAATCAAGCCATGATGCTTAAAACATTAATTCATAGTACATAGTACCTCTGGTAGATGAGATATATTAAGAAGACAGCTGCCTTACCGGTAAATTTGCTCCAATGGGAGGGGAGAGTCAGGAAGCTGCTCCCTGTAGTAGGTGCTGATCGCCTTCAAAGATTTTACACCGGTGGGGCCGGGCTGCCCAGAGTTTTTAGTGGGTAGGAGGGGAAGTTGCTCTCTGCTGCTGGGCCCCTTCAAAGTTTAATCGATCACTGGGGTAGGGGCAGCCCGGAGATGCTGGCAGGCAGAAGGGGAGAGCCGGGGGTTCCTGCAGCCGGCGCCGGGCCCCTCCAAGATTTTTTGCGGGGGGGGGCCCGTAGTTGTTACGGCCCGGAGTTGTCACGTCGCTGAGCTGATGACGTCGGCGTGCGCACCACCCGCACTTCAGCCGGCAGCGTGACACACTCCTTGCGCTGTTGCTCTTTCTTCGCGGTGGATAAATGCCATTGTTTCTGGCTGGCAGGGGGATGTTCCCCGTTGGCTCCATAGGATCGGGGTCCCATTGATGGGTTGCGGGCCCCATCCGGAGTGCAGGCACAGCTACAGATCATGTGGGATTCATGATCTCTACAAATTTACCGGTAAGGCAGCTGACCCGCGTATAAGCCGAGGTAGGATTTTCAAGCACATTTTGGGTGCTGAAAATCTCGCTTATACGCGAGTATATACGGTACTTTTTTTTACTAATTGCCATTGTTTTATGTGTCAAATTCTCGGGAGTGTAAGGTTTAGGAACACTCAGGCCTTGGGTAGTAGGACCTGTATGCTGGCAGCTGTTTTTGTTTTGAATGGCAACCACAGCTTGGGAGTGCCTAATCATTGCTTTGAGCAGGAGATGCAAGGTGGCATTTGTAATTTGTTTATACTTGTAAGGATATGTAAGCTGGGAATATATATTTTTGGACACCCAAAACACATTTTGAATTATTTGAAGTGATTTTTTTAGAGGGGGTAAATGCGTACAATAAAACGGCAGGTTACATTTTTGTGGCTAGTGGATTTGCACAGTCTGCACATTTCTGAACTGTCAGGAAAAGATCAGGTTGTCTCTCTTTCATTCCTTCTCTCATTGCCACATACAGCCTTTGCACACTGGCTCTAGGTTATTTCTGGAATACTCGGAGTGTTTACATTTTGCAACCATTAAAACATAATTAGTTGGATATGTAGCCAACTGTGTTCATGCAGAACAAAGCAGAGAAACTGACCTGGTTAGGGTGAGACGTGATAAAAGGAGCTAAAAAGCTAGTCACTATGCAAACGGACAGCGTAAGAAGGTATTTACATGCCTCATACCCCACACATAGCACTGACTTTATACCAAAAACGAGATTTTAACTCTCACATATGGGCGGAGAGTTAGATATATATTTTCACACAAGGGGTACTTTATTTATTATAATACAGAAGTTTTATTGAATCATGTGACAAAAATGACATCAATACTCACTGTTTGTAACCGATGACATCACAAGTCACAGTGCTTTCCTTCGTAACTCCATGCTTAGCGCTTCTGCGCCGATATGCACCGTGCTTGTCATTGGCCCTAAAGGACGAATCGCATTGCAGCAAATCCGTGTTCCTCTGCCTGCATCAACACTGTTGGAGGAAAATGGCTCCATTGTGTGTGCCATTGCCTTCAAAGTATATACTCACTTAACCAATTTATAGTTCTTTATTTTGCATGCTTTTGCCTTTTTCTTTTGCCTCTCTAATGTGGAATCTTAACTGTCTGGGTGCATGGGTCAAGAACCTTCAGCACCAAAAAGCAAATAGATGTTTAAAAGTACAGTATTATTGCTTGTGTTTTCATTCGGGCCACTTATATTCACCTTACAGTCCATAATATCTGTGAAATATTAGCAACTATTGTATTCATTGTAACAACTGCCTTTAAAGGAGAATTCAACCCGTAATTTAAAAAAAACCCCTCCCCCTCCCTCCTCCACCCCAGCCTACCTGCCCCCCCCTGCCGGGCAGATGCCCCTAATTTTTTACTTACCCCTCCGTGCAGATTCTTGCCACGTGAGTTCACGGGCGCCATCTTCTTTCTTTCTTTCTTTTTCGGAAGTTTCGGCACAGTTGGAGTAAATTTCCGGTCCCGAACAACTGCGCATGCGCCGAAAGTCACGAAGATTTTCGGAGCACGCGCAGTGACTTGGGATTTATTCCAACTGCACATGCACCGAAAATGCCGCCAATTCACGAAGACAACCGGAGAAGAAGACGATGGCTGCCGTGAACTCCTTGGCCAGAATCGACACGGAGGGGTGAGTATAAAAATTAGGGGCATTTGCTTAGGGGGGGAGCAGGTAGGCTGGGGGGGAGGAGGAAGGGGGTTCTACCCAGGGTAGGGAGGAGGGTTTTTTTAAACTACGGGTTGAATTCTCCTTTAATGAAACTCAGTGACTGCTCAGCAGGAACAAAGATAACAAGTGTATCAACTAAATGTATCAATTTAGAACAGTCAGCAACCCCCCCCTTCCAGAGCAGCTTTAGGTGAAAAATTAAAGTTTAAACTTCAATACAAGAAAAATGATCACAAATAGAAAATTAAAAGTAATTGGAAAAATACTTTATTTCTGATGAACAATCTGAAACCAACTGAACTGAAAAAAGTGTTGAAAGGTGAACAACGCTTATTAAATAATAATAAAGCAACCATGCGACCTATTATAGGTACCAGCAAATGCAACTTTAAATTCTGTGTTGACTTTTGGTTGAGGGCCACAAATGTCAAGAATGTTTTTTTTTTTTTCTTGGGTGCAGCCATCAATTAAGTGGTGTCTATTCCTATCTTTATGAAATACAATTCTTTGTACTGAAAATGGCTGATTGATACTACATTTTTAGTCCTTTGCTAATTTGGCACCTAATAAAAGGAGGCCTTTGTTCGGATCTCTCTGGATTAAGCAGTAACAGAGTAAGCATTCTGTACATATCCTTAGCCATATGGATAGAAAGCTTTTTACCTTTGACCCTGGGAATTAATGAAATGCACGGGAGGCTTTTTTTCTTGTACAGACACTGGCTTTCTACCATGCTTTACTGAGCCTATAGTATTATATGGCATCTACTAATACAGAGTAATGAACATTCATTAATGAGGAACATTGGATTTTGTCGCTTTTAAAAGGCAGTCTGTGTGTACTGTATCTAAAATGACTTGTGGAACAAATTCTTTTAACTCGGAAATCTTTATTAATGTAATTGTAATTTACCAAATACAAAAGCAGGGGGCAGAAAAACAATTCTTCATATTCTCTTTATAAAGGGTACAGGGCATTTTCCCCTTTTCTTTTGCATAGCATTGTTTTACAGTGCAGGATGAAAATTCATATCTTTAAAATACCTTTAGAATATTGTTTTTCAACTTAATTACCCTGTTTCTGAAGCCCCTCGGCTGACCAATTTAAATGTTCAACATCCATAGTTGTGTTGTTTATTTATTGCAGTTACACAAGGTCCTAAAGCTAATGCGCATGGGGCACAGTCTCGGCTTCATTTATGTGCAGGCCAAGAATTACCTGATTGCGGACATTTACTTTCTCCTGTGTCTGTGCCCAGAGTTTCTACATTGGCCTGGGTGTAAAGCTGATGCCATTGTGTATGCATCTTCATGCCAATATTCGCTCCATGTATCTGCACTCAAGCCGACGCAATGATTGGTGCAGACACGGTGACGCAGTCACAATCTGAGAGGATGTTTCTTTGCCTGCACAAATATGCAGGCTGAGAAATCATTGCCTAGTTGCTATTGTAAATTGGCCCTAACTGCTGCATAAAAATATAAATTCAAAACACCACAAAAAAATGTAAGACCTTTTCAGATTCTCAGACATTACTGTCTGCATCATGGCAAAAATTTATTTAAAGGTATTCTGTCATGATTTTTATGATGTTGTTTTTATTTCTAAATTACACTGTTTACACTGCAAATAATTCACTCTACCATATAAAATACACCAGCAGGTGTATTTTTTTAATTGTAATATTGGTGTGTAGGAAGCCATCTCCGGTCATTTTGCCTGGTCATGTGCTTTCAGAAAGAGCCAGAACTTTAGGATGGAATTGCTTTCTGACAGGCTGTTGTTTCTCCTACTCAATGTAACTGAATGTATCGCAATGGGACCTGGATTTTACTATTGAGTGCTGTTCTTAGATTTACCAGGGAGCTGTTATCTTGTGTTAAGCTGGCCATAGATTTTTAAAAGATCTTTTCGTTATCGTAAGACCACGATTATCTCGAAACGATCGTTTAAGTGTACGATTTGGCCATCAACTAAAAAGACCATTTCAAGCGATATTGCCAGAAAAACTGATGATTGCTGCCTGTTTGGCCCTGCAAACATGGATAGATTGCACTGGGACCGTTTTTTTTTTAACCTGGCCGATCAATTTTCTGACAGATGTCGGCCGAAAAATCGTAGAATGCACGATCGTTCGATTCCCACTAACTTCATGATAATTTGACGGATTGGTCGGATTGCACTGAAATCGATAGTTCACCAACACAAGATCTTTGCGACTATGAGAGCTGCTATCTTGTTACCGTCCCATTGTTCTGTTGTTAGGCTTCTGGGGGGAGAAGGGAGGTGGGTGATATCACTCCAACTTGCAGTGTAGCAGTAAAGAGTGACTGAACTTGAAGTTTATCAGAACACAAATCACATGACTGGGGGCACCTGGGAAACTGACAATATGTCTTACCCCATGTCAGATTTCAAAATTATATATAAAAATATCTGTTTGATCTTTTGAGCAATAGATTTCAGTGCAGAATTCTGCTGGAGCAGCACTATTAACGTATGTGTTTTGAAAAAAACATTTTTCCCATGATAGTATCCCTTTAAAGGTGAGCTACCATTTAAGTGCCTGCCAGTTGTTTCAGTAGTTTTTTTGATCACCCTTGTAAGGCATGGACTTATTTGAAGATTTTTTCACTCAAAATTGTATTTAGATCTGAGCTTTGTCTGTTCTCTCTCTCCCAGAATTTAGTTGTTTAGAAGAACCTAAAGAAACAAAAGGCATTATGACAGCTGAGACTCAGACCCTGAACTTCGGCCCTGAGTGGTGAGTTGCTCATTTCTGAATCACTGAAAACAGTCAAGTAAAGTAGGTATAAAACAGAAAGCAAAGCTTTTCATATCTTGCTAGCAGTTTGCTTGCCAACAACCCTTTAGGACCTTCTGACAGCTGTTTTCAGTGCTTACAATGACTGGGGAAGTGGGTTATGTATATCCCGCTAGCTTGCTTTCTGTGAATGCTGGATCCTTGCTAGATCTGCTCTATACCCGGTGACACTCTGTCCAGCTCCATCCTAGGGGGTATAGGCACATTTTACACAATGGAACTTATATCCAGTCCTATGAGGCTCTGTTTATATTTCAGGCCTGTAGGTAGCACTATTAAGCACACATCTTGTTATCTTTAATAAAAGTTTTTAATGCTGTATTTTACCTTTCTATACATACATAGTAAGTAAGGTTGAAAAAAGACAAACGTCCATCAAGTTCAACCTTTTAGTTTTTTTTTTTTTTAAATCTGCCTGCTAGTTGATACAGAGGAAGGCAAAAAAAACCATCTGAAGCCTCTCCAATTTGCCTCAGAGGGGGGAACAATTCCTTCCTGACTCCAAAATGGCAATGGATCAACTTGTACTATGAGCTATCTCCCATAACCCTGTATTCCCTCACTTGCTAAAAAGCCATCCAACCCCCTTCTTAAAGCTATCTTAAAGGTATCTAATGTATGAGCCAGTGTGACTGATTCAGGGAGAGAATTCCACATCTTCACAGCTCTCACTGTAAATAACCCCTTCCGAATATTTAGGCGGAACCTCTTTTCTTCTAATCGGAATGGGTGACCTCATGTCAGCTGAAAAGACCTACTGGTAAATAAAGCATTAGAGAGATTATTAAACGATCCCCCTTAAGCGCCTTTTCTCCAGCGTGAACATCCCCAATTTGGCCAGTTTTTTCATACCTTTTACCAGCTTAGTTGCCCTTCTCTGTACTCTCTCTAATACAATAATGTCCTGTTTGAGTGATGGAGACCAAAACTGTTCGGCATATTCTAGATGGGGCCTTACAAGTGCTCTATACAGTGGAAGAATGACCCCCCCTCCCGTGACTGCCCCTTTTAATTAAGCTCAAGACCTTATTTGCCCTTGATGCTGCTGACTGGCATTGCTTGCTACAGCCAAGTTTACCATCTACAAGGACTCCAAGGTCCTTTTCCATAATGGATTTGCCTAGTGCAGTCCCATTAAGGGTATAAGTGGCTTGGATATTCTTACCTCCCAGGTGTATGACTTTGCATTTATCAACATTTAATTTAATTTGCCACTTAGCTGCCCAGATTGCCAGTTTGTCAAGATCATGTTGCAAGGATGCCACATCCTGGATGGAATTAATTGGGCTGGATAGTTTTGTGACCTCTGCAAACACTGATACATTACTTACAGTACCCTACCCTAAGTCATTAATGAACAAGTTAAATAAAAGTGGACCCAATACCGAACCCTGAGGGACCCCACTAAGAACCTTACTCCAAGTGGAGAATGTACCATTAACAACCACCCTCTGTACCCGATCCTGTAGCCAGTTTCCTATCAATGTGCAAATGACTTCATTAAGCGCAACAGACCTTAGTTTAGAAAGCAGTCGTTTGTGGGGCACAGTATCAAACGCTTTGGCAAAATCCGAATAGATCACATTTACTGCCCCCCCCACTGTCCAGCATCTTACTTACCTTATCATAAAAAGCAATCATATTTGTCTGACATGACCTATCCTTCATAAAGCCATGCTGATTGCTGCTCATAATGCCATTCACTAGCACAAAATTTTGAATGTGATCCCTTAATAAGCCTTCAAATAATTTGCCCACCACAGATGTCAAATTTAGTGGCCTATAATTGCCAGGCTGAGATCGTAATCCCTTTTTAAATATTGGAATAACATCAGCTTTTATCCATAGGCACCATACCAGATGAAAGTGAATCTGAGAAAATCAGAAATAGGGGCTGGTCTAAAACTGTACCAAGCTCTCTTAGAAACCGGGGGTCAGCCACTGACTAGATTGAGCTGAGCCATTAGTGCAGCTTTAAAGTGAGCCAGGGAACTCAGACTCCTCTATTGTATACACTGAAGAAAAGAACTGATTTAGCACATTTGCATTTTCTGTATCTGTTACAACCATACTGGTACCATTATTTAATGGAGCAGCACTCTCAACCTGCATCTTTTTACTATTAATATATTTAAAAAACTTTTTAGGGTTAGTTTTCACCTCCACCGCAATTAACTCTTCATTTCCTTTCTTTGCCTTCCAGATTGCCGATTTACAACATTTAGTACAGTGTTATATTCATTAAATGCAGCTTCTGTCCCAACAGATTTATAGTTTTTAAATGCCTTTCTCTTCTTTCCTATTAACTTCTTCTCTTCTGTATTAAGCCACATAGGATGATTCTTAGAGCTTCTACATTTACTCCTTAATTCCTCCCATTAGCTGTGGATGCTGTGCTCTAGACTGGTCTGATTTAAATTTAAGGTATAATTGACTATTTACACTGGTTTTGTGAGTGGGAAATCAAACCATAGGTTTTTTTTCCCTTAGTTTTTATGTCAGAACTTTCAGCAAATGGCCGAAACCTTTTGCTGAAAGTTTGATGGGAATCCAGTTAAATAGTGGTATGTCCAAATTGTTTGGACATGCCCATAAAATCAATTTTTTTGGTTTTGAAAGGTGTTCTTGATTAACCATTAACCTAAAGCATTAAAGTATTTATCGAGTTATACCTTACGTAGCACTCTCTTCTCTGTTGCAGGCTTAGGGCATTGTCTAGTGGAGGTTCTGTCATTTCTCCACCCCTCTCCCCGGCGTTGCCAAAGTACAAACTTGCAGATTTTCGGTACGGGCGGGAAGAGATGTTAGCACTTTATGTAAAGGACAACAAGGTAAGAAAATAGAGCATTAGGGTGGCCATAGACATAGAGATCTCCCCGATATGCCCAAATTGAATATATCGGGCTGATGTGATCGCTAATCCTAATCCTAATCGCTAAGATTCCTAATGGATCGGATATGCGCGGGACCGCATAGACGCACAGATGTGGCCATGGTCCGACGGGATTTTTAACCTGCACGATTGAGATCTGGCTGATATCAATCGGGGAACCCCCTCCGATGGCCCCACGCACTGACCAATAAGCTGCAAACGCGGTCTGTCTGCAGCTTTTATTGGCTCGTTTACGGGGGCCTTTAGGGTGAGAACACCCAGAGCTACTAGTAGCAGCTACTTGTCATGGCTACAAAATAGAAAATAGTGATCATTGGCTTTGCTAAGACACTGCAGAGGTTATGTAATAAAAGGCACTAAGTTTGCCCAGGTGCAGTAACCCATAGAAACCAATTAGGAGACAGAAATTACTGGTCATCTGTTTAAAAGCAATCATTGTATTGGTTGCTAATGGTTACTGCTACTGGGACAAATTCAGTGCCTTTTATTACATATGGGGGGTACGTGTGTTTTAGCAGAGGTCATTCCCAGTATTGCTTATGGCAGTATTTTTTTGGAAATTTGTAACCACAACAAGTAGCTTCTACTAATAACACCATGTGTTTTCACCCTTTTACATCCATTCATACATAATTGTTCTGTATCAGTCACTTGTTTTGGACTTTAATAGGGAAATAAATCATGTCAGTGTTAGGGACTCTGTCAGTATCACTAGACTGAGACTAGACAGGCAACATTTTATATGTGTAACCATGGGTTTTTGCAACAACGAATCAACGCTATTGGTTTATTTAGAAATCCACCATGTTGTTCTGTAGGTTCCATCAGACCTTCTGGACAAAGAGTTCCTTCCTATTCTGAATGATGAGCCCCTACTACCACTGGCACTTGTTCCATTCACTGAAGAAGAACAGGTTAGTTAAGACTATATTGTCACTTTATTTGACATAAGCATATGTGTAGGTTTGGTATTCTGTGTCCCCCCCCTCACTCTGAGACCATAGTTTTTGTTACATTTAAGCAACTTTTATTGGATCTAGGATTTGTCTTAAAATTTGTGTGTTTGCAGTACATGCTCATCCCTTTTTGAGCAAGAAAACTGCTGGAGCTTCAATTTGAAATAATAAATAGTGGATAACAGATAACACCGTTATGTTTTACAGAGCTGATCTGCAATTTGCTGTGTAACTTTTCTCATTTGAATGGCTGCCTCCATTGCTACACAGCAGCTTATTTATATCAACAATAGTAGTGTTTCTGAAGCAAATACAGCAGTTCTATCAGTGCAGAGCAACACTGCATTACATACTGCATTATATTTCTATAACTTTAAGGTTCAGGGCACACAGGCAGATTCGGGGAGATTAGTCAACCGGCCTCTTCTTCGGGGCGAATAATCTCCCCAAACTGCCTCCCTTGCCTTAGTTCGGGGAGATTGTCGCCCTGAAGAAGAGGCGATTTGTTGCCGGGACAACTTATCTCCCCAAATCTGTCCCTTACCCTAAAATGTTAATCGCCGGCGAGATGGCACCTGGAGCGATTCGTTTTCTGAAGTTGCCCGCTTCGGGCTACTTCGGAAAACGTATTGATCCAAGTGCCATCCCGCCGGTGATTTACATTTTAGCAGGCGGTAAGGCAGGGGAGGCAAATACCAGAATCTGATGCTACAGTGTGCTGTTAGTTCTGATGGTTCTGTACTGCCATGTAATGTGTAACTTAATTACTTTTTGGCCTTGTGGATTTGGTGGCATTGGGCTGGCATAGAGGCATTTCAAGCCCTTCATTTCTCCTTTAAAATCAGTTAATCTGCAAAGGCTCTGCAAATTGTCCACCACATGTCTCTGACCGTTTCTTAACTGTGTCTTTGAGGTACTTTTATAGAAGGCCCCTTGTATTATTACATCATGCCTGGTACAAAAATAACTACAACTGCAAGAGAAGGAACTTGTGTTTTGACCAAAAGTTATGTAGATGTACTGTATACTATCTTAGAGGATATCCTTGTTTTTTTCTTGTCTCTTTACAGAGAAACTTCTCAATGTCTGTGAACAGTGCAGCCGTTCTACGTCTTACTAACCGAGGCAGTAGCGGTGGTGGAGGAACTGTAGTAGGGGTTCCACGAGGTCGGAGTTCCTCCAGGGGTCGAGGTAGGTTTAAAGACTAAATGTGGCTTGCTTTCAGCAAATGGTGAAGATTTGCTCATTTTTGGTTGATCAGCACTCATATTGTTATATGAATGATTAAAATCTGATGAGCTTGCAATACTTGGCCAGCTAGGAAAAAGAAAGCCCATCTACTCAAGCTAGCCAAAGGTATTTTTATAATTACCTAATGCAGGGTTTCCTTTTTTCCATAATCTATCTTTTGTCCTACTGTAATTTAATTACTATAAATGAAATTTCATGAGGTTATGGTGTAGCCGTCCTAAATGTAATGTTTGGAGATTTCACCTTTGCAGCTGGGCTGGGGGCAGAGCGATCCTTCCATAGGCTGAAGTCCTGTTTTTTCATTCATAATTAGCTTATGGAAGGATAGCCCTGCCCCCAGCCCAGTGTCATTGAAACTGCACAGAAGATCTTTTAGCAGTGTCGGAGGGTTTGGTCAATGGAGGTTTGCAGGGCTGGGCAGTGGGCTTTCAGGGGAACTATTGTGGGTGCAGCAACTACTTGATACTGACACGTTCCTATGATTTTCATAGCAACGTGTCCGTATCGCTTTAATACACAATTGCATACTTGTTGCTGTGGCCTAGGTAAATTAAGGTAAAATGATAGACTGATCCCAGCAGTAAATTGTAGAATGCCCTTTTTCTAAATAAGAGACCAGACAGATTAACAAGGAATGTTATTTTATTCAAAGTACTGATTACTGGGTGGAGATTTTGGCAGCGACCTATGGAAAAAGAATTAAGACCAACTAAAGCATTGACTTTTTTATTTATTTATTTTTGTAGTGTTCGTAAATTGTCTAAACTAGAGTCCTGCGTGGGTCTATTTTTTTTAAAACCCATACCCGCAACTAGGGATGTAGCGAACTGCCGATTTGATGTTCGCGAACGCCGTTCGCGAACACCGGCAAAAAATGCGAACGTTCGCGGACAGTTCGCGAACTTCGAACACCCGCTAAAATCGTTCGATTCGAACGATCGAAGGATTTTAATCATTCGATCGAAGGATTTTAATCATTTGATCAAAGGATTTTCGTTCGATCGAAGGATTTTCATTCGAATCGAACGATCGAAACCATTCGATCGAATGCTTTTCATTCGATCGAAGGCTTACAATCGTTCGAACGAATGGAAATCGTTAGATTTTTAGCGGTCGAAGGAATTCGAATGGTCGAACGAATCGAACGCGAACCCATATTGGCGAACGTCGCGCGACGTTCGCGAACATTCGGCGGACGCGAACGGTCGAAGTTCGCGGGAACAAGTTCGCCGGCGAACAGTTCGCTACATCCCTACCCGCAACCCACAGTTTGACCCACATGTTCCCGCTACCCGACCCGCAATAGGTCAACTAACTTTTTGATCCGGGTAAGTGACGTCACATTTGCCAGATGTGATGTCACTCGGTGCTGAATCTTCCCAAACAAAATGAAAAACTGGAAGAAACCCATGGGTGGGATGGATCAAGCCCACACCTTTGTTGGGTACCCAGCCAGGTTACCTGCGGACTGCCCACACAGCCAAGGAATCCCGACCACTTTGCTGGTATTTCTCTGGTACCTGACCCGATGCAGGGCTCTAGTCTAAACCTTTATAATTACAGATTACCAAGTGCGTGTGTTCTTGAAACTCGCCTACCATCGGCCACCTAGTGGCTGCCGTTTTGTTTATTCAGAATTTCAGTCAAGCACTGTGGTTTGGCTTCCCTTTCATAATGTGCATTTATTTGGGAGAAACTGCTTAGCTTATACTTCCCAGCTCTGTTGTACACATTTTCTGCAAACAAACAGCTGGTTGGGGTTTTACTTTTCGTGCACTTGGTTCTGTATTTGCAATAATTGTATTTGTATCAAAAACAGATATCCTTTAAATATGTTAGACTTTGCATAGTAGGTAATTCCTTGTTACTCTGAAGTAGCCCCCCCCCCCAAATGTTACTGGCCCTTTAAGTGACAGAACTTTGCTGTTGTGATTACGGCCAAATCCGAGGTTGGCTCATTGAAACCTGCTTAAGGAACCTTGTGATTTTCAGCTCTAATAAACTAAACTGAACATGCTCTTTGCACGATTTAACACGACTCGGAGGCTGAGAGATGGATTATATGCTTCAGGAACAGTACAACATGGACTTTTGATACATTTACATTGTCTACGATACAGTCTGCAATGGTACATACTTGGTAATGCAGAATAGAATATAATGCAGGCTTAAAGGACCAGTAACATCAAAAATTTTTTACAAAAAATTCGTTAGTATACAATGAAAAATAAACACCTTGACAAATTAAACTTGTAAATTGCAAAGCCTTTGTTTAGAAATAACTTACCGAAACTTCACTTCCTGTCCTCTTCAAAACAGGCGATACGGCGACCATCCATCCTGCAGTGCTCGATTTCTTCTCCCTGGCTATTCTAGTGACAGCTGTGAAGGAGGCTGAGGCTCCGCTCTAGAGTGCTGGCTGGTGGAGCAGGGTTCCCGATGTGCTCCGAGCCTGCCAGTGCCTGAGAGCACCTCACCTTCCCAGGCTAAAGATCATGATTTGTACTTTCGTGCTGTGTTTTTCATCCTCCTTCCTTGGGTGCTGATTGTGGTGATTATAATAGACAGTGACACGAGGAGATCCCTGGGCTCAGGCAGAGTCCCCAGCGCTCCGTATTATCCCTACTGGAACCGGAGGGTTGGAAGCGCAGCTCTCGTGAGACCCCGACCCGGTGATCCCAACGCTAACCCGGGGCCGAACTCTGCCCCTCACAGGAAGAAGAACGAGACTGTGCTGCCAGTGATCTATGCCATCACCCCCACCTACAGCCGCCCGGTGCAGAAAGGAGAGCTCACCTGCCTGGCCAATACCTTCCGCCTGGTGCCGCGTTTACATTGGATTCCGGTGGAGGACTCTGTGCACCCGACGGAGCTGGTGAGCCGCTTCTTGGCTGGGGCAGGAGTCCAAAGCAGTCACCCGTGATCTATGCCATCACCCCCACCTACAGCCGCCCGGTGCAGAAAGGAGAGCTCACCTGCCTGGCCAATACCTTCCGCCTGGTGCCGCGTTTACATTGGATTCCGGTGGAGGACTCTGTGCACCCGACGGAGCTGGTGAGCCGCTTCTTGGCTGGGGCAGGAGTCCAAAGCAGTCACCCGTGATCTATGCCATCACCCCCACCTACAGCCGCCCGGTGCAGAAAGGAGAGCTCACCTGCCTGGCCAATACCTTCCGCCTGGTGCCGCGTTTACATTGGATTCTGGTGGAGGACTCTGTGCACTCTGTGCGGGCCCTACATCTGCTCCCCAAAGTGGAAAAAAAGGATGGGGAGCTGCCGATGTTGCTGATGCCCCGCTTCCCGCACTGCTCCTCTGCTAAAGACCACATACAGGTGACTGCTTTGGACTCCTGCCCCAGCCAAGAAGCGGCTCACCAGCTCCGTCGGGTGCACAGAGTCCTCCACCGGAATCCAATGTAAACGCGGCACCAGGCGGAAGGTATTGGCCAGGCAGGTGAGCTCTCCTTTCTGCACCGGGCGGCTGTAGGTGGGGGTGATGGCATAGATCACTGGCAGCACAGTCTCATTCTTCTTCCTGTGAGGGGCAGAGTTCGGCCCCGGGTTAGCGTTGGGATCACCGGGTCGGGGTCTCACGAGAGCTGCGCTTCCAACCCTCCGGTTCCAGTAGGGATAATACGGAGCGCTGGGGACTCTGCCTGAGCCCAGGGATCTCCTCGTGTCACTGTCTATTATAATCACCACAATCAGCACCCAAGGAAGGAGGATGAAAAACACAGCACGAAAGTACAAATCATGATCTTTAGCCTGGGAAGGTGAGGTGCTCTCAGGCACTGGCAGGCTCGGAGCACATCGGGAACCCTGCTCCACCAGCCAGCACTCGAGAGCGGAGCCTCAGCCTCCTTCACAGCTGTCACTAGAATAGCCAGGGAGAAGAAATCGAGCACTGCAGGATGGATGGTCGCCGTATCGCCTGTTTTGAAGAGGACAGGAAGTGAAGTTTCGGTAAGTTATTTCTAAACAAAGGCTTTGCAATTTACAAGTTTAATTTGTCAAGGTGTTTATTTTTCATTGTATACTAACGGATTTTTTGTAAAAAATTTTTGATGTTACTGGTCCTTTAAACGGCTGCTATGTGGTTTAGGTTGGATCAGTAAGAAGCTTCAACAAAAATATTTAAAGGGGAACTCTGGCTTACAAACCAACATTTGATGAGGCCCACATAACACAGAAAACCCTAATATACATATCACAGTTATTGATTTCTTCAAAAAGCATCAATAAATGCCATTTTCAAGGCTGAAATTCAGCTGTTTAACAGTTCTTTTCTTTCTGCATCATTTGAAATCCTGGCAGTAAAGGAGGGACTAAAACACTGATGTTACAAATTGTAACAACTTTTCCACAGCTTACAGACAGCATGCAGGAACTACATAACCCACAATGCATTGCATTGTTATGTTCCTTTCCTTATTGAAATCACGTGTGTAGGGAATTGTGGGGTTTGGAGGATGCAGGATTAGGACAGGTGGCTGCTGATACAAAGTAACAGTAGTCAGCCAGCTCAGCAAAGTATTCAGACAGATCAGCGGGAGAGCAGGAGGCTAAGGGGCTTAGGGAACTGTTTCAAAACATTAAAAATCGTGAAAAAAATCATGGAAAGACTGCATATTTTTTTAATTGATGTATATTGCAAAGTTGCTTAAAATTATGTTTACTTTTCAAAAAGATTAAGTTATGTTTGTGGAGTTCCCCTTTAATTTTTCAACAATAGTAATTATAAGGAGGTCTATCATTTAAAATCCGAGATAGTCTGGGAATCTGACTTGAATATGTAACCTTGTTTCCCTGCTGTAAATAATTGGACAAACTGCTGTCCTTTTTTATTATGTACAAACTGGTGATATCCTTGCCATCGATTAATTCATTCCCTGGTTTACTGCACTTGTGGTATTGACTGCTGTGGCCTGTCTGGAAGCAGTCTGGATGTTCCCCATGCACTCTGATTCACTCTGTTTACTTTTTTTGGGGCTTTTTATGGGGTAAACTTGTGGGCTTGTATCTTGGTATTTTATATTCTCGTTCTGATGTTTGGTATCCTCAATTCTAGTAGTATCCCAGAAAAGCATGCACATTTCAGAATAAGTGCACACACTCTGGCCACACGGATACAATTTAAGCATCCACAATCACTGCAATTTTGTGTTGTTCCTCAAGGCACTTACTCATTTAGCCTGGAGACTGGAAACACATAAGGTGGTGCTTCTGTAATGATAACACTAAACTATATCTGTAATTACTATTATATGCAGTTATTCTGCCTACAGCGTGTGATTCCCATACTTTGATATAATAGTGATTACTTAGAGGAGGCCAGGGACAGAGCTTCCAGGGAAACACGTCTGGCTAAAGTACAGCTAATAAGTGTCTATCTATAGTTGGGACTATACTTGTAATTGCACATTTATTCACTTTGCTTAGTGCCTTCCTTTATGGCTACACTTTAGGTTTGGTCCAAAGGAATTCATATAATCTTGAACTATCTCAGATACTATGTATATCTAGAAAATGTTATCAAAGGGGATGTAAAGGCAAAAAAAAATCCCATTTTTACTTTCTTTAATGAAAAAGAAATCTATCTTCAATATACTTTAATTAAAAAATTAAAAAATGTGTACTGTTTTTATAAGAAACCTGACTGTATGCAGTGAAATTCAGTGAATTACTGTAATGGTTACTTTCCCATTGTTTTATTGTTAGACTGCTGGGGTGGAGGGAAGGTTTAACATCACTCCAACTTGCAATGCAACAGTAAAAAGTGACTGAATTTTATCATAAGTCACATGTTGAGGGGCACCTGGGAAACTGACAATATGTCTAGCCCAGTGTCAGATTTCAAAATTAAATATAAAAAACTCTGTTTGCTCTTTTGAATAATGGATTTCAGACCAGGATTCTGATGAAGAAGCACTATTAACTGATGCGTTTTGAAAAAAACATGTTTTCCCGTGATAGAATCCCATTAAGAATAAGACTGCAGAAGAAACTGGGGATAGCTTGACATATCAGTTTGGGATACCTCTAGCTCCAGCTGCAATTCTGTTATCTGTATCTAATAAGCTGGGGTTGCTTGGCAATGTGTGGTAAGCCTCAATGAAGTGATGATATCAACGTTTGTCACCTGAAGTCTAAAACTATCATACAATATGTAACGTTTTGCATTACACCAAGAGAAATGATCTAATGGCTTTGTTTGTTGACACAGCGGATATTGCCATGCTGCTGTGATCTACTTATTACATGCTCAGAATCTGCTGGAAGATGCCACTGTACCTTCTAGTATAAGGGGTGCTGTGACTTGCAAGGTGATTAGACTTGGGTTCCAGTTTTCACCACAGAGCATAGTTTTATATTATTTGGGGGAAACAGTGCCTTGTTAAAAACAAAAAAATACCTAGTTCAGACTCATTGTACAGTTATGGGATCCGTTATCCGGAAACCCGTTATCCAGATTACGGAATGGCCATCTCCCATAAACTCCCATTTTATCCAAATCTAAATTTTAAAAATGATTTCCTTTTTCTCTGTAATAATAAAAGTGTCTTGTACTTGATTTAATCATCATTGGAAGCAAAACTAGCCTATTTAACGTTTACATGATTTTCTAGTAGACGTAAGGTATGAAGATCCAAAAAGGGAAAGATCAGTTATTCGGAAAGCCCCAGGTCCCAAGCATTCTGGATAACATGTCCCATACCTGTACACATTTGTTTGTTTTCAATTTACTGTAAGCATTGAATGTGAAAGTCAATTTTGTGCGTGTCTCTTAAAATGCTCTTAGCATTGCTGTTGCTTGTTCACTTTATCCAACATAAATGTCACCCTGGACAGTTCTCCACGTTCTCAGATGTCTTTTCCAGGCAAGCTTTAAAGTAAAGTGACACAGATACTGACCATGCGTTGCTTGTATTCTTACAGGAAGAGGCAGAGGAGAAAGTGGTTTTTACCAAAGAAGTTTTGACGAGGTTGAGAGTGGGTTTGGTCGAGGAGCTCGTGAGATGCACAGGTCACAGAGTTGGGAAGAAAGGTGAGTGGGTATGCAAACTGCTAGTGTAATGCTCTACTTATGTTAAGATAATGGGCATGAGGATATACACTTTTTACTGCCAAGACAAAGTTTGTGTGCTCTATTAAACTGATACATGCCTCTTGTTTTCAGAGGGTTGGGCTTTTATATGATGGGTGTGTTCAATTTTGAGGCAGTACTGGCATTTTCATCTTAAAGGAGAACTAAAGCTTAACTAAAGAAGTAGGGTAGAAATGTTGTATATTATGTTTTGTGCTTCTCTACCAGCCCACGGCAACCACAGGCCTTTAGCAGTAAAGATCTGTGTCTCCAAAGATGCCCCAGTAGCTCCCCGTCTTCTTTTTTGCAAATTCACTGCACATGCTCTGTGCTGCTGTCACTTACTGCGCTTAGGGACTTACTCACAATATACAGCACACATAGGATATAAATGTCACAATTTAAGGCTGATTAATAATTAATACAGATAATTACAACATGGCAGCACAGAAACCAGTGCAATTAGCATCAGAATTTAATAATCAGCCTGGTAGCAGCAGCTTATATTACAGGCCAACCTTATTTTCTGCTTGATCCATTTCAACGACCCTTAAGCTTAGCTGCTCAGAGCCCACTGAGCATGTGAATGTTGCAGACACTTTTCAAGATGGTGACCCCCTATGACAAGTTTTAATTCCTGGATCTTTGCTGCTATTGACAAGCTGAAACGTTAGGCTGCTGCAATAAGTTCAGTGTATAAAATATGGCATTTTCAGCCATATTCATTTTTAGGGTTTAGTTCTCCTTTAAATACTGACGTTCTAGCTAGGCTTATGCAGTTTGCTGCAAATGTCATTCCTGATTTGGCTGCATGAGAAGAGGGAAATATTGGCAGTTATCCGTGTACCACCTTGTAAGTGCTACACTGTGATTGCCTTCTAAATTAAAGTAATCATATAAAAAAATTATGGGAAGCTCATAGAGGGCTCATAAAATGCCTTACTCCTAAGCTTCCTATTGGGCAGAGGAGCATCGGAGAGACACCTTGTTCATGTCCTAACATGTCTCTTACCACTTGGGTATAGATAATTATATAATCACAGCCATGAGTAGCTTTGAACTTTCCATGCCAAACATCTAATAATCCTTCTTCATCGCCCTATCGTTGCATCTCATAAAGCAACGAGTTATACTTATTCTGCTAGCTTGTCTGTTTTCCTCAGTCCCGGTTAAATGAAAGATGCAGCATTTGTTTGACATCTGTGTGTTGTCATTGTTATGCTAGATCACTAATTTACAGATATGTCCATAACTTAGTTTTTACCCTGCCTCCTTCTACATGAGAAGTAAGGGCTGTTTCCCTTTCATTCCTGTTCTCTTACAGAGACCACATCTGTACAACCTGTTCTCTATAGTATAGAATGTGATGATGTTTGTCTAGTTTATAGAACATTGCAATTTGCAACCCGAGTGCTTAAATGACAAGGGGATTCATGCAAGTAGCCAGCCGTGTCATTTTTAAAGTGTATGTATTGATTGCTGCTGGAAGGGCCCCATACTGTTTAGATTAGGGATGCACTGACTCCAGGCTTCGGTTCGGGATTCGGCCATTTTCAGCAGTATTCGGATTTGGCTGAATCCTTGTTTCTGGCCAATCCGAATCCTTATTTGCATATGTAAATTAGGGGCATTAGGGAAATCACATCACTTTTTTGTCACAAAAGATTTTTTTTCCACTTTTTCCTTTCTTGCCCCTGAGTTGCATATGCAAATTAGGATTCGGATTTGGTTCAATATTTGGCTTTCAGTATTCGGATCTTTCACGAAGGATTTGGTGATTCGGCCAAATACAGTAGAATCCCCATTTTCCGTTTTTCAAGAGAAAAGAAAAAAATTATATAAAATCCGCAAAATGTATTATGCATAATATATAAATGGGACCACAAAACAACAATATAAAATGAGGGGAAACCTAAAATCAGGGGATGTAAAATGGGGGTTCTTTTGTAGTGGATTCATTGCATCCCTAGTTTGGATTACTCTGATACATTGCAAGTTATTCACCTTTGTCATTAATTGTTGTTTTCTCTCAGAGGAGACCGTCGGTTTGAGAAACCAACGCGTAAAGAACCAGGTAAAAATACTTTGTACATTTTTACATGTTATGTATCCTAATCTTGGGCATTACAAGCAATGTAGACTTCTTATTAAAACTAGAGTCCATTTTTAAAGCATAGCCAGACTCTTTAAAACCAGCAGGTGAAGCATTGCAGTTGCAGCTCTCAGGACACCTGGGTAATGTGTGAGTGTCTGAGAATGCTGGTGTTATAAACAGGTGGAGAACCACAGGATGCTCCTCATACATTATTGAGGTTACCTTACATCTGTGCATAATGAAAAGCTTAGAGAATAGGCTTCTTGCAATTGTACAAGTCTAAAAACATGATTATATGCGTAAATTATAGGTTTCTTCCGTATGAAACAACCCACACAGATACAGACCACTGAATTGTTCACCTCAGACAAATTGATCAGCGGCAGGAGAGTTACTAGAAGCCCATGTTTTATTCAGGATAATTGTCATAAGCAGATAGTGGGGATATTGCGCTGTCAGTCTCTGTGCAGTCCCTTTGCTCTCTCCTGATCTGGACAGCTTCTCTCTCTTTGGACTTTGCCTGAGCATTCTGTTAGCTAGGGTTGCCAAATGTTAGTACAGGGATTCTGCTAAGAGTTAAGTCGGGTTCATTAACTGACCACATGCTTTGTTATTCAGCCTTGCCATTGGCTTATGTGTGTTAATTATGCATATGTCTCTGTGATAACTGCATTCCTTTATGTTCGACAAACAAATGTCAGTAATGATGTATGTGTGCATTTATATTAATGTAAATA
Source organism: Xenopus petersii (assembly GCA_038501925.1). Lineage (NCBI taxonomy): Eukaryota > Metazoa > Chordata > Amphibia > Anura > Pipidae > Xenopus > Xenopus petersii. The sequence goes on along the minus strand of CM076681.1, from coordinate 30,335,510 downwards.
TATAGTTTTACACTTTTATGGACTAAGCAAGTGTTAACCATTTTACACATTATGTACCTTAATATTTGTTTGCAATACAAATGCACTGTCAGGGAAATATCTGAAGGAAAATGTGAGCAAACCTTAGTAGTTATAAGGCTTAGTTTTCCTATAGCGTACATTGTATCATTTGCACTTTTAGAGCACATTTTTATGTATTTACATAAAAATATGAGTGTTCATGAAATAGCACACAGCTTTGCCTCATACACGTACTTTCACTTCTCTGAAGTGCTTGCTCACCACTGAGTCATTATAGTTCTCTGTTGGGCAATGCCCTTCAGGCCCCTTCTGTGTCAAAGGGGAATCTGCCATAGTGTACAGTAGTTAAGCTATCACAGAACAATCTTAGGAACCTTATGAACACCACGCCTGTCCTTTGATAAAGGCTCAGCATGGCTGTTAGGTTGAGGATGGCTGGAAGGGTAAGGACCATGATGTGGTTGCAAGCAGTTACTCCCCAAGACCAGTCTCACAGATTTGGAAGGTACTCCCTCTCTGCCCATTGGCACAGACCTCCAGATCAGTTCTGTACGGTTGTCTGTGTGAAGGCTGTGGAAGCTCTGCTAGGGGTCGACCAAAGGATTCCATACATATACGGTATCCTCCTTCAAGCTGGCGTGTTAGGCATGGGGCAAACCGGTGACCTTGGAGAATTTCGCTAGGTATATAGGAAGTACGGCACTGACAGATTTCTCCTGAGCTTTCCTGAGTAGCTGACAGACAGACCACAAGTTCTAAGTGACCTGCAGAGGATAATAATTCTCTCTGTATTAGGACTGCCAGTGGACTTCCAGAACATAAGCTGTGGCTGTAAGTAAGGGGAAACGAGAAGAATGGGCACTCCGATCCACTAGCTTGACTGTCCAGTGAAAAATCCACATTGGTCTGTTGAATTTGCCCATCGCCTTTCTCCTGGTATAGGATCCCACTGACCTTCACCATTGTTAAAGGACTTGAGCGTGTGTTGGCAACTTGAAACATTAGACAAGGTTTTCCTTCAGGGCTGCCCACCACAGCCAGCCTTGAGAATCTAATTGAAGGGGACCGGTTTTTTGGCCTTGAAATCTTTGCCACAAAAACACCTACAGAATAAAAAGTTTGAGGTGAGAAACTTGTAAAGAGGAAGACCTGTGCCATTGTTTTCCTATGCTAATAAGCAAAATAGATAATAGAAATTAAATGCCACAACCCAAGCTTGCCATAAACTGGAAGATACACTTGTTTTACAAGTTTGAATTTGCCTGATTGGACCACACAATTGGACCAATTGCCTGGCAATTGTATAACATGTGTTGTATGTGCTCTGCATTGGGCTTTGCTTCTGTAGGGATGGAAGCAGTTGTGGTTAAAGGACCAGTAACATAAAAAAAAAATGTTTAAAAATTCGTTAGTGCACAACGAAAAATAAACACTAAGACAAAATAAACTTTTAAATAGCAAAGCCTTTATTAAAAAATAACTTACAGAATGTCCACTTCCTGTCTGCTTCAGAAACGGCGAAAAGGCGACCATCCATCCTGCAACGATCAATTTCTTCTCCCTGGCTAGTCACTGACAGGCATCGCTTTCATTCACCTGCTGCTGTGTGTCTGTGGCTGCTGCTCCCGCTGTTTGCCCATGACTGGCTGCTGACACTGCTCCCTGCACTGACTTTGCCAAGCCGTCCCTTTCCCATGGTCCGAGCGCAGGCGACACTTCAGTACTGGTTGCGGCGTAAAAACACTCAGCGCCAGGCTGATGCAACAGTGACTCATTGGCCGCAGAAAGCTTTGCGCACTCATTGGCGCAGCAGCTGCACATGAATCGCCGGCACCGGCGGGACAGAACCTCAGCTTCATGGCAGTTGGGGCAGTCACAGGTGGTAGCGCCAAGCTGCGGACTGCCCGGGCCTCCACCACTCCCTGCCCCAGCCGCTACCCCTCCGCTTCCTGCACTACGCCGCCACCAGTACTGAAGTGTCGCCTGCGCTCGGACCATGGGAAAGGGACGGCTTGGCAGAGTCAGCGCAGGGAGCAGTGTCAGCAGCCAGTCATGGGCAAACAGCGGGAGCAGCAGCCACAGACACACAGCAGCAGGTGAATGAAAGCGATGCCTGTCAGTGACTAGCCAGGGAGAAGAAATTGATCGTTGCAGGATGGATGGTCGCCTTTTCGCCGTTTCTGAAGCAGACAGGAAGTGGACATTCTGTAAGTTATTTTTTAATAAAGGCTTTGCTATTTAAAAGTTTCTTTTGTCTTAGTGTTTATTTTTCGTTGTGCACTAACGAATTTTTAAACATTTTTTTTTTATGTTACTGGTCCTTTAAATGTTTATATACTACATTGAATATCTGTAAAACTACTGTATGTGTGACTTATAGGCCATTTTGTTTACATACCGTTAGCTTAGTTTTGAGCTACAGTGCCATATGTTGGTCTGCAAAGGTGGGGAGGGGGCTTGATCTAAAACGTCTGAAGACCTGTGTTAAAGGACATGTAAACCCCCCACTCTGGTTGTTCAAAGGTTAATATTAAGGCTGCAGCATCCCCGTAATCACTTAGGATTCCTTCTGCTCCTCAATCCCCTTCCTCTGGAATTTTCTTTGGCTGTTGGCTCATGAGCATGCTCAGTTCTTCTCAACCCAGATTAATAAACACACCCTCCAGTCTAGCAGCCAATGAAGAGATGGGATTACTGGTTCCCACAGAAACTCTGCTGTAGTCGTCTGCTCCTATTTTTAAATACTAACCTCCTCTCCTGAGCTCAGAGTAACCATTACAGTGCTCAATCCAAGCTGAACTAGTCATCATAGTAAATTCTGCCTGTGTTAGCCTGCATTCTCTAATTACATGAACTTTACATAGCATATGTGCTGTTTGCAGATATAAATGCAGTGATGAATTGCCCCTGGGTGAAAGCTGCTATTTTTTTAGGGAAATGTAATGACGCTGGCAAACGGAGGGAATGTATGCAGTACAAAAAATGCCATTTGGGTGCGGGAGATGTGCCCAACTTATATACATTGTAGGAAAATGTAGGCTTTACATGTCCTTTAAGGGATTATAAGTAGAACACTGATCGATGTTGTCCTGTATTTTATCGTTTATGATTACCGGGATATAATTTAAAATTGGAACTATTGCGAAAATGAAAATTTAATATAAGCTTCCTCATACTGAAGTAAGCAACTTTCTACATTCATCTTCACTATCCCTCTCTCAGCATCTGTTTCTCTTTATTCTGTCTTCATGCAACAGTTGGGTGTCAGATGAATGATCCAATAAATCTTATAGGGGGGGCTCCCTTTTCTAGCAGATATAATAGAGCTCACTCAAATAACTGATTCCAGTACAAACAAAATCTAACAAAATAACGGCATTTTGCACAAATTCTGCATGTAGAGAGACAGGATTTCTAGTGATTTATATAGTGAGCTCTAATACATCTTCTAGGCAAAATGAACTGCTCCTATAAGATATATTGGATCAATCATCTGACACCCAACTCCTGAATGAAGACAGAATGAAGAGAAACATGCTGAGAGAGGAATAGTAAAGATAAATTTGATTATTTCAAAAACAGTACAAAATTTTTAATGTATTGTACTTAGAAAGTTTCTTATTTCAGTGTGATGAAGCTTATATTACATTTTCATTTTTGCAATTGTTCCCCTATTAAGTGTAACCTGTTGCTGGGGATTGGGGCCATGTTTCCACTTTTAAACCTTCTTCTTTGCCCATGTTATTTATGAATTAGTCATTAATGTAGGTATTTCTTACCTGTAATGAAGGCCTCCAACATGAGCCCAAGAAGCATCTGTATTGCTAATAGAGCAATGGCACTTGGGCAGTCACCACTGGGAAACATAGTGCCATATCCAATGGTTAGCTGCGTCTCCAGTGAGAATGAAAAGGCAGCGGTGAAGCTTGTTATGTACTTGACACAAATGGTGTGGTTCTCTGGAGGTGCATCATGATCCACTGCCAGATCCCCATTCATCTCAGCCAGCAGATACCAGAAAACTGCAAACAGGAGCCAGTGTGCCAGGAAAGATGCAGAAAAGGCCAGCATCATCCAGCGCCAGCGCATGTCCAGTAGCAACCCCCAAATATCACGGAGATATGTCAGACCCTGCCCATGCATGCTTGCAGCTTTAACCAGGCTGTGTCCATCCTTTGTCACCAGTCGATGAGAGCAAGGTGTAAGTAGGGTGCATTTTGGTGACCTGTTGTTTGTATCTTCATCCCGATCTGTCCTGATCTGCAGTACCACTAGAAAGAGAAGTATGCCAGATCAGTCAACCTGAGATAAAAGAAGGATGCAATACAGATTCCAAACTCATCTTTTACAGATTTGCTTTACAAATGTGGTATTAGTGAAGTCACAAGAGCCTATATATAGAAAAGGCCATTTGTTTATCCTGGCAGCCTAGAGTATTGTAAAAACTTGCAAACATAAAAATAACTCATTTGGCTATGGTAGGCCTAAACTTTTGCTTTATTCTTTTTGAGGAATCAAAAGAATAACCTGTTTACGCTTAACCTGTACATTTAGGGGCAGATTTATCAAGAGTGTGAATTTAGAACTCGCCACAATAAAACTCCCCTTCTATTTATTCCTATGGCATTTTTAAAAGCATTTTTATCAAATGGTGAACTCTATTGATAAATATGATTCTAAAAATCCCATAGTATTGAATAGAACATGGGTGAGTTTTTCTGTGGTGAGTTCTAATCTCACATTATGATAAATCTTCCTCTTAATGGTGTTGCTTTAAATCACTAATATTTGGCTGCAAATACTATATTTTATATATCCATACTGAACCAACTCTGATGTTCAGCAGAGCTGTAACAGCAATGACCCATGACAATTGTCCACCGCAGATAAATATCTTGGAACTTGTGTGGCCATCTTTTGTGTGCCACTGGCACTGCACATGCTCACTGTGCTGTGGGTTGCTACTTAGAAGCCAGCTTTAGGGGTCGGCACAAAACATTGTCAGAGAGGTTACATCTGTCATAGAAGCTGATGCTACACTACTAATTAAATGTCTTGCCTATTTCTTGTGGATCTTTAATTTAAAGATCATGAAAAGGAAAAAAAACAAAGCTCCAGAAAGAGGATTGCGTTCATAGTGTGCATAGCATTCCATTGTAGCACCGCTTTGTACTTACTTTTCTACTAGTAAGACCCTTGACGTGCCCACCCGTATCTTGTCTTAGCTTGATCTTCAAGCAAGCATCCAGGGGTTAAGGAAACAGTAACTCTTTGGGTGATGCTTATGGTACTGTTAAGAGACCTATAAACAGAGATTCATGTTACTGTACCTGTGCACTACTGTAGCCTTCTATATTACATGCTTGTACTGTTGTTTTATCATTTATTTAGATTTTTGGACACACTGGATTTCAGACTGCTCCCCTCCCCCAACTTAGGCACCTGAGCTTTCTCTGGCTTTATTCCCTTAAGGCAAGCAGGGGCCTGTGCCTGCCTAACCCCGTTGTTCTGAGCTCTTGCCAGACTAAAGAGGGAGGGGGTAGAATAAGTGTTTGTGTTATTTCCCACTCGGGGGTAAGCTGCTTTCAGACGCACACATCATGATGCTCATGTGACATGTCCTGCTGCGGAAAAATATCCACACTTTATTCTCACCTTTCCAGCATGTTTGTAAGGGCAGGTAGCAATCACCTGGACCTGACAGCAACTTTTTTGAAGGTTCTGTAGTTAACACAGCTTCTGGGCTTATTATCAGGCTCATATAATAACAGCATTCTTGTCACAGTATGACCAGTTAAAACAAACACGCTGTTCTGTCACACTGTGCTAGCAAACTTGCTGTTGAGTTACAAGAGCAAAACCCTAGGTTCCTATTCTTTCTTCTTACAAGCTGTATCAGTTTACTTAATGGAATATAATGCTTTACAGCTATGTCAGAGTCTCAGGCTCAATTGGCGACAAGAAATCTATGGCCATACATATATTGCCCCAGCAAAATAGAATTTATTCCAAGCCTGTCCAAAATCTTTGTCTTTATTTTACTTCAACCTTTCTGTCCTGTGTGGCTACTTGTTTATCATTTGTGTACTCTATGCTTTGTAAAACCAGTTTTGCTTAAAATAACATTACCTGTGGATCCCATTTACTTAGTTACATAAATAATTAACATAAAAGAACATCTTAATGAACATATCATACAGAACATAATTTTTCATATGCTTGGAAGGTAACCCCTTAAACAAATCAAGCTCCTTAATAGGACTATAAGCATATATTCACATCAAAGTTGAATTAGTTTTCATTTTTATTCACATGACATCTCCATGGTGATAAATAATTGCCCTGGGTAAAGCGTATTGTACGCTGGTAAGGCTGCCAAAGTTTGTTGTGTAGAAAGATTTATTTTTTATTTTTAGAACTTAGTAAAAAAGTAAAAGCAGTTAATTTCGAATGGCAATTCACAGTGTAACCAAGATTTAATACTAGGATTTCTTTAGATTGCCAGAGGTTTTACATTACCAGCCTCTGCTATACACACACACACTCAATTCATTCATATAAAAATATATCACATGGTCCTTGTGTGTCACCCATTAAGACAGCTTTGTATAATAAAGGAGAGAATGTGAACCCCTGTCACAAGGCATTTTGGAGGTTTAATTTTCAAAACGACAGTTACTTAAAATTCATATGATGCACTCTCTATCAACGACAGTTACTTAAAATTCATATGATGCACTCTCTATCAACGACAGTTACTTAAAATTCATATGATGCACTCTCTATCAGCAAAAGACCTGTAACTGACAAATATTCATGTCAGTGGTCAGGCACTTACCAGATGACTCTTTATACTTTGGTGGGGTTGGAATTGGAGTCTTGATTGAAGTTTTTGTTTCAAATTATTTGATTGACAGCAGTCTTCCTCGATGTGTCACTTAGATGCTCCTAAGCAATGTCTGATCCTTTTTTTTTTTTCAAGTCGCATTCATTGCCCTTGGTTTTCAGTGTTGCCTTGTAAACACATTTTCCTTTTCCACAGTTGAGTATTGTTTGGCACTAAACTCTGTTTTCTGATTTTTTCATCTTATCTGGTCCTCTTTTCTTATCCTCGATTTGGTCCAGGTCTTCTACTTTGTGGTACACTTCTTTCTCTGTCTGTGGGGGGAGCTCTTGCTGGGATCTGGAGTCATAACCCACATTCTTGTGTTTATAAGTCTGGGGGCAGGGCTTCTTCAGCACTCCATTGGATTGGTTGTGCCTGTAATAGGCATAGCCCAGTAATGGGTGCAACCTACAGGGTCGCCCTTCCCTTTAGTTATCCGCTGTGCCCAGTAGGTGTACTTCATTTTCCATTAACAATCTCATTACTAGTGAGCTGGAAAAAGGGTTAGCAGGACACTGATTTACAAGGATAAGTTCCGATAAAAGGAGAAAACTCTTACCAAAGTTAACTGGTTTGACTTTGAAGAAGTACATTAATATTTTTAAGGGATTAACACGTACATTAAATCTCTAGGACCTCTCAGAATGTCATTGCAATTAAATGCTTGTCCAGCGAACAATGCTGCAGCCTAGATCATAAAGCAACAGGTGGGATGTTGAATTCTTAGTATAGAAGAGGAATGGAGCTGCCTAGGGCCAAAGGTCAGTAAATTGTTGCTCTCGAGACTGAGCCAAAGGAGAATTATCTCCCCTTGTTTAAAAAAAAAAAAAAAAAAAAAAAAAGTGCACCAGCAGCTTCAAAATCTGGACTGCTGAATTATTTTGTAGGACTAATGTTTGTGAGGTTGTTTGCCTATAGTATCACTCAATACACTTATTTAAAAAAAAAAAAAAAATTCTTTGTAAAAGTAGTAGCCTGGCTTTATGAGCTGGGGGATGGGAAGAAGACCAATCCTATGGCTTGTGTGCATTTCAGAAGGGGGTGACTGTTTTTCACTGGACTTTGCTCGCCTCTCTTCCTTTAAGCGGATTGGAAAGAACAGAGCCACATTGTTCTGGAGGAGCAAAGCCGTCTTCAGGCCTGTGGTGCTGGATATTAAAGTAATGACCCAAATCCCACCACCCTCAGGGCTTCAGTTATGTCGTCCTACCCAGAGTTTAGTCCTCCTGCTGTGAGTGGCACGTCAGAGCATGCCCAGACTGAACAGTGGAAGGAGAAGCTACGCAAGCTCTAGTTTTATTGGTGGTTCCATATCACCTAAATAAAAAAAGGGACTTATCCCCAGTGCCTACAGAGAGACTCAAAGACTGTTGTATAAACAACTGACGCCATAATAACCATGTGCGAACATTTTTTTGTGCATTTTGTGTTTCTTAATATGTAACTGTACTTGCAGCAAACCAAAAGGGCACCACCCTATGCTGTGTACATTTTAGGGTAGCCACGTGGAACCATTGATATTAAAGGGACAGTAGATCACCCCCCTCTTCAACATTAGCCAAATGAATAGGGTTTGCCTATTGTTTAAAGGGGTTGTTCATTTTTCAACACTTTTTGCAGTTCAGTTGGTTTCAGTTCACCAGAAAGACATTTTACAATTTTTTACCTAACTCCTTTAATTGAGAAATATATATGGTTGTTATTTCTGGCACTAAACAAGAATATGAAGCCAGTTTCACTTTACTATGTCCTGTCACTTCTGGTCCCAAAGAACTTTTGAGTCGCTAAAAACACTGGGCACAGTGGGCTAATTCTCAGCCTCTGGATAAATGCAGGCCAAGAATCATCCCCCTGTGCTTGAATCTGCACTTAGGACCACTGCATCAGCCCAAGGTGCAGGCGCATTTCAGCTCTAAACCATGAAGATGTATTTCAGTGCCGAAATCCATGTGTTTGCTCCTGCCCTGATGCAATGGTTCTGGGTGCAGGCACAGAAGAGTGCTGATTTAAGAGTGGGGGCTGATTCTCTGCAGTAAGGCTAATGACACATGGGTCTAATTCTTGGCATGCAGAAAAACGTGGAATTAATGAAAGGGCAAACGGAGCTCGTATGCTCTCAGCCTGCGTTTTTTTCAGCAGGTAGATAGAAGCGGATCCGCTCTCTTTCACATCTCCCTATATTAGCACCGAATATGCCGACACAGGGAGCAGAGATTGGGCAGACAAATGGGAAAGCCGCCATTTTTGGGCCAATCTCTCTGTTGCTTGTCCACTGTGAAAAAGAAAGTAGTAGGGAAAGTAACCGCATTTGTAAACAAACGGGAAGGACTCGCATGGTGACCCCATCCGGACAGAAATGGTCGACGCAATCTTCTAATAGAGAGAAACACTACACAGAATGCTTATCAACTTTACAGAGGGTGTTTCAATAAAAAAAATATAGTGCTACTTGTTATGACTACAAAATGCGAAGAAAAAAAAATACCCTGCCATAGACAATACCGAGAATTTCCTCTGCGAATGAATATCAATGAGGCTTAGAGAGGTGGATGCCATGAAGTCTGCACTTCTTGTATCAACCTTTTAAAGGACACTTTCCACCGTGGAAAAAAAGTCACACGTCCATTCAACCTTTTGACCTGCCTAACTGCTAGTTGATTCTGAATGCTGAAAGAGTTATGGTGGGGTGTGGGCCTGGAGTGGTCAAATGTGGGTTGAAATTTTTTTTACATGCATATGACTACCGCGAAACGGTCCGCCTGAAATACGTGAAAGTAGGCATTTTGAAGGCAATCTCCTCTCCACACACAGGCATACAGGTTGACTTTCTAAAGGCAGATATGCGCTGATTTCAGTGCATCTGCTTCTCTCCGACTTCTCAGAGAGAAGTGTATAGAAAACTTGTGTGCCCAAAGACGTAGGCGTATATTTATCAAAGAGTGAAGTTAGAGATCACCACAGTCCGCTAACATGAAATACCGCCTCTCTCCATTAATTTCTATGGGATTATTAAAGGCATATTTATTAAAGGGTGAAAGTTCATCCTTTAAAAAAATATGCCTTTAAAAATCCAATAGAAATGAATGGAGAGAGGCGGTATTTCACGCTAGCGGACTGTCACTCTTTGATAAATATACCCCTTAGTCTGTACGTTAATGTATCATTTTTTTCTTAGAATCTTGGTGGCTTTACTTGTTCAGATGAAACGGCACAGCAGAAAGTGGTCCACTGATCTGGATAAGTTAACTGGATCAGCAGATTTTGGACTTTTATGTGTGTCTCCTGACTGCTCAATATCTGACTGATGTGCCCCAGGCAGATCACACGACAATGAGCTGTGTTACACTGGAACGAAAGGAGTTCTCCTGCGTGGGTCATTTGGAAACTCACTGTGGAATATTGAATGCTGCTCTGTTTGTTTTATATGCTGCTGCGTTCCACAGCTCAGCATTAATATGTCTATTAAGCGAAGTGTATGTACAATTTTTTGTTGCCAATTGTTATGATTTTGGAAGATCTGGTTTCTGATATTTCTTGCTCAAAATCTGAAAGTAAAGCCAGTTTCTACATCCTCTTCATTCACCAATCTTAAATCAACTTTTTGAGCAGCCGTTTGTCTAATGTTATACTTCTTATCTGAAGTTGCAGTTGGTCAATGGTAGGAGAGGGCTTCTCATTAGCTAGAGGAATGCAAAGAATAATTACACAAACTTTTTGAATAATACACACACACAGCTCCTTCATGCTTTTGGCCTTTTTATTCTTATAAACACCTTTCTTGGCATTGCATCAAAAATGCCCAACTAATGAGGGCTGGGCAGACTCCAGGGATTTACTCCTGCTTTAACTGGCTGCTGGATAGTTTTGAAGATTTTGGTAGAGCATGGGAACAGTAAGAAATAAGTGAGTTGTAGAAAGTGTTGGAGAGCACAGAATACTAAGTGAATTATTGGGTAAGGTTTTAGCTCAAGGTGATTCATTGAGGGTTAAAAGGGGGGACATATTTTTCAGCCTATGACAAGCTTCAGAGCTGTTATTCATTTATGCAGGCTATAAATCAGACAAATAGGGGTGATTTACCACCTTATTAGTAATGTTAAATTATTAAAGCACACTTGTGCACATTTTAATTTCATAATGGCAGTTTGGTGTTTTATTGTTCCTCTTTAAGGTGCCAAATCAAGGGATGCACATACAATCTGTTTAGGAAGGTTACTTGTGAGTCAGATCAGTTCAGCCCTCTTTTGTAAGAGCCCTGATGCTCTTATTGTTCAGCATTTTTGGAGAGCATTAATATGCTTTGGAGAGCAATATCAACTCTATTAGCGAGGCTAAAAACAGAAGTTGTTCAAATGTGAGTAATCTTCTGCAATAAAAATTAAGAGATTGAAAATAGTGTTTGAAGAGAAAAAGGCAAATTTCTTATCTCGTGATGACGCTCTCCTGTATTTTCCACGTAGTGGGATAAATATTATTTATATTCTTGTGCCAAAAATTCAAAAGGTATTCATGTTAATTGAACACTGATGCGGTTTTGGAGTCATACCAGTCTTTAGGCAAGCTGTAATGACCTGCTACTTTAAACTGGGCAGCCCTGCTCTAATTTTCAAGATGTACATAATATAAAATAACCCCAATTTCTCCCTTGACATGAAAAGCAATCATGTTAATGAAATGCAAGTGCCTTTATTTGCAGAATAAGTAATCTTAATATTCCAACGAAAATACCTATACAAGACACAGACATCTGTTGTGGCGATGGGGAGAGAGGTGTAGTGTTAATAGTACTAAAAAAAGGCAGAGTGCTTTTATTCTGGTCATGAACATCCATGGCGACCTTTTCAGGAATAATTCAGTTTTTTAGTAATTGTTTTACATTAGTTGTGTGAATGAGTTAATTGGATTGTTAGGCTTAAAGCAGTAACGCTCAGAGGCACATTTACTTAGCTCGAGTGAAGGATTAGAAGGAAAAATACTTCGAATTTCGAAGTATTTTTTTGGCTACTTCGAACATCGAATTGGCTACTTCGACCACGACTTTGAATCAAACGTTTCGAACTAAAAATCATTCGACTAATCGACCAGTCGAAGCACTGTCTCTTTAAAAAAAAACTTTGACCACCTACTTCGACCACCTAAAACCTACCGAGCACCAATGTTAGCCTATGGGGAAGGTCCCCATAGGCTTTCCTAGCAATTTCTGATCAAAAGAAAATCGTTTGAGCGATGGATTAAAATCCTTTGAATCATTCGATTTTTCGATCGAACGAATTGCGGTAAATCCTTCGAAGTCGAAGGATTTAACTTCGATGGTCGAATATCGAGGGTTAATTAACCCTCGATATTGGACCCATAGTAAATGTGCCCCTCAGTATTAGTGTCTGTCATGGTATCAGTAGGTCTGTGTGACTTATGATTATTTACATTTAGGACTGCTCTGGTATTACTGCCGTTTACTAAGTTAGAATAAGGGTTTGTTTTCAGAAAGACAAAACATGTATTTGTTAGTATTCCGTTGTGAGTTCTTGAATGTTATATAGTTCTTTTAGTCTTTCAGTTGTACTGCACAATAAGGCTATTGCAAGAATTCCTGAACAATAATTGTAAACAGAGTTAAGTAGCAACACAAGCATGGAAAAAAGTTCCTGGGTGCTGTGATAGCTATTAGGTAGCCCCTATGTAGACTGGCAGTCCAAAGGAGGATCTGTTTGGCAGTGCACCTGGAATCTAGGAATTAAAAAATAAGTACCTCCATTGAGGCCACTGAGAGCAATAGTCAAGGGTTTGGAGAGCAACATGTTATTCACAAGCCAGTCATTGGGAATTGCTGCTTTAGGAATTGCTGCTTTAGGTCATGATAAACTAAAGCTTCCTCCTTTTCCTGACAGATACACATAATTCATATATTTATCAACTCTATCAAGTATAGTTCATATAGTATATACACTAGTGATGTGTGGGTTGAGAAAAACACTCTACCTGAGCCTGGCCACACCTGCCTTCTCCCCTTTATAGACATGTGCCACCCACCCCACTGATAATAGCACAAAAGGGGCGGGTATGCCTATAAAGCTGGAGAGAGCAGGCAGAAGAGTGCAACTCAAACCTGCCCGCGATCTGCAAGTGGTGTACCGATGTCGGCTCGAAGCCACCTGACCCACAGAGTCTGGCCCACACATCAGTAATATACACCCTTATATGAAATTACGTTAATTACCGTACCTTTCTATCACTAATAAAATACATTTTGTTTAGTTCGGACCACTTTTGAAGAAGAGGAGACAGCACCAACAGGAAGAAACCATGAATTTATCCGTTCAGAGAGTGGGAACTGGCGCTGTTTGCGTGAGGAAATGAATGGTGAGGAAGGTGGAGGTGTATGGAGGGCTTCAGCTCCCAGAAGGGATGGAGAAAGGTGGCGCTCCCACAGTCCAGGTGTGTTTTTTTAAAAAAACACACATTTCCCCTCCCCAGCTTTTGTATTGTCTGCATGCCATCATGTTTCTCAAGGGCAATTACACGTTGTGCTATTTGTTGCCTGTGTGTTGTCGCAGCTGCAAACTCCATAAAAAACTAAAATGCTCAAATTGCATTTGTATGCATTTTTGAGTGATCACAATTTCATACCTCCCAACATTTTGGAAGTAAAAAGAGGGACAAACATTTTTTTTTTCCGCACGTTTTACAAAATTTGGCAGGTTATGAAAGTTTGAAAATATTTCTCCTTATCTAAACTGTGTTTTTGTGTCTCAAAATGGTTACAAAGTATCTTATTTGCACCTGTTCTGGGCTCTCTGCTAAAAGCCAATTAAGTGAGAAACTTTGTTTCTTTTTCTGGCTGTTCAGTGCAGAGAAAAGAGGGACTTTCCAGTACAAATGAGGGACTGCGGGTTGAGCTGTCAAAAGAGGGACTATCCCTCCGAAAAAGGGACAGTTGGGAGGTATGCAATTTTAGTGTCTGAGTCTATTTAAGTGTCTATGGCAGGGTATTTTACGCCGTTTTGTAGCACTATATAAATATAGTTTCATCTGCCATTGCCTTTAAGACTAATGCCATACAGGGTGATTCTCAAACTGTGGCAAAAAAATGCCCCTAAGATGGCATCAGCCTTATTCCTTGGCTGCTCCCAGAACCACTGTGTCAGTCTAATTGCAGGCACATTGGCTTTGCATTTTCGTGCTCTTTAACACCAATTTCTGCTTTGTGTGCCTGCAGCCAGGCTCACACCATGGTTTTGGGTACAGGCACAGAAGAATGCAGATTCAAGCGTAGGGGCTGATTCTTGGCCTGCGTTTATCAGCAGGTTAACAAAAAAATGGCCGCAGTCTTACACAAAAAATATTCCCTCTATTGTTAGGCTAGTGCCACACGGGGCCTGAATTCTGCTTTCTGATAAAAACAGGCCAAAAATCAGCCCCTACATGGACATTAGCCTCCTCTCCTGCATGCATCTGGAATAATTTCAGCTTGGGTAGAGACAGATGTGGCTCAATTTGGCTTGAGAATGTAAAATTTTGCGTGTCTTCGTCTAAATTAGCCATGTTTGCCTTCACCCACACAGTGGTCCCGGCTGCAAGAAGGAGAGGAGGCTAATGCTTTCATAGGAGCTGATTTTCGATGTGTGTATTTCAGCAGGCCGAGTTCAGTCCCTGTGTGGAATTAGCCTTTTTTCAAACTAGTTCACTGAGGCAACTTCAGGCGACTATGGAAAATGCATTGCCGCGTGTGCAGGCAGGCAGTTCGGTGAGAGAGTCGCTCAGAAGACGAGGCGATTAGTCGCCAGGTGACAAAATCTCCCCAAATCTCCTCGTGTGAACTAACCATAAAGGAAAAGGGTACACAGGTCTTTCATGTTCAGCTTATCTAATTATGTTAACTTTTATCCAAGGGAAAGTAAACAGAAACAATGCAATCAGATATTAAGTTTAGACCTATTTAAAGTTGAAGTGCACCTTAAATTGATCTGTTAATATCATGTTGACAGTTGTAATCTAAGACAATATGCAGTTATAGATTTTTTTTAATTCTGTGTCTCAAACTATCACTTGTCCAGCAGTCTGAATGAGATTCTAAAATGGCCAGAAATAAACATAAGCCATATAAAGTAACAATAATTTGGCATTTTGAATTCTAAGAGGCAGTTGAGCCAATAATTTAACACCAATAACAAATCGAGGACCAACTAAAAAGAATGGGCCAGCCGAAAAAGTTAACAGGTGAAATATCCATTTAGAGCTAGAGCAATAGCTGCCGTTTGGCATAAATAATGTTTTACATTTTTTATATTGCACTCAGGAAAAACCGAATAACAGATTGGTCACTGCAAAACATTCAAGCAATAGAAAAGGATTATCATCCTCCTACTTACACAGTAGACTTTTGTTGTAACAATGCACAGGAACAGATTAGCATTTTGTGCTACAAAATGCCATTATTTTATGTGTGGTTAAAGCACCAAAAAAGGTGACAACAGAAAGCCTAAAACGTTAAAGGGATACTGTCATGATTTTTATGGTGTAGTTGTTATTTTTAGATTACATAGTTTATACTGCAGGTAATTCACTCTACTATATAACATTTTATTCCTTAATCAACAAGTACCGTATATACTCGTGTATAAGCCGTCCCGAGTATAAGCCGAGGTACCTAATTTTACCTCCAAAAACTGGAAAAGCTTATTGACTCGAGTATAAGCCTAGGGTGAGAATGCAGCAGCATCTGGTAAGTTTCAATCAAAAAATTGAGGGTTTCTGCTCCCATTGGAGGTGCCGGCGTCTCGTTTTTGGATGCCGGCAACCATTCTTGGACGCCGGCGAATATTCTTGGAGACTATTCTTGGACGCCGGCGACTATTCTTAGGCGCCGGCGACCGTTTTTGCGCTTGACCCGAGTATAAGCCGAGGTAGAGTTTTTCAGCATATTTTGGGGGCTGAAAAACTCGGCGTTATACTCTATATACTGTATATATTTTCTTATTTGTAATATTGGTATGTAGGCAATTGTCCCAGTTTATTTTGCCTGATCCTGTGCTTTCAGAAAGAGCCAGCACTTCAGGATGGAACTGCTTTCAGGCAGGCCATTGTTTCTCCTACTCAATGTAACTGGAGGAGTCGCAGTGGGACTTGAATTTTTACTATTGAGTTGTATTCTTAGATCTACCAGGGAGCATCTTGTGTAAGGGAGATACTGTCTTGTCGTTAGGCTGCTGGGGGAGGTGTAAGGGAGGGAGTTAATCACTCCAACTTGCAGTGCAGTAGTAAAGAGTGACTGAAGTTTATCAGAGCACAAGTCACATGACTGGGGGCACCTGGGAAACTGACAATATGTCTAACCCCATGTAAGATTTTAAAATTAAATATAAAATAAATCTGTTTTCTCTTTTGAAAAATAGATTTTGTTGCAGAATTCTGATGGAGCAGCACTATTAATTGATATGTTTTGAATAAATAAAACATGATCTTTCATGACTGAATCCCTTTAACCGTAAAATAAATATAAATGAATAGATTGAGAAGCTATCTACCATCTTTTGCAAGAAAATCTGCCAAGGTAGTGTTTCATGGCCCTGTGTAATGTTCCTGTTTTACAATCTGCCTGACCAATGTCCCATCAGAAAAGGAACTTATTATCTGATGGTTGGCCAAATACATATATACCACTCTACGAAATACATTTGGGCTCAGTTTGGGCAAATTTGCTTCTGGGCAGTAACTTATGGCAACCAATCAGATGATTGCTTTCAGTGTTAAACTTGCAGCTGACTGAAAAAAAGCTAATCACGGATTGATTGGTTGCTATGGATTAGTACATCAATTGTTTGAGCAGCGCACTCTGGAACCACTTTGAAGAAGAATGGTACTGCTTCAGAGCACCGGTAAAAGCAGACCGTCTTTATTTCGATATATAATTTACAAGTGTAGCATGAGCGTAGACCTCATTTTCCATTAGCATACCCGACTCTTAAACCCTCATGCTGATTAATTAATTATTCAATACATTATGTAAAGCTAAAATTCTTTTCTCAAGATCAATTCATTTTAAAAACAACAAAATCAAGTTAACATCATTAAACAGGTCTCCTTACCGCAATTAATTTACAACATTTAATTTACATGTTCATCAGTTTACACAGTTAATAAATAAGTAGATAAGTAAATAAATACATTAATTTTATTTCCTTTAATATGTCACGTGTATGCTTAATTCGCTTATTGAATCAATCGTGCTTCATAGAGGAAGCGCAAACCACCATCGCAACAATCTTGGTACTCCGAATTTAGGAAAGCATCAGATTGTTCTATTTATCGAAACATTTATTGACATATTCCAAAACTCCAAATTTTCCAAAATGTTCACAATTTCAGTGAGCCAAACACACTCCCATACATGAATTCACCTTCCTATGAACCCACACTAACAATATAGTCTCAACATGCCCCATATTTTCTCTCTCTGATTCATACTGGAAACAACAAAAATCACTGAATACAAACAAAACAGAGTGGCCGATGTTTAGGTGACTATCAAAATTTTCCAAGTTACCCTACCGACAAACTGACAGATATACAAGTCTTCTGCAGATGTCAGTCGGCTCATCTCGTCTTACATGCACATAATATTGCACCAAACAAAGTTTCATACAATTTTACCTGTGTATCTATGGCCACCTTCAGACTCCTTAGCACCAGTGTAGTCTTGGTTTCTAAAGCTGGCCATAGATGCAAAGATCCGATCGGTCGAATCTTCGAACGATCGGAGTTCCCCATCTCCCGACCTGCCATTAACCATTCAGATCAAATAAAGTAGTAAAAGAACAGATCAGCCGATGTTCTGTCCCTGACAGCAATCGTACGAAAGTTATGTCCGACCAAAGCTGGTGCCAGTCTCCAACTGAAAATCGTACGATCAGCAATGCATGCAGAGATATTATCGACAGCCGAAATAAAATTTTGAACCTGTCTGATCGGCCAAACAACAGATCCGCGGGATGAGAAATGTCAGGACTCTCCACACATGGTCTTAAATCATACAAATCCTCGATTCGTACAATCGGATCTTTGCATCTATGGCCAGCTTTTGATGACTCTCAGATGTAATCACCTGAAGTACTCAAAATGTGTCTGCAGCTCGATACTGTTTCTCTCTCTCTCTACCTCTCTCTTCTAAGCAACTTTTCAGTTGGTCTTCATCATTTCTTTTTTATAGTTTATGAATTATTTATCTTCTTCTTCTGACTTTTTCCAGCTTTCAAATGGGGGTCACTGAAAAACAAATGCTCTGTAAGGCTACACGTATTGTTATTGCTACTTTTTATTTCTCATCTTTCTATTCACACCCTCTCCTATTCATATTCCAGTCGCTTATTTAAACCAGTGCATGTTTGCTAGAGTAATTTGGACCCTAGCAACCAAATTACTGAAATTGCAAACTGGACGGCTGCAGAATAAAAAGCTAAATAACAAATAATAAAAAAAAGCATTTGCAAATTGTCTAAGAATATCATGCTCTACGTCATACTAAAAGTTAATCTAAATGCGAACAATCCCTTAAAAATATATATACAAATAAATAGTAACTTAAAAGCCCTATACAAGCGAACAGAGTGGTTGGTCATTTTCGTTACTTCGCAAATTCACTAACGAACGCTGGCGTAAATTCGCTAGTGTTACTTCGCACCCTTGTGTCTGGCGAATTTGCGCAACGGACGTAACTACGCAAATTCACTAACGCACGCATTGTACTGAACGCTACCTTTTACGCTAGACTTCCTTCGCCACCTCAGACCAGGTGAAGCGCAATAGAGTAGATAGGGATTGCTTCAAAAAAAGTTCAAATTTTTTTCTAAGTCCAAAAAACGCTGGCGTTTTTTCTATATTATGGGTGATAGGCTGAAAAAGATCAAAAATTTTTTTTGGCCTCCCCTCCTTCCCCCCTACATTTCCTAACTCATGGCAACTTAACTATACAGTAGGGCAAAAAAAAAAATAATTTGATGTTTTGAAGGTTTCCCAGGCATTTATAGTGATTGTACGTATTCCTCCATTGAAATTTGAATTTGGTGCCGTATGCAAATTAACCATCGCTAGCGTAACTTCACTTCGCTTAGCGAATCAACGCTAGCGCAACTTCGCAACCTTACGCTACCCCTGAGCGCATCTTCGGATTTTAGTGAATTCGCGGAGTGCTGGCGAAACTACACCTGGCGAAGTGCGGCAAAGTTATGCCTGACACAACTACGAATCTTAGTGAATTTGCCCCATGATGTCTGGTGATTTTAATAGTGAGCTCTAATACTTATTCTATTTGTCTTTAGAGGTAGAATTCTATTGTTTCTACCTGCATATCTGACAGTTCAGTTCTTAAATAGGAACTAAGGCGAAAATGAAAATCTAATATAAGCTTCCTGATCCTGAAGTAAGAAATTTTCTAAAACATTCTGCATTTCAAGTTTATGTTCACTATTCCTCTCTTAGCATCTGTTTCTCTTCATTCAGTCTTCATTCAGCAGTTGGATGTCCGATGAAGGATCCCATATATATTATAAGGGAGGCTTCCTTTCCTAGCGGATGTATTCGAGCTTACTCAAATAACTGATTCCAGTGCAAACAAAATCTAACAAAATAACTGCCTTTTGCACAAATCCTGCATGTAGAGAGACATGATGTCTGGTGATTTTAATAGAGTGAGCTCTAATACATATTCTAGGCTAAAGGAGCCCCCTATAAGATATATTGGATCATTCATCTGACACCCAACTGCTGCATGAAGACAGAATAAAGAGAAACGGATGCTTAGAGGAATAGTGAAGATAAACTTAATTATTTCGGAAAAGGTACAGAATTTGTATTTGGAAAGTTGTTGAAGCTATTAAATTTTAATTTTCGCATTATTCCCCCTTTAAAGCAGTAACCTCAGCATTTTGAATAGGTATTTGGTCTTGTGTGCACAAAAATCAAATTTGCGTTCACTCACTGTGACTTGGTAAACCTTGTACTTTCAACGTTTACCTTGACATACACCAAGTATCATAATTTTTTTAACAAATTAATACATTTTCTATATATAACATAACTACATCTATTTAAAGGTCAGACTAATACGCTATACATTACTATTAATAGGAGTTCTAAGTTCAGGCTTCAGTTATTATAAAACTAGATAATACAAAGAACATTAGACCTACAAAGTAACTTCAAACAGTATTGGTAGAAAGGATAAATTGTCTTTCTTCTCAGTTAATGATGTTCTACCATGTGGTTGACCTCTGGCAAGATCTACATTCCACATGTCACACTTTACTCCACACAATGGCAGCACTTTAGCACACAGGGCAAACTGAAGCCACAGACGCAAACACATACCTTCTCTGCACAAACATGTATTTGTTTTTCCCAGAGATATGCATCTTTTTGCATACCCCGTGAAACATGCAATAAAGCATGACTAAACTGGCCATTATTCATTAGGAATAATTAACTATTATAGGATTAGCAGCCCGAGGGGCTGAAGTGAAAAGCGTGAAATTGCCTGACCTGATAAAAATCATCCATAAACTTCTAATACTACTCTTTACCTCTTCACAATATCCAATGTGACTTCTGGTTTATCCTCTTATCAAGCCTAAATTCCTTACATGCTTGATTAGTCTACTGACCTACCAGTAAACAGACCAATTTAGGAAATGTTCACTGTAATAATGATCATCTGTAGAAAACAACTGCCCTTTCAGGTTTAGGCTTGTTGCACATAGGTCTGATCAGTCAGCCATCTACATTGTGGCAAATGCTTGGATGGTAAATTGCACTCATCCAATTGCTCACGCTCAGCCCATCCAAACAGATCAAATGATAGTGGGAGAAGATGCAGTCTCTTCACTTTATCTGATGTCTTCCCAAAGTTGTTAGGCTAAGGCCACACTAGGCGATAGCGCCGCGATTTGACTCGCAGCGACTTTTCGCCGCGACTTTTAAGCCGCAATCGCTGGGGAAACTTTTGCGCTGGCGTCTATGGGGAATCGCGAAAAATCGCCAGCGTAAAAACACACGCGGCGATCTTTTTTCTATTGTCGCTCGAAATCGCCTAGCGAGGCAATTTTGAGCGACAGTAGAAAAAAGATCGCCGCGTGTGTTTTTACGCTGGCGATTTTTCGCGATTCCCCATAGACGCCAGCGCAAAAGTTTCCCCAGCGATTGCGGCGAAAAGTCACCGCGAGTCAAATCGCGGCGCTATCGCCTAGTGTGGCCTTAGCCTTAGTAGACAAACTAATGCATGTTTGGACAGCAGTTGCCCCAAATGATAAGATGAGGGCCCTTTAATTTGTAAGGGGCTACTTTGTTTTTGTGTGGCAGTCATGAAGCAAATATAGGCTTAGATGTTTATACTAGCCAAAGCCCAGCATGTTTTTTCCAAAGCAAGCCACATAAAATGCAGTTGTTCACAATTTCAGTTACTTTTATCCATTGTGGTGCAAGCAAAAGTATTTTTTTTGTTTTAGTTCAGTTTCAGCTTGCACAGTATGCTATATCTCAATAAATCAACACATTTTATTTTCAATAATGGTATGTGCTCCATGTCCTGTTTACTAGGAGGTGCACCTGTACTTTTAGTTCTGCTGTGCTGCTTCCCTCAGCCATTTGCCTCCCACGGTGCAGCTCTTGCTAATGTTTTGAGTTCTACTTCCGCAACCTTCCTCATCCTCCTCAATCACCTGCAGTGCATCACCACAATGTGCGAGTTACTTCATACTTTTTCTTGCACTCTAGAAGGTGTGCTGTGCATAATCTGTGCCTCAGAAGACTACAGAAAGACAGTACAACCCAAAAGGAAGGGCTGTGGAGGTATAACATTTCTGTCCTTTGTGGGATAGAGGTGCAGCTTCTTGAGTGTTGTACAGATGCCCATTACATTTTGATTATTTTAAAGGGATTCTGTCATGATTTTTATGATGTAATTTTTATTTCTAATTTACACTGTTTACAGTGCACTGTTCTTCATGTGCTTTCAGAAAGAGCCAGCACTTTAGGAAGGAAATGCTTTCCGGCAGGCTGTTGTTTCTCCTACTCAACTACGTTAATAGTGCTACTCCAGCAGAATTCTGCAATGAAATCCATTTCTCAAAAGAGCAAACAGATTTTTGTATATTCAATTTTGAGATGTGACATGGGGCTAGACATTTTGTCAATTTCCCAGCTGCCCCTGGTCATGTGACTTGTGCCTGCACTTTAGGAGAGAAATGCTTTCTGGCAGGCTGCTGTTTTTCCTTCTCAATGTAACTGAATGTGTCTCAGTGGGACATGGGTTTTTACTATTGAGTGCTTAGATCTACCAGGCAGCTGTTATCTTGTGTTAGGGAGCTGCTACCTGGTTACCTTCCCATTGTTCTTTTGTTTGGCTGCTGGGGGGAAAAAGGGGGGGGGTGATATCACTCTAATTGCAGTACAGCAGTAAAGAGTGATTGAAGTTTATCAGAGCACAAGCCCCATGTCAGATTTCAAAACTGAATATAAAAAAAAATGTTTGCTCCTTTGAGAAATGGATTTCAGTGCAGAATTCTGCTGAAGCAGCACTATTAACTGATTAGTTTTGGGAAAAAAATGTTTTCCCCATGACAGTATCCCTTTAAGGTGTTGCATGGGGCTTGGGTTTTACTATTGAGTGCTGTTCTTATATCTACCAGGCAGAAGTTATCTTGTGTTAGGGAGTTATCTGGTAACCTTCCTATTGTTCTGTTGTTAGGCTGCTGGGGGGAAAGGGAGGGGGTGATATCACTCCAACTTGCAATACAGCAGTAAAGAGTGACTGAATTTTATCAAAACACATGACTGGGGGCAGCTGGGAAACTTACAGTATGTCTAGCCCCATGTCAGATTTCAAAATTAAATATAAAAAAATCTGGTTGCTCTTTTCAGAAATGGATTTTAGTGCAGAATTCTGCTGGAACAGCACTATTAACTGATGCATTTTGAATTTTTTTTTTACCATGACAGTATCCCTTTAAGTATTTAATCTTGATCAGGGCCTTGACTTAAAGATATGCACAGATAATGTCTTTCTCAAAACTGCAGCTGGACTATGATGAATTTCCCATAATTAAAGAATAAAAAACTAGGGACGTTAGGTGCTATAGCATAAATATATAAATTGCTGCTGTACTATGAATATGCAAGTAAAGGAGATTACATTTTTGGGAATATGCCATGGTTATGTGATGTTCAATAAATTATTTCGACTTATCTTCCTTCCGCATAGATGGTGTTCGTGGGTCTGGCTGGAGAGAGATCCCAGATCGACGAAGGCGGTTTGACTACGATTTACGAGAAAGCAAGGATGAGCGTGGGTACCGCAGGCCAAAAAGTGGTTCAGGCATTGCAGAGGATGAACGGGACAGTTTGCCAGAGTGGTGTCTAGATGATGCAGAAGATGAAACAGGCACATTTGACTCCTCAGGGGCATTCCTGTCTTCCAAACCTTCCAAGGTGTGAAGCTGCATTGCTTTATAATAAGCTCTTATCCATTTAGCTGTGCTGAGAACTGAAGTTTGTATGAACTGGACAGCCGAAAGTATGTTGAAATGCTCCTTTCTCTTGTCACTTGTATTGTTGTGAATACCAGTCTCAGCCATGGTATTTCCATCATTCTTACCAATGCTTATTAATCTGTTTTAACTGGTCAAGAGGGCATTCTGAATTCTGTAAAATGACATTTTTGTGGGTTTTTTTGCTGAGTAAAGCAAGTGTTATCTCTCTATGTTGAAAAGAAAATGTGTTTGTTCAGTAATGCAAAGCATAGCCATTCTGCTTTGCGCTTGGCGTAATCACATTTTATGGATGACTATTTTTCTGCTATATCAATAAAAAAAAGAATGATCTAACTTCAGCTATATAAAAAATTGACTAAGAGGAGGGGATCTGACTTCCGTCAGTATTTAATTTTGTATAGGAGAAAAGAAGAAAAGTATCCCTGTCTTCTTAATCAGAAAAGTTACAAAAGAATATATATTATCACTGTGTGGTCTGTTTTCAGTTAAACCATTAAAAATCTTGAAAAAAGTTGGCTATCAGTAAACGTTGCTGGCTATCAACTTTTTTCACGATTTTTAATGGTTTAACTGAAAACAGACCACACAGTGATAATATATATTCTTTTGTAACTTTTCTGATTAAGAAGACGGGGATACTTTTCTTGTTTTCTCCTATATTTTTCTGCTATAAGTATCAACCAATACTGTAGCCCATGTATAAATGTATATGCCAAAATGTCTTCTTATGGAAGATTTCTAGAAAAACTAGTGAAAATGAAATTCACAGTACTAAAAAAGGAATGTAATATAACCATTTGCAACTCACAAGACCCTGTTATACATTTCACAATATATTGTTGCTTAGATCTCATCTAAACACAGCTTCCATTTTCTTTCTCATGTTATGTGCAGAAGGTGCAGAAAGAACCCATTCCTGAGGAGCAAGAGATAGATTTTCATCCTTCTGTGGATGGAGCTGAAGTCTCGGATGGTAGCCAAACAGAAGAGGCCAAAGAAACTGATCCTGTTCAGTCTCAAAATCAGGATGATGATTTGAGTAGAAATGATCACACAGGTAAGCCATTAAGCTTATTCAGAACTGTCACTCAATATATAATATGTATTGTATACAAACCATTTCCCAGGATGATGGTTGCTATTTAACTAGCAGCGAAAAATTCACCAGACACTCAACAGCAAGTGAAGCGGGGCGGACCCCTGCGTGTTTATTCAAGTCTTATGATGTAACGTTTCAGGGACGGACCCCTTCGTCAGACTTGGGTCCGCCCCCGAAACATTACATCATAAGACTTGAATAAACACGCAGGGGTCCGCCCCGCTTCACTTGCTGTTGAGTGTCTGGTGAATTTTTCGCTTCTATGCATATTGGAGAGGTGCCGACCTCTTTTCCGGACACCAGGCTAATTGACTGGAGAGGCTGCTATATAACTAGCACCATTGTTAACCAGTTTGTTAACATGAAAAGGAAAATTAGGCATAAATTAATTTTTCTAGACCATTTAATATTCTGAATAGGGATGCACCGAATCCACTTTTTTGGATTCGGCCGAACCCCCGAATCCTTCCTGAAGGATTCGGCCGAATACCGAACCGAATCCGAACCCTAATTTGCATATGCACATTAGGGGTGGGAAGGGGAAAACATTTTTTACTTCCTTGTTTTCTGACAATAAGTCACACAATTTCCCTCCCTGCCCCTAATTTGCATATGCAAATTAGGATTCGGATTTGGTTCGGCCAGGCAGAAGGATTCGGCCGAATCCGAATCCTGCTAAAAAAAGGCCGAATCCTGGCCGAATCCCGAACCGAATCCTGGATTCGGTGCATCCCTAATTCTGAAACACAAGTTTTTTTTTTTTTTAAAAGGTGAACTCTGGCTTCCAAACCAAAATTTGATAATGAGGCCCACATAACACAGAAACCCCTAATATATCCATCACAGTTACCTGTTTCTTCTAAAAGTATGAACAAATGCCATTATCGATGCTGCAATCCAGCTGGTTAATAGTTCTTTTTTTTTCTGCATCATTTAAAATCCTGGCAGGGAAGGAGGGACTAAACACTGATGTTACAAATTGTAACAACCTCTCCACAGCTTACAGACAGCATGCAGGAACTACATAACCCACAATGCATTGCACTGTGATGTTGCTTTCCTTATGAAATCATGTGTGCAGGGAATTGGGGGTGCAGTCTAAGGACAGTTGGCTGTTGATTCAAAGTAGCTGTAGTGAGCCAGCTCAACAAAGTAGTCAGAAAGATCAGCGGAGAGCAGGGGGCTAGGATTAGAAACCATTGAAAATCATGAAAAGTCTGCATATTTTTTAATTGATGTATATTGCAAAGTTGCTTGAAATTATGTTTACTTTTCAAAAAGCTTAAAGGACTAGTAACATAAAAACATTTTTTTTTAAAAAAAAAAAAAAAAATTTGTTCGTATACATAGAAAAAAAAAACAACAAAAACACCAAGACAAATTAAACTTTAAAATCTCAAAGGCTTTATTAAGAAGAAACTGTACTTGCGCTCCTCTTCAGAAAGCGATCGGGCGATCCATCGTGCGGCACTCGATTTCTCTTATCTGCCTTCCTTATAGGAGATAGCCAGGGAGGAGAAATCGAGCGCCGCACAATGGATCATCGACGTGTCGCCTTTTCTGAAGAGTAGCAGAAGTGGAGTTTTGTTAAGTTATTTCTTGATAAAGGCGTTGTGATTTTAAAGTTTAATTTGTCTTGGTGTTTTTTTTTCTATGTATGCCAACAAATTTAAAAAAATTTTTTTTTTTTATGTTACTGGTCCTTTTAAGTTATGTTATGTTTTTGTGGAGTTCCCCTTTAAGGAATCTGTATTCATGTAATTATGCTCCCCTTTTCTTTTACTAGTGCAAGCTGCTCCTTCACCAGACCATAAAAGTCCTTCACTCGTGCGGCGGACAGATATGACTTTAGACACTGCTCGCCAGAAGGCTGTAAGTCCTCATCTGTCCTGCAAGATGGATGCAAAGTCACAGTCACCCTCATCACCTCCTACCCCATCAAAACATAAAGAAGGTAAAGATAATTGTGCTCATTTTTAAAAATGGATTGAAGGTACTTTGTTTACCCAGAAAATATTTTTAAAAAGTATGCATTCTGATAATTCAAAATGGCTATGTCTTCCTACGACTATAAAGCTTTGCCAAAATGTTTTTTTAACAGAATATCTGAATCTCAACTGAAAGCTTGCCTTTACCACATCAGATTAAACATCATATATAGGAATTAATTTTTTGAACAGTTTGATGCCCTATATGTGTAGTATAGAGTCGTGCAGCAAGACGTGGGTAGGACTTGCAGGTTGGGTCTGTCTCTTATATAGTATGTCTTGCAAATCCAAAATTGGTAAATGTCTTTGTACACCAAACTACCAAAGCAGCATCCTTGCTGTCTGTTCACATTTTCTGCGCTTCTGGCTCTGACTCCTGAATCAATGTTGTAGGCCAGTTTACATGTTTTAAGAATTGGACCAAGAAACCGAAGTGGGATATATGGGGCACGTGTTACAGAAGAAAGGAGGGGGAAGCAAAATTTGTAAGCCTTTGTTGTAATATTACATCCCCAAAGCAATGGTAATGTGGACAATTTTGTTTCTACCCATTTCAAGTCATAAAACAAAGAAAACGTGGCCCCTTTTATTTTTTCTTCATTTCTGGTAAGCCAGGCTTTGCTTATCACTTGATTTACTTCCTTTGGCCCATTATCTCAAGCAACAGTCTTTTTTTCATTTTTGAAAGTTTTGAGACAGACCAACAGTAAATTAAGATTTTCACTCACTGCTGCCTAATACAGACAAATTCATACAAGTACACTGGGTGCTTGCGATGTGTGCAGCTGTCAGTGCCATAAACTGATCTTATACAGTAGTTAAAATCTACTTCCAGTTAAAGTGCCTGGTGGGCTATGCTTTTCACAATTCCAAGGATGGAAAAAAATCCTGACACAATATTTGTAAATGTTTATATACTATGAATTTGCCATTTTCTGGATATTTTGTTGCTGTTGGTTTGTGAAAATATACATTTTTTTACAGATGCTGCCTCAACCAGTCATCAAGGGACACGTGAAAAAACTGGTCCATGTTTACCTCATCCTCAATCTCCTGCCCTCAGCCAAAGGGCTCCTGCTAGACAACCAGACCCTCACATAGTACCTGCCATGTCCTCAGTCCCTGTTCCCCAGTTAGACACTCCCACAGTTCCTATCCATTCATCCGTTTGTGCTGCTCCAGGCATGGAACCTGTGCCCCCTGAACCTGATGAAGAAGATGGATTAGAACACTTGGAACAGGTACCATTGTATTTAGATCTAGAATAAAGATCTGCATGTTCAAGAAAACCTTCAATATGAAACGTTTATATAGTTTATTAGTTGATTGTGAAGGTTCCTTAGTGAAAGATAAGGAGACCACTGTCACTATTCAAATTACACAGTTATTCCATACAGCAGTGTACTAAGACTAATTCACTGCATAATCATCTACCTGAGACAAAAGCACAGAGAGGAAAATGCTCATTATCTCACCTTAAACTGAAGCAACCATACACCGAAAGGACTGCTCATTTGGCAACGTTTCCATGCTAGTGGATATTTGCCCAATTTTGATGCTCTGGAACCAAATCAGACTTATATGATTATTTGACTCCAGGCCAAGGACCAGATCATAGTAGCAGATATATATCAAAATACGAAAGCTTTAATTGTATTCCTATACGCAAGTAAGCTGACAACAGGACCAAGTGATTCAGCAGCTAATATCTTCTCATGTATAGCACAGGGGGCTGGAGTTAAATTAGAATTAAAACAAAATACATTTACTTTCCAAAGTGATTTTGCATTTTCTGTCCAAGCCCTGTTTACAGTATTTGTGTTGAACATAGGTGTATAGTACCCTTTTAATAGGGAATGTTTCCGCTATATGCATGGTAAATGGATTTCACAGCCACTAAAGGTATATTGCTGCTAGTTTATGCACTGTTTTAAAACATACAGTTTCCCTTCTTACAGCAGGCACAGCAAATGGTGGCATACCTGCAGGACGGGACGCTCGATGATGACCATTTGCTTACAAAAGTGCTAGACCAGAGAGTGAAGGGGCCTTCACTAGACAACCAGCAGAAGTGGTACTACAAAGATCCGCAAGGAGAGATCCAGGGTGAGTGTTCGCTGCCTTATTTTGTGTTTCATGTTAGCCATTCTGTTTTGTGTTCTGTTTGATGATTTTTTTGTTGCATATTGTTTAGTAGGCATTTATATGTACCAACTCTTTTTACAGGTCCTTTTAGTAATCGAGAGATGGCCGAGTGGTATCAAGCTGGATATTTCCCAATGACTCTGTTGCTGAGAAGAGTGTGTGATGAAACTTTCCAGCCACTGGGTGATATTTTTAAAAAATGGGGAAGAGTTCCCTTCTCCACACCTCCAACACCAAGACTTGTAAGTTATGTTTTCAATCAGATGTTCTTCCTCGTTTATTTTATTCCTGTTTTGTTTTTGTAATTGACATTAAGGATAATCTGCTTGGTGTTAAATACAGCACAGACTACCAGATCTGCAAATCACATTTAATCATTCAGCATTTCTCTGAAGGAGTCTTTGGGTGACATGATCCCTGGGGTATAGCATCCACCAACAGGAGGCAGGACATTAGAGAAGAGGGAGAAACTCCTCATCTTTGCTGCTATACCCCTCACCACTTATTTGCGTAATTCTCACGTTGACGGCACTTCTCTGCTTTGTTGTCTATACGTGTCTTCATTCTGCATGCCATCCAGACGCACACTTCAAGCGCTCTCCATCCAGAACAATGCTCACCATCTTGATCTGAGCTTTGCCACTAGGGGGACTCAGACATCCACTCCCATCCGGAATCCAGCGGGATTGGCCTCTCATGAACCTCATGGCCTTGTGACAGAATGGCAAAGTGCCTCAATTTATGGTGCATTGTTGGGACACACAGGCACTGGCAGCGGATTCTCTTGCGGTTCCCACCCCTGCCTCTTATTGCCCCAGGTCCTCAAGAAAATCAAGCGAGAACAAGGTACAGTAATTCTGATTGCACCTCACTAGCCACGACGGGCCTGGTTCACCGATCTAGGGAAACTTGGCAGATCAGAGCCTTGGCATCTCCCACAGATTCCAGATGTTCTCTCTCAAAGGTCCCATTTACCATCCAGACCGAGCTTTCTCAATTTGATGGCGTAGCTCTTGAGAAGTATGTTCTTCAACGAAGAGTTCTCCTCATCGGTCGTTTCTACCATGCTAGCGGCCCGCAAACTTCCAATCTGCACACATCTACAATCACATTTGGAAGACTTATCGGGGTTGGTTCTCAAGCAAAACACTCCATTCGACACATTTTCTGTTCGACAAAATCCTGGCGTTCTTGGAAAAAGGCATGGGCAAAGGTCTGTCCATTGGTTCCCTTAAGTCACAACTTTCAGTTTTTTCAGAGACTAGCCGCCATACTGGAAGCCTGCATGTACCTAAAGGTTACTCGTCTTCGGCCACCTTATAGGGATCCCTTACCATGGGAACCTGTTCCTCGCTACACTTCAGGCACCAGCCTGTGAGCCCTGCTCGCCATTGCCTCAGCATACGGAGTCTCAGAACTTGAGGCTCTTTCAAGTCAGCGTACCTGGTGTTTCATTCTGACCAGGCGGTACTTCGTATCGTTCTGTCATTTGTTCCCAAGGTGTTCAGACCTTCTGTCCCAACCCATGCACCCCTGAAAAGTTGGCACTCCATTCTCTAGACCATGTCCAGGCTCTCAAATTTTACCATGACCGTACATAGGAGATCAGATCTTGCCAGGCTCTCCTCGTCCTTCCATCAGGCCCTAAATAGAAAATGGCTGCATCCAAGGCCACCATCTTTCGCTGGATTAGAGAAGCCATTCTCAGAGATTATGTGGCATGGAGAAAGTCTCCACTTCTGAGGATAACATCTCACTCTACCAGGGGTGTCAGTACTTTCTGGGCTTTTCGGGACCAAGCCTCAGCAGAGCAAGTGTCGAGCTGCCACCTGGTCATCCATTCACTTTGAGGTCTTTGTGGCATCTGACGCGCGCTTTGGCAGAAAGATGTTACTGGCCGCAGTTGTGTAAAAGGCATGGCCTAGCTTCCACCCACCCTAGAGTGATGGGACAACTTTGGTATGTCCTTATAACCCACAGACTCTCTTGGGATGTCTGTGGGACACAGGGCTCCCCCCCCCTCCAGAAGTGGGTATCTCTTGATTATGATTACTGCCTACTTCATCTGTATATAGTTGTGTTTCTGCTAGTTACCTCTCGTTGCTAGACAAAACTGAATCAAGCAGGCAGTGTCCCACAGACATCCCAAGAGAAAAGGATTTAACAGTGCGTTTGTTTCTTCTCTCATTCTACTTTAGTCTTTTATGATGGTCTGGAAAATACAAATACAAGACAAAACAGAAGTCCGTTTTGTTTGACTGCCTAGTTATTTTTTGTTCTGTTTTTTTTCTAATCGTTGCAGGGGGACCTGGATCCTGAGCGTTTAAGTCGTCAGCAAGAAATCACAGCACTGTATCAGATGCGCCATCTCCACTACCAGCAGTTACTTTTTCAGTGAGTTCAAAATGAGCAAGTTTTATCAGTGTGTAGTTCCTCTGTGAGGGCAAACCAGATAGCATTTTAAATTTATATTTCAAGAGGCAAAATATGCATATAATTAAGAAACTATGGCAATATGTAGACAGTTTGAGTTGTTTAGCTGCTAAAAATTATTTCATTGATGAAATTCCTATTTAGGGCAATAACACATGGCATTGTTCTGGGCATTTTGCACCTAAGCTTAGCTTTGCAGACAAGTGACAAAATGTCCTTAAAGTGCTTGAACCAGTGGTGTGCTGGTATGGCAAATAATTTTCAACTGCAAATGCTCAAGTCGTCTTTTCTGAGAGAACGTTGCCTGATCTGTGAGTACACCCACATGTCCTAGTGATTGTAGTTGAAATTGGTAAGGTTTGTTTTGTTTGCTGCCTGTAACCGAGGTTAAGGAGGTAGTATTGCTTATGAGATGACAGGTGGCATTTTTTGAGCAGTACAAGAAAAACGGTAATAGCCACAATAAAACAATTTTAAAGGGGTTGTTCACATTTAAATTAACTTGTAATATGATATAGATGGATGATTTTCAATTCGTTTTCATTTTTTATTGTATGGTTTTTGAGTTGTTGTTCAGTAGCTCTCCAGTTTGCAATTTCAGCCATCTGGTTGCTAGGGTACACATTACCCTAGTAACCATGCTTTGATTTGAATAAGAGACTGGAATATGAATAGGAGAGACCTGAATCAACAGATGAGTAATACATTTGTAGCCTTACAGAGCATTTATTATTAGATGGGGTCAGTGACCCCCACTGGAAAGCTGGAAAGAGTCAGAAGAAGAAGGAAAATAAGTTAAGAACTATAAAAAAATAAATGACAACCATTTAAAAAGTTGCTTGAATTGACCATTCTATTACATACTAAAATGTAACTCAAAGGTGAACCATTACTTTAAGCAGGCAGGAAAGTTATGGGAATGGGTGGGTCAAGTAGGTTAAACATTTGTTTTAATGTTAATATTTGGGTATATATTATTTCTCACAGGCAGCAGTATGCAGTCTTGGCGCAGCAACAGAAAGTAGCTCTCTCTTCACAGCAGCAACCGCTGCCTCTTCCCTTGCAACCCCTAAGTATGAGGTAAACTTTCAATTCCTAAAAGAGAGCTGTTTTTTTTTTTAAATGAATCCATCAAAGGTCACCTTATCATTTTTAAACAGATCTAAATCCACAACCTGCATCATCAGTCAGGATTGTTGGTTGACAATTGGTATATAGCTTTTTTCATATAATGATCCAATTATGAAATGTACACCTTTTTGCTTATTGACCTATAGTAAAATCACTGTCATCACTTGGACCAATAAATCACTTGGGCAACAGATCCTTGTGCATTTAAACTTAATGTACAACCAGATAAAGCTCTTGAAACTTATGGACTCTTTTGTGGTTGAAGTACCATTATTATTATTCAGTCATTTTCTTCCTCTTCTTTTATATAACCCCTTCAATACACAGACTCCTATACATAATAAAAGGCACCAGGGTTGCCCAGACTAAGCAATAGATACAATGTCTTCTTTTAAACAGTTGACTAGTAAATCCTACCAGCTGTTTGGTTGTTATTGATGACTAGACCAGTAGCAAACTTTGTATTACATGCTTGCTCACGCGGTAGATTGCAGTACACTATGCAAGTATAAGTACATTGTGGGAAAATCCACTAAACAGAGCTGCATCATGTGCCTTTTCTTAAATAATAGGTTATCAGTTTGTCTCACGTCTACGAAATAGTAAAATACTAGACGTTTGCTTATTATCTTCTAGGATACCTGAGCATACTGTGATCCCACCAGTAGTAAGAGCATTATCAGTACCAGAAAGCACCTCATTGTGGGAGCTTCCACCTGCTCCCACACAACCAGCAGGTATGTCATCTGATGGACTTGGTTCTGGTTGTCTGTGGATTTTGCAAACTGTTGAAAGCAAAGAGCAATGGTACTAATTAGGATATAGCTTTTCTATAACTTACTCTGCCAGCATGGAGAAAGGGCAGTGCTTCGATAGCAGATGCTGAGAGAGGAAAAGTGAAGATGAACTTGATTATTTCAGAAACAATGCAGAATATTTAATTGATTGTATTTAGAAAATTTCTTATTTCAGTATGCTGAAGCTTATATTAAATTTTCATTTTCACGATAGTTACCCTTAAAAGGACAAGAAAAGGGGAAACACAATAAGGTTTCTATGGATGGGCATACCTCAATAGTGTCTAATAGTGCTCCTGTTTTTTTTTTTGTTTTTTTTTAAAAAAGCACTTAATTTGGCACAAAAAATCCACAATGCAACCCTATTTTATCAATGCCAAGACCTAATGCATGCACAATTGATAGACTTCGAAAGAGGCGTCTGCACAGATCATCTTTGTATGCTTGCTTTCGCCTATGAGAACATAATAGTTCACATTCATAGACCCAGCTATTGCCTGTCCTCTTTAAAATGGGAACCAATCGGAACTGCTTATAGCAGTTGCTATGGTTACTCATGCGGCCAGCTTTTACACATAGACATTTCTAAACATAGATGCTGCTCTTGCGTGCTGCTTCTGCTCATCCTCATTAGAACTGTTAGACACAAGCATGAGCGGAAATGTTCCACTTGTGCAGTTCTTCAAAGTCGTGCTTCTTGATGACGTCCGCTCAGGAGAGATGGCAGCCGTGAATGATGTAAGTTTAGGAGGATTCTTGATGGAAGCCAGTTTTATATATGCTTTTTCTCTAGTCGGCCCTCCTGTCAGTGCAGACGTATGGGTTATGTCCAGGTTCACCTCTGGAGGCAGGACAGAAGAATTGGTCTCTTGGCCCCTCCCTCAGGATATATAGGCTGGCTCCACCTCTGTTCCTCAGTTCTTTTGTCCTGCCTTGGAGGTGAAGGATAGAAATCTCACTACTATTTTTTTTTTTATTTTTATTTCTTTTACAGATGGAGGCATGCAGTGCTGTCTCCCAACATTTGTCTATTCCCTCCTTGCTGGCATATTGCAGCAAGTGGAATATTGACCACACATCCTAAGGATATATTCAGGCAACTATACCTGTTCCCTCCTTGTTAGCATATTGCAGCAAGTGGAATCAGAGGGCCACAAGCCATCGGGTTTGTTTGGCTATTTCCTCACTGGTGTGCCTATCTATCTTTGCTGGCAGTTTGCAGCTAGTATAATCAGGAGACCACATTCTCTGATTGTCTCCTCCTTCGTTTGCCTATCCCTCCTTGCTGTCATTTCCAGCAAGTGGAGTGGTGCTGCTTCAATCAGCACCCTGGCCAGGTATGAGTTGTAGCTATCAGCCCTGCTCATGTCTCACTTGGCAGATCGCATAGTGCCTTTTTTCCCTAAGGGCGCGCCCTCCACAGCGACCCAGGCCATTCTGGGATTCCCTGGCGTGGTGAGCGCGCCATTCGCTGATGACGCGATCATAGTGCGCCTTTGGTTGGCGCGCCTAGGTCGCGCACATGCGCCTATCCATATATGGCGCAGCGCGATGACGTCATCGCCGCCATTTTGTTTTACCACGAGCGCATAGCTGCAGGGAGCGCAGTATCCTCTACCTATTTTGGCGTGTTTCCAGCTACACAGTTAAGCTGCGCACGCTAGGAGCAGCATCTGGCAGTGTCACAGCAGCAGCCACCAGCTTCAACAGCACACAGAGTCTGGTAAAGGCATCATATTTCTATAATATGGAGAGGTCAGATTCTTTGAAAGAACTCAGGGAGGATATACAGACTGCTAAATCTGTTAAGAGACCAGCTAAAAAGCCTGTTAAAGGGGCCAAGTGCAAGAAATGTAAACATACACTTCGTAAGTCAGAATCCATATACTGTACTGACTGCAGCCCCATGGAGCCGCCCATCCTGTCTCCTCAACAGCTCACAAATAACAATTCACCCTTGTTGGAGCACAGTAATGATAATTCTTTGCCTCATACACCAACCACAGGCAGCGCAGCACCACAAGTTCCTCCACAACTAGGGGACTTCTTAGAATGGGTAAAGACTGCTCTTCAGCCACCCACTTTTCAACCCACTAAGCGCAAGGCGCTGGACTCGCCACCTGATGCTTCAGATTCTGAGGCAGGCCCTTCCTCCCGCATAGATGCCATGTCCTGTTTGGACTCAGTTGCACCAGAGTCAGGGGAGTTGAGCTCAGACTCACAGAGTGATTCAGACACTGAACAGCCTACTTTTGCTAAACCTGATATTTCAAAGAGACTTCTGAGGGAGATGATGGCTACTTTAGAAATAAAAGATGAAACTGTGACAGTCTCAAAAGCAGATAAGGTGCTGGGGGTCCATCAAAAGAAAGCCCGTGCATTTCCTATTTTTACATCCATCACTAAAACTATTGATACTGAATGGTCACAACCTGACCGCCGTTTTACCTTGTCAAAACGTTTTTATGACACCTACCCTGTTCCTGAGGAACAGCGCAGAGTATGGGATAAGCCTCCTAGGGTAGATTCGGCCATTTCTAGACTCTCCAAACAAACTACATTACCAACTGAAGAGTCCGCATTTAAAGACCCCATGGATAGAAAATTAGAGTCTTCCCTCAAACGAGCATACTCTCAATCGGCAGCAATCCTCAGACCAGCCACAGCGGCTGCAGGCCTTGCTCGCACAGCTAGACACTGGGCACAAGAAATTGCCCAGAACCCTCCTACTTCAGCCCAGGAGTTAACAGGGGATATGAGTAGACTGAACACGGCCCTTTCCTTTTTAGCCGACGCAGCGTTAGAAATTATTCGGCTAGCAGCAAGATCTTCCGCAAATTCGGTGATGGCCAGACGAGCTCTCTGGCTTCGTCACTGGTCAGGGGATACCGCTTCTAAGAATAAGCTATTGAAACTGTGCTATACTGGTGAGTCCTTGTTCGGCCCTGACCTCAAGCAAATCATTACGGAAGTCACCGGTGGGAAGAGTACTTTCCTTCCACCAGGAAAAAGAGGGCGCATGGATCAACCCAACAGATCCACCAATAGGCGGACATGGTCCACTCCTACCCGCAATTTTCGTTCCTTTCGCTCGCCTAACTTTCGTAACACCGGCTCAGACCAAGGTGCAAGGCGTAATAAGACGCAGTGGCAACAACCGGGTAGGCACCGGAAGCCTACCACCACTAAACCCACCTCTACTTGACTGCCCCCACCTCGACCCAGCATCCACAGTAGGAGGTCGGTTGTCAAACTTCCTGTCATGCTGGGAAACTCACGTCCTAGACAATTGGGTTCTGCAAATTATCCAGAATGGCTACAGAATTCATTTTACCAAATTGCCCCCAAGAAAATTTGTTCCATCCGTAGTACCTCCACACAAACGACAAGCCTTACAACAAGCCGTCCTGGACCTACAACAATCTCAAGTTATTGTTCCTGTGCCACACCTTCAAAGATTCAAGGGATTCTATTCCAATCTCTTCCTGGTTTCCAAAAAAGAGGGATCCTTCCGTCCAGTACTGAACCTCAAGAGCTTAAATCTATTCATTCACAACCACAAATTCAAAATGGAGTCGATCAGGTCGGCCATAGCTTTCATGGAACCCGGCTGTTTCCTGACGTCGATCGACCTCCAGGATGCGTACCTCCATGTTCCCATCCACCCCAGTTCTCAACCCTTTCTCCGTTTTGCAGTCAACGACCAACACTTCCAGTTTGTGGCTCTCCCATTCGGACTTTGTACAGCTCCAAGAGTGTTTACCAAGGTGCTTGCACCGTTGATCGCTCACTTGAGAACAATGGGGATTCATGTGTTACCATATCTGGACGATCTCCTGCTCAAGGCTACGACTCAGGAGCAATCTGTCAGGGACACAGAGATCACTCTGCAAACCCTGTCACAACACGGTTGGCTAATAAATCACCGAAAAAGCTCCCTCCTTCCTTCCCAGAGCATAATTTTTTTGGGCCTACAATTCAACTCCCAACACCAGACAGTACAGCTTCCCGAGGACAAGATCAACAATCTTGTCAACAATACCACCAAACTTCTACAACAAACCACTGTGACGGCCGGCGATTGCCTTCAGCTCTTAGGGTTCATGGTATCCGCTCTCGAAGCAGTTCCGTTTGCAAGATTTCATCTGCGTCCTCTACAACGCAATTTTTTACAATGCTGGAACAAAAATCATCAGGATCTTCAGCAACCCATTCCCATCTCTCCTCACACCAGGAGCAGCCTTTCTTGGTGGACCAACCGCTTGCACCTACAATCGGGCAAGAGTTGGGCTCCAGTCAAGTGGGAAGTGGTGACGACCGATGCCAGCCTGTTCGGCTGGGGAGCTGTTTACCGCGAACACACGCTGCAAGGTTGCTGGGACCCCCAAGAATCCCAACTGCAAATCAATGTACTGGAACTTCGAGCAATTGTGTTGGCTCTTCAGGGCTGGACCAGCCTCCTCCGGGCGCACCCGGTCAGGATTCAGTCAGACAATGCCACGGCAGTAGCCTACATCAACAAGCAAGGGGGAACTCGCAGCAAACAAGCGATGCTGGAGGCTGCCAAGATCCTGACCTGGGCCGAACTCCATGTTCCAGCCATCTCAGCGGTGTTTATTCCAGGAGTCCTCAATTGGGAAGCCGACTTCCTCAGCAGACAAACGCTGGACCAGGGGGAATGGAGTTTACATCCCGAGGTGTTCTCCCACATCACCAACAAGTGGGGGGTACCAGACATCGACATTCTGGCATCCCGACACAATTTCAAAGTTCCCTGTTATTGCTCCAGAACCAAAGATCCCGGAGCAGCGTTCACAGACGCGTTAGTGATTCCCTGGAACTTTCACAAGGTATATGCTTTCCCACCGCTTCCGATTCTGCCCAGAATCATTGCCAAAATCAAACAGGAAGGGTCGACCACTATCCTCATTGCTCCGGACTGGGCCAACAGACTGTGGTACTCAGATCTGATCAGCATGTCCATTTCCAGACCCTGGAGACTGCCCATGCGGTCCGACCTTCTCCTGCAGGGACCAGCACGTCACCCCAATCTGCCTCTGTTGCGTTTGACGGCCTGGCACTTGAAACCAGGTTGTGGTCCAAACGGGGGTTTTCCCCGGCGGCTATAGATATTCTGCTGCACGCACGTAAAAAGAATACGGCCAA
This sequence comes from Xenopus petersii, assembly GCA_038501925.1. NCBI lineage: Eukaryota > Metazoa > Chordata > Amphibia > Anura > Pipidae > Xenopus > Xenopus petersii. Next base: position 30,297,306 of record CM076681.1, on the reverse strand, counting down.
AGCTTACTACAAAGTTTGGAAGACGTTCATTGACTGGTGCTCCAGCCGTCAACAATCATGGGAAAGTAGCACGTCACAGATTATTACTGACTTCCTGGCTGCAGGTTTTGCGAAGGGGTTGGCACCTAGTACTCTTAAGGCTCACATCTCTGCCCTTTCTGTTCTATTCCAAGTGAAGTGGGCGGATCATCCGGTTATTCAGCAGTTTTTCCAAGGGGCATTGAGGGCCCGGCCTCCATTTCGGAACCCCACACCTCCTTGGGATCTGACATTAGTTTTATCTGTCTTACAGAAGGAGCCGTTTGAACCTCTTCACAGCTGTGACCTCAGATGGTTGACTCTTAAGGTTACCTTTCTCATTGCGATCACTTCCGCCAAGAGGGTGTCCGAGATTGCGGCTTTGTCGCATAAAGAGCCTTGGCTGGTTATTCACAACGACAAGGTTGTACTTCGCACTGTTCCTGGTTTCCTCCCTAAAGTCGTCTCGGCTTTTCATATTAATCAGGACATTGTTCTTCCCTCATTCTGCCCGAATCCGCATAATGACAAGGAAAGTCAACTTCACAAGTTGGACGTTGTGAGGGCAATTCGGATTTACAAACAGCGAACGGCTGGTTTTCGCCGATCGGATTCTCTTTTGGTTTCCTACTCGCCTACGCACAAAGGCCTAGCGGTGTCCAAACGCACTATTGCTAGGTGGCTCGTAGAGACTATCAACCAAGCCTACCTCCTCAGCCACAAACAGAAACCGTTCAGAGTGGTGGCTCACTCTACTAGAGCACAGAGCACCTCATGGGCTCTCCAGAATTCAGCTACACCAGAACAAATCTGCAAGGCTGCTACATGGGCTTCGCCCAACACTTTTATCAAGTTTTACCAGTTACACGTTTTTGCTTCTACGTCGGCCGTGTTTGGCCGTAAAGTTTTACACACTGCAGTTACTGGTAGACAGGTCTGAAATTCATTTGGCTTCAATCAGCTATACCCACCCAACTTATTGAGGGACAGCTTTGGAACGTCCCATACGTCTGCACTGACAGGAGGGCCGACTAGAGAAAAAGGGATTTATACTTACGATAAATATTTTTCTAGTAGGCCCGAACTATCAGTGCAGTAAGTCCCACCCAGGCTGATTTTAGTATGGGTCTGTGGACTCTATTCTCTTGTCTCTCTATCTCTCTATGATCCTACTTTTGTCTCTTGACCTTCCTTCATATCTGCTGTCTCTTCAACCACCTCACTGAGCTTTATAACAGAACTGAGGAACAGAGGTGGAGCCAGCCTATATATCCTGAGGGAGGGGCCAAGAGACCAATTCTTCTGTCCTGCCTCCAGAGGTGAACCTGGACATAACCCATACGTCTGCACTGACAGTTCGGGCCTACTAGAAAAATATTTATCGTAAGTATAAATCCCTTTTTCTCGACATAAACCTAGCGATTCAGGAGAGGAAGTGGTGGCAAAACTTTTAATGAGTTATTGAAAATAAGGGTTTCTTTGTCCATTGATGATTGTATTTAGCAGGTTACTTTTGTTTTCTGATCACCAGGGCTGTTTATTTCCCAGACAATGCAGGATTAATTGATGTAATGATTTTTTTTTTTCTACTATCTTTTTTTTCTCATGTTACGCAATCCGTCATACCAGTATGGGAGGGTAGCAGCGTTTGGGACCTCCCAGTGGAGCCCACAACTCAGGGAACAACTCGAGAACAGCTAGCACAGATGGACAAGGTGAAAGCTGCCAAGGTCAGCTATCTGCACACTGCAGAGTTGCTTTTATTGGCTTTGAGGCTACAAGGGACATACAATATTGTGGGGACAATATTAAAAAAGTTATATTAGTTATTGAAAACGATATGTAATATTTTGTAAAGTAAGGTTATTTTGCATAAAATGTATTTACTTTTGTTAATTAGGATCATGTAAAATTCCTTTAATTTTCGTGTTCTAAATAGCTTATCTGTTCTGCAAACATGGCCTCTAAAGCCCAACAGGGCCATGAATGACAGCCACCACAGCTACAAAGTGTGTGTTTATGTATAGATGCATATATAGTGTTAATATTAATATATAGCTTGGCATGTTAAAGCTTACTTTTTTGTGTTTGAACAGACGATATTAGAAGAAGAGCTTTAGTTCATGCACTAAATTAGTGTAAGAAGGTTCATAAACTTACTTTTAAGGTATGCCGTTTCATGCCCGGGGCTGTACCTAGTATTATTAAATGAGCCCTGCATTCTTGAAGATCAGATTGTTAAATAAAGCTGCCTGCATATTTCATATCTAAACTGTATTCCAATATGTGAAAAAAGGATAGAGATTTATGCAGCCTTGATTTGCAGATGGAGCAAGAAAGGAGGGAGGCTGAGCTTAGGGCAAAGCAGGAAGAGGAAGAACAACATAGGCAGAAGGAAGCAGAAGAAGAGAGAAAAAGGAGGGAAGAGGAAGAGCTGGCCCGGCGGAAACAGGTTTTTATATCAATTACATTTTTTAAAATGTTTTAAGATGTTTTCAGGATAACGTAAGATTGAATGTCCTTATGATGTGTTTGTGCAAATTCTGTCACACAGGAGGAAGCACTGCGGAGGCAGAAAGAGCTTGCATTACAGAAGCAAATGGAAGAGGAGGAGAGGCAACGCAAGGAAGAACTACGGCTGCTAGAAGAAAGGATGAGACAGGAGGAAGAAAGGAAAAGACTTGAAGAGGAAAGGAGGCGGCAGGAAGAAGAGAGAAGGAAGCAGGCGGAGGAACGTAAAAGAGCTGAAGAAGAGAGGAGGATAAGGGAAGAGGAAAAGAAAAGAGAAGAGGATGAAAGACGACAACTGGAAGAGATTCAGAGAAAAAAGGTACTGGTAAAGTTCACATACACCCTGTTAGTGTACAAGGTAGATAACATAGAATTACCAGGGCAATTACCAGGCAGGCTTACATCAGCAGGTCTAATATCGATAACCATTAATAATTCTAACTCAATTCAGTGATTTTAATTAACTTCCCTGTCTTTATGATCTGCTAAACTCATTTTACTAAAATAAAATGTTCTCCATTCTGTAGCATGGTGTTTTTCATAGAATAAAAGAAGAAGAAAAGGGCAGTCCCAAGTTGAAAACCCCAAAAAAAATTTGTGCAACTGGGTTTATAGGTCTAGTTTGTAGTTCTGTGTAATTCCCCTTAATCCCACTTCTGGCATCAGAATTGTTAAGTAATATTTGGTAGTAGAAATAGCAGAGAATAGACACTGATGTTCTCTAATAATCACCAAAAGAGTTGTCTCTGTGCAGACCGCTGAATGATTGTTGTCCAATTATTTATCGATATTTTAAAATCCCTTTGCAGAAACCTATAACCTTCATTCTAACGCTCTCTAAATCTAGGCATAGTGATAGTGATAAGAAAAAGTTTGAGAACCCCTCTCAGCCTGCTTAATAATTTACTTCACTTTCAACAAAAAAGAGAACAGTGGTGTGTCTTTCATTTCCCAGGAAGAGCTGAGTAATGGGGTCTTTTCTAAACAACGATTTTTAGTGAAGCAGTATTCAGTTGTATGTAATTAAATCAAATGTGAAAAACTGGCTGTTCAAAAATGTGGGTACCCTTGTAATTTTGCTAATTTGAATGCATGAAACTTCTCAATACTGATTACTGGCAACAACAAATTGGTTGAATTAGTTTAAGCCTTGAACTTTATAGGCAGGTGTGCCCAATCATGAGAAAAGGTATTTAAGGTGGCCAATTGCAAGTTGTGCTTCTGTTTGACTCTCCTCTGAAGAGTGACAGCATGGGATCCTCAGAGCAACTCTCAAAGATTGTTCAATATCATGGTTTAGGGGAAGGCTACAAAAAGCTATCTCAGTGGTTTAAATGGTCAGTTTCAACTGTAAGGAATGTAATCAGGAAATGCAAGGCCACAGGCACAGTTGCTGTAAAACCCAGGTCTGGCAGGCCAAGAAAAATACAGGAGCGGCATATGCGGAGGAGTGAGAATGGTTACAGACAACCCAAAGATCACCTCCAAAGACCTGCAAAAACATCTTTCTCAGATGGTGTGTTTGTTCTACAATTCGGGGCAATTTGCACAAAGAACATCTGTATGGCAGGGTGATGAGAAAGAAGCCCTTTCTGCACTCACGCCACAAACAGAGTCACTCATTTAGACAAGCCCAGTTGTTTTGGAACAAAGTGCTTTGGACTGATGAGACAAAAAAGAGTTAAAGTGGAGGGTCGGATGAATTCAACCCAATATTTAATTATATAATTCTTCAGGATAACGTTCAAGCATCAGTCACAAGTTGAAGTTACGCAGGGGTTGGATATTCCAACAAGACAATGACCTTAAACACACTTTGACATCTACAAAGGCATTTATGCACAGGGAGAAGTACAATATTCTGAAATGGCCGTCACAGTCCCCCGACTTAAATATCATCTAAAATCTATGGGATGATTTGAAGCAGGCTGTCCATGCTCTGCAGCCATCAAATTTAACTGAACTGGAGAAAATTTTGTATGGACGAATGGTCAAAAATACCGCCATCCAGAATCCAGACACTCATCAAAGGCTATAGGAGGCGTCTAGAGGCTGTTACATTTGCAAATGGAGGCTCAACTTAGTATTACTGTAATATCTCTGTTGGGGATCTCAAATTTAAGCACCTGTCTAATTTTGTTATGATGCATATTTTCTGTTAATCCAATAAACTTTGTCACTGCTGAATACTACTGTTTCCATAAGGCATGTTATATATTAAAAGTTGCTTCTTTGAAAGCTCAGCCAATGATAAACAAAACTCCAAAGAATTAAGAGGAACTCCCAAACTTTTTCATATGACTGTACTTCAACAACAGATTAAGCCACAATAGAGGGTCTGTTTATCCTACTGTGTAAAAAGTGGGGTGAAACATTATCGTTGATGTTGTTCATAGCACCAGTCAGATATTTGCTTTTGTTTTCTGACTGTTGAAATCTAATTGTTGATTGGTTGCTATTAGAAACATCTCCAATAATTTTTCTCTCTACTTTTCACACAGCATGAGAAATTGGGTCCATAAATGTCTGAGGTATGAGTAAGATTACTCTTGATCCTCTTTAACAATGTTCTAGTCGTTTGCACCTGATGCGGTGACCCTGCTTCTAATTGCACATATCTGAGCTAGTAATAAATGTCCTTACTTTTGCCACATGCAAGATTTACATTTAGGTTCATTTAAATTATGCAGTCTATTTTAAACTGGAAATGGTGCATATCTGTTATATCACTGTACTCTATGATCACTAAAGGTCAGATATCTGTTTTAATATATTTTGAAAGAGTCAAAACTGACATGATATACTTTTTCACATGACTGTTCATTCAGTTATACAACAAGCATAGAATATACAGAAAAGTATAACAATTACTATTGCAAGACAGAGTGTAACGTAACAGCTTCAGAAGAAACGCTCCACCTCTCCACCCAAGTTTTACTTCTTATGCTTTACCATTTGTCATTTACAGTTATAACATATACCCTGTTATAATAAATATAAATACTTTTCTTAAAAATTACCATTAGGAAGAGGCAGCTAGATGGGCCCGTGAAGAAGAAGAGGCTGTAAGACTTCTATTGGAAGAGGCACGATTAAAGGCAGAGGAAGAAGAAAGAAATAAGCGTGAGGAAGCACAAAGACAGAAGGAGCTGCAGAGACAGAGGCAGCAACAGCAAGAAGCACTTAGGCGTCTGCAGCTGCAACAGCAACAGCAGCAACTGGCGCAAATGAAGGTACTGGCATGTGCAATATTCATTTGTACAGGATTTTGATAATGTGTTTTAATGTGTTGAAGTAGAGACTGAGAAATATACCACCCTGGCTTTAAAGGGGACCTCTCACCCAAAAAAATTATTCAAAATTTTATCACATTAGTCAAGCAACATTAACTTTTATTACACTATATACATTATTTGAATCGTGTTTCCTTCATTCTGGGAATTCATAATTATAGCAAGCAGGCAGGAGCCATTTTGTGGATACTGTTATTAAGGCAAACCTTGCATCATCTCAGAATCTTGTTTGTCCACCAGAATGGGGGACCTGATGTCCATCCCCATGTCCTGACTACGCAATTAAATGGTGGAGAGAAAGGGGGGATGTGTGGAGAGCAGTGACATCTAGGAAGTGATTTCCCTGGGGCAGTCTACAGCAGTCGGAGCATTGCGATGACCTGATGGATGCTGCTTGGTCTCTTGAGCATAGTGACCATAGTGATTGGGGCATTACTTCAGTAGGATTCTGGCTGGAGAGTCTTTCTGTATAGATAACCCCATGATAATTGTTTGGTTGCCTTTCACCACCTGTGTGTTCCTTGAGCACAGAGTTTGCCATGTTTGCAGCACAAACTTATGTGATTGTTTTTTATACCAGTTTATTTTTAATTGTGTGCTTGTTTGGAAAAGAAGAATAGTAACCAGACTATCCAGTTCGGGTTCGTAACCTGCTTGTATATAGCCCTTTGCTACTTTGATTATACACTAATTTAATAAAAGGTGCACAATTTGCCTAGGTATTATATCCCATAGCATCAGCTTTTTGCTTTCAAACAGGTGCCTAGTAAATGTTTTTTTTTTGCAACATATCCAAAAAACCTAAAGAGTACTAAACCTAAATTGGGGAAGCACAGGGTCCTTAAAAATATCTGACATGACTTGGTACTTCTTATGTAGGGTTTAGAAACTCATATGGTGCCCAGTGCCCTGTCCCTAACTTTTATAGTATTATATTTATTTTCCAGTTACCATCATCTTCCACATGGGGGCAGCAGGTCACCCCATCGGCTGCTTCTCAGTCAGCACTTTCACTGGCAGAAATACAAAAACTAGAAGAGGAACGGGAACGGCAGAAACTACAAGAGGTGTGTTCATATAAAACTGCTACTTACACAAGCTGTAAAATCATAAAGTCTAGAGAAAGTTTGTGTTTGCAAGTCTGGAGATTTATGACTTGCAAAACTTGGATTTCATTGCTGTTTTCTCCCTTTTGTTTTTATAAAACAAGTGCAGTTATTAACTATTTATGTTACACATTTTATCATCCAGCCCATCCTCCTGTGAATCACTTCATATTTATATTTATATCAATGCTGGATCAGCTTTTGAATTTGTAATGTTTATAACAATAACCTTAATTTTACAATGTGGCCACTTGCCTTAAAGCAGCAGCAGCGCCAGCAGCAGGAACTAAAAGCGTTGCAACAGCAGCAGCAGCAACAGCAAAAAATACCTGGCTGGGGGACCATGAGCAAACCTACTGGCACCACAAAATCTCTCTTGGAGATCCAACAAGAAGAAGCAGGACAGATGCAGAAAAATCATCAACAGCCTGGGCGGAACCGACCCGCTAATATATCTTTGCCTGTGGCACCTGTAGTAAATGTGAGTACTACATTTGCTGTTATTGGTGCCAGAATGAAATCATGCATTCAGTCTGCTTGTTGGCAGTGAAGCCACTTTTTTGGCTGGATTTCAAAAGAAAGTAGCATTCCGTTGGAAATATCGGTTATCCGGGAACCCACTATCCAGAAAGCTCCGAATTACAGAAAGGTTGTCTACCATAGACTCCATTATAATCAAATAATCCAATTTTTTCTCTGTAATAATAACAGTACTTGTACTATACTTGATCCAAAGATATAATGAATCCTTTTTTTTTTTTGTGGAAATATCTGTTATACGCAAAACCCCAGGTTATGAGCATTCTGGATAACAGGTCCTATCCAGTGATAATTTCCATTGATTTTCACACAAAAAAAGTTTGTTATATATAAAAGCTCAGTATCAGCAAACATAAATGCAAGTCATATTAATTTGTTACTGATAAGGAAAAGGAGAAGGACGTCTCTATCTCACTTGTGTAATGTAGAATTTTATCCTTCTCTGTGTCTGAAAAGACAATAATAATAATTAAAAAAAACATCAGCTATAGAAAGCAATTAAATCCCAAGCTTGCATTAAAGGGATCCTGTCATCGGAAAACATGTTTTTTTTCAAAACGCACCAGTTAATAGTGCTACTCCAGCAGACTTCTGCACTGAAATCCATTTCTCAAAAGAGCAAACAGATTATTTTATATTCAATTTTGAAATCTGACATGGGGCTAGACATTTTGTCAATTTCCCAGTTGCCCCTGGTCGTGTCACTTGTGCCTGCACTTTAGGAGTGAAATGCTTTCTGGCAGGCTGCTGTTTTTCCTTCTCAATATAACTGAATGTGTCTCAGTGGGACATGGGTTTTTACTATTGAGTGTTGTTCTTAGATCTGCCAGGCAGCTGTTATCTTGTGTTAGGGAGCTGTTATCTGGTTACCTTCCCATTGTTCTTTTGTTTGGCTGCTGGGGGGGGGGAGAAAGGGAGGGGGGTGATATCACTCCAACTTGCAGTACAGCAGTAAAGAGTGATTGAAGTTTATCAGAACACAAGTCACATGTCTTGGGGCAGCTGGGAAATTGACAGTATGTCTAGCCCCATGTCAGATTTCAAAATTGAATATAAAAAATCTGTTTGCTCTTTTGAAAAATGGATTTCAGTGCAGAATTCTGCTGGATTATCACTATTAACTGATTAAAATTTTTTCCCATGACAGTATCCCTTTAAGGCGGGAAAGGGGATAATGTACCTAGATCCAGTAGGATTCCCTCTGTATGAGCTTTTTATCTGTATTTGTATATCCCACTTTTACTTCTTCTGACACTTGCTAACGCAAATGTGACACAGTGGGGGTCGTTTATCAACACTGGGCAAATTTGCCCTTGGGCAGTAACCCATGACAACCTTGCTGCATTCATTGTCCTACTTGCAGATGGATTCAAACAGCTAATCACTGATTGGTTGCTATAGGTAACTGCCCATGGGCAAATTTGCCCAGTGTTGATAAATGAGCCCCACTGTGATTACATCCAATGTTGCCTTACACAGGTGACTGGATTGTGCATTACGAATTGAGCTACAATGTTCATTCAATCTCACACGTTCCGTACTGTTAGTTTTACCTACATAGCCTTTGCCACACGGGCATTAAGTAAGGTACAGGTAGTAGCACACATTCTTGACTTTTTCTGTCTTTTGTTACTCTAGGAAAAGTTCTGGTATCAGCATTAATTAAAACTGCCAACAAGACTAAAGCATTTGAGAGATTTCATGTGACTCCCCTGATCTTCCTTACAGGAGTTTCATCTTTTTTTAAAGAAGTGAAACAAGTTTTATGTAGTCGCTAACAGCAGTTTTAACTACCAGTTCAGCAAATGAAATTGATTTAGACATATCGTATAATTAATTTTCATTTCTTTGTCCTTTATATTGCGATAGAATCACATAAGCAGCCCTAATGTTGGCACTTCTGGAAGCTCAGTATGGGGATCTTTAAATAACAACTTAAGTCCTCAGTGGTCATCTGACTCCATGAGCAGCATCTGGAGTAGCACAGACGTTAAGGGTTCCAGTGTCGGTTTCTGGGATGATGCAGTGAAAGAAGTTGCTCCCCGAAATGCCACCAGCAAGAATAAGAACAATGCCAGGTATGAATTGTTTCTTAAAGAATCTCTGCTTTGAAATCTTCAGATGAGTGGAAACTTGACTGCTGGGGGGCTATGGAATGTAGCAAGTAGTATAATAGCATGCCACAAATGACAGAGGCAATTCTATAAGGGAGTAACTAAAACACTAAATTTTAGACATGCAAACTTTGACAGTATACGGGCATCTCTGCAACATATTAAGTGGGAATTGCTTTTCACGGGGTGGGGAATGGGTGGGACTCCATCAGAGGGGGGTCAGCTGGTTGATGAGAACAAAAAAAAGCTGAGATTCTGAACTCATATTTTTCATCTGTCTACACAAATAAAGGACCAAGAATGAAGGTTTCCTTCTTAATAGTCCCCATTCTAGTAAAACAACTGATGCTGCATGGTTCACACATGAGGAAATTCAAAAGAGACTAGAACATGTTAAGATAAACAAAGGTCCAGGGCCAGATGGTAATCATTCCAGTGTACTTAACAAGCATAGCTCTGTGATTGCCAAACCTCTTTACTTAATTTTTCAGTATTCATTGAGATCTGGCAAGGTGCAGAGAGACTGGATATTGCTGATACCATGCTGCTATTCAAAAAGGGATCCAGTTCTTAGCCTCAAAACTATAGGCCATTTAGTCTGATGTCAGTGGTAGGAAAGCTTTTCGAAGAGTTAATAAAGGGTAAGATACTGTACTTCATAGCATATCATAATACTATGAGTTTGTGGCAGCATTGTTTTATGCGTTCTAGATCTTGCCAGACTAATTTAATTTCCTTTTATGAGAAGTAAGCAGGGACCTCGATTCTGGGAAAGCAGTGGATGTGATTTACTTAGACTTTGCTAAAGCATTTGATACAGTGCCACACAGAAAGTTACTGCTTAAATTAAGGAATGTTGACCTGGAACATAGTATTTGTACCTGGATAGAGAACTAACTAAAAGATAGATTACAAAGAGTGGTGGTAAATGGAACATTTTCTAATTGGACCAGTGTTGTTAGTGGAGTACCGCAGGGCTCTGTACTAGGTCCCTTGCTTTTCAACTTGTTTATTAATGACCTGGAGGTGGGCATTGAAAGTACTGGAATCAGTTATTTGAATGAGCTCTAATACATCTTCTAGGCAAAAGGAATCTCCCTATAAGATATATTCGATCTATCAATGACAATCTGACACCCAACTGCTGCATGAAGACTGAATGAAGAGAAACATATGAGAGAGGAATAGTGAAGATGAACTTGATTATTTCAGAAACTGTACAGAACTTTTACTTGATTATATTTAGAAAGTTTCTTATTTCAGTAGGATGAAGCTCAAATTAAATTTTTATTTGCTCAATAGTTCCCCTTAAAGGAAAATAGGGCAAAATTATTACATAAAATGCAGGAAAACATTTAAAATCGGGGCATTGCTCCCACTGAAATGAATTCGAACATGAAGGGACTGTAATCTGGGAAAATATAAAACACATTTTACTGTATGTAAATTCATTCAAATTGAGTCACTGGTGGAGGATAAGTTACAAATATCTGTTTAAATTGATAGTTTTTATTTTTTTTTTTGCTGTTGCTTTATGTCTTTTTAAAAACAGTTACAATTGGTTAATCGTTTTCTTCCAAAATAAATTCTGGTATTTTCCTTTGACCTATTCTTATATGAGCTGTGTGTATCTGTAGCATGCCACAAACTGTTCGGCCAGGGACATTAAAGTTGTCTCTAGAGAAGGAGGGATGGGTGCATGCCAGGGTCCCAAAATTAAAAACAATTTTCTGTTCTGGCTGCCAGCCTTGCAGGTTGTCTAGTGCGCTTAATTATAGTACAGCATTGCAATACCTACAGTATATCCCAAAACTCTTTTAACAGAGCAGTAAAGTTAAAATAAGCTAATGTAACTACTAATGGCAAAAGGGAAAGTTGTGTTCACTTCTAAGCATGATTAAATGTGAACCCAGGGGTGCAATGAGGGTACAACCACATAATACATGCATAAAACAGAAATAGATATGCTGCGCTCAGCCATACCAATATGTTAAAGGGCATTAAGCCATGTTGTGCTAAATGCTCCTCAGAAAGGGGGTTGATTGTCCATCTGTTAAACTATATATAAGCAGGCAACTCTGCCAAAGTCTACCCTAGTCTGGCCTGTCCTACTTTCACTTTTAAAAATGACAAGAAGTGAATCCCAAACCCGGTGTGTCCACAGTCCAGCAATTTGTCAGGCTCTCTTCCACCTCCAAATCGATAAGTTCCAATATAAATCGCTGTATGCCTCCAAACCAAATTTTTTTTGAGGGGGGAACAGAACAACAATAATATAGTGTAGTATTCTATTTTTATATTGCCACCCAAAAAGTGTTCAAACAATCCCTTAAATCAGTGCACTCCAGTTATCATCTTTATAATAATTAGAGAATTTCAAAAAGGGTGAATTGTGAAAATTGACTTAAAGGGGTTGTTCGCCTTTGAGATAACTTTAAGTATGATGTAGAGAGTGATATTCTGAGACAATTTACAGTTTGTTTTAATTTTTTATTATTGAAGGTTTTTGAGTTATTTAGCTTTTTATTCAGCAGCTCTTAAATTTGCATTTTAAGCAATCTGGTAACGAGTGCCGAAATTACCCTAGCAACCTAGAGACTGGAATATGAATAGGAGAGAGTCCGAATAGAAGGATCAGCAATAAAAAGTAGCAATAACAATAAATTTGTAGCCTTACAGAGTTACAAAAGTTACTTTAAAGGTGAACCACCCCTTTAAACACATCAAACATATGGTGTTTAAGGGCCAGAGACAGCAAAAATTTGCTTTAAAAAAACGGCGACAGGGCGACGATCCATCGTGCGATGCTCGATTTCTGCTCCCAGGCTGTCTCCTATAAGGAAGGCATGGAGGAGAAATGGAGCGCCACACAATGGATCGCCTTTTCTGAAGAGGAGCACAAGCGGAGTTTCGGTAAGTTATTTCTTAATAAAGACTTAGCGACTTTAATATGTGTTGGTGTCTTTTTTTTGTAGCATAACTCATTATGCTAGGAACACATTTTTTTTTGCTGTTACTGGTCCTTTAAGTGAGAGAGATGGGAGAAATTAGGGTATAGTAAGTTCCCACACTATGGGCCTCTACGAGTCGCGGTGGATTTGGTAGTCGTTTATTCTCACTAAACACACATGGATAATAGCACAGATATTTTGTCTCCACTTTCAATCTTCTTTTCTCCCAGTAGGTCAGGCTGGAGATGTGAGTGCAGGGAATGGGCAATATCAGGGACGCAGGGAGTTGCAGGCCGCAGCAGGACACAATTCCCAGACTGTTCTATATTGTGTTTCCTGAGATCTCAACACTTTCCTGGGGGGTGTTGTTATCCGATTCTTGGAGAATTCCAGCGTTTCACTGAGCATTTTTATAGGGAAAATGTTTTAGCTGCAGCATGTTTTGTATAAACTCCCAAATTGGAAATCAATCACATAATAGAAATGTGTTACTGTTATCAGAATCAGAGTCCCTGCCATGTCCACATCAATCATTTCTTTAAAGGGGTGGTTCACCTTTAAGTTAACTTTTAGCATGTTACAGAATTGGCAATTTTAAGCAACTTTTCAATTGGTCTTCATTTATAGTTTTTTTATTATTTGCCTTCTTCTTCTGAATCTTTCCAGCTTTCAAATGGGGGTCACTGTCCCCCATATAAAAACAAATGCTCTGTAAAGCTACAAATTTGCTGTTATTGCTATTTACTCATCTTTCTATTCAGGCCTCTCTTGTTCATATTCCAGTCCGTGTTTGCTAGGGAATTTGAACCCAAGCAGCCAGATGGCTGACATTGCAAACTGGAGAATTGCTGAATAAAAAGCAAAATTACTCAAAAACCACAAATAATAAAAAATGAAATCCACAATTACAAACTGTCTCTGAATATCACACTCTACGTCATACTAAAAGTTAACTCAAAGGTGAACAACCCCTTTAATGCTTCTATGCAATTAGCCAAATTGAGCTATTGTGAATGGGCATCATCTTTTGTCACAATACAAATATAACCACAACTTTTTCTGTTTCCACAGCAAATCAGCAGGATCCAACAGCCGACAAAGCAAGAAAGTAGAGCAGGAAGAGAAGTTGCTCAGACTGTTCCAAGGTGCAAACAAGTGCCAGGATGATTTCGCCCAGTGGTGTGAACAGACAATGCATGCAATCAATACGGCACACAGTCTGGATGGTGAGAATGATGACTTTTATTCTCCATTTAGCATCCCTGTAGTCAACTTTTTCCAAATAACTGAAATTCTTAGCACAGAGAAGCCTTGGTGAACGTTATTGCTAAAGGGGAATGATCGCGAAAATTAAAATTTAATACAGGCTTACTCATACTGAAATAAGAAACTTTCTAAATACAATCAATTAAAAAATCTATACTTTTTCTGAAATAATCAAGTTTATCTTCACTATTTCTCATCAGTTTCTTTTCATTCTGTCTTCTCGCAGCAGTTTCTTGTCACACATTCATTGACAGTTAGATCCAATATACCTTATAGAGGCTTCATTTCCTAGCAGATGAATTAGAGCTCACTCAAATAACTGATTCCAGTATGAGAACATTCTAACAAAATAACTGCCTTTTGCATAAATTCTGCAGGTAGAAATACATGATTTCTGGTGATTTTAATAGAGTGAGCTGTAATACATCTTTTGGGCGAAAGGAGCCCCCCTAGAATATATATTGGATCTATCTGTCCATGAATATCTGACACCCAACCCTTGCATGAAGAAAGAATGAAGAATAACAGATGGCTGAGAGGGATAGTAAAGAGTAACTTGATTATTTCAGAAACGGTACAGAATTTTTTAATTGATTATAATTAGAAAGTTTCTTATTTCAGTATGCTGCACATTATATTACATTTTCGTTTTTGCGATCGTTTCCCTTTAAACCTGGTGCAGGCAACATGCAAAGACTAATAGAGAAAATGAACACACTGTCCTTTAATGTGAAATTAGGTTGTGGCCAACCAGCCTTAAATATTTGGGAATGAGGTAAAGCGCTCATCAGTTGTGTACAGGGAACTAGAAAGATCCACTATCCCACTACTGCTATATAAAAGGAGCTCAGTTTTTCACTTGGGCCAAGTCATATGTCTGGCACCAGGGCTAACCTTGGTATCTCCATTAAGAAAATTATATACACAGGGTGCCCTCTTTGTGGGGTGATTGATTGTCCATCTGTTGAACTATATTAAAGCTGGCCAACTCTACTAAAGTCCACCCTAGTCTGGCCTGTCCTACTCTCACTTTTATGTGATCCATGGAGAATTCCAGTGTTTCACTATTCATTTTTATAGCTGAAACATGCTTTATATAAACTCCTAAATTGGAAAGCAATCACATGATAGAAATGTTACCTGTTTACCTTGCAAGGAGCATGCTTGGTCTTTAGCTACACATTAAGGACTTGCAGCAGCTGTTGTCTGAAGGTTCCTCCCCCCCACACACACACTTTCTATACTAGTATCATAGTAACATAGTAAGTTAAGTTGAAAAAAGACGCAAGTCTATCAAGTTCAACCTTTTAGGTCTATAACCAGCCTAACTGCTAGTTGATCCAGAGGAAGGCAAAAAAAAAAACCATTTGAAGCCTCTCCAATTTTCCTCAGAGGGGGAAAATTCCTTCCTGACTCCAAAATGGCAATCTGACTAGTCCCTGGATCAACTTGTACTATGAGCTATCTTCCGTAACCCTGTATTCCCTCACTTGCTAAAACTCATCCAACCCCTTCTTAAAGCTATCTAATGTATCAGCCTGTACCACTGATTCAGGGAGAGAATTCCACATCTTCACAGTTCTCGCTATAAAAAAAAAAACCCTTCCAAATATTTAGGTGGAACCTCCTTTTTTTTAATAGGAATGGGTGACCTTGTGTCAGCTGGAAAGACCTACTGGTAAATAAAGCAGAGAGATCATTATGCAATCCCCTTATATATTTATACATAGTTATCATATCTCCCCTTAAGCGCCTCTTCTCCAGCGTGAACATCCCAAATTTGGCCAGTCTTTCCTCA
Organism: Xenopus petersii; assembly: GCA_038501925.1. Lineage (NCBI taxonomy): Eukaryota > Metazoa > Chordata > Amphibia > Anura > Pipidae > Xenopus > Xenopus petersii. The sequence goes on along the minus strand of CM076681.1, from coordinate 30,281,709 downwards.
TAGCTAAGATTTTCAATACCTTTTACCAGCTTAGTTGCCCTTCTCTGTACCCTCTCTAATACAATAATGTCCTGTTTGAGTGATGGAGACCAAAACTGTACGGCATATTCTAGGTGGGGCCTTACAAGTGCTCTATACAGTGGAAGAATGACCCCCTCCTCCCTTGACTCTCTGCCCCTTTTAATACAGCTCAAGACCTTATTTGCCCTTGATGCTGCTGACTGGCATTACTTGCTACTGCCAAGTTTATTATCTACAAGGACTCCAAGGTCCTTTTTCATACTGGATTTGCCTAGTGCAGTCCCATTAAAGGTATAAGTGGCTTGGATATTTTTCATCCCAGGTGCATGACTTTACATTTATCAACATTGAATCTCATTTGCCCAGATTGTCAAGATCCTGTTGCAAGGATCCTGTTTGCTGCTCCATCATTTGCTATCTAGGAGCAATCAATTGTCTTGACTATTTTGTCATACCGTTCAGAGCTCATTTGACAAAGGTGGGGGAGGACAGGACAGGACAGATAAAGAGACAAACAACATATCATCCAACATGATTTTGCATGCTGGCAATGTATCTGTTGACTAATTGCCATAGTAGCTGTTCTTCATCCTGAGCTCCAGGGCACACGTCTATCTTAAACAGAAATACTTTCACCTCACAGAGAGGTTTTCTGGGGCTTTCTGCTACTTTATATGAAACTGCTTTTAACATACCCCAACCTGTTCATCTTGGGGGATACTACTTCTGTAAGTCTATCCACATTTTATTTTGTTTTTCTGTTCAGTTCTGAATTGCATTTTTCACACCACTTTGTCTGGTAACTATGTGTAGTCTCCATTTTTGACTCTGCTGCTTCCCCCTCCCCATAGTGCCCACGTTTGTGTCATTCTTGCGTGAAGTGGAGTCTCCATACGAGGTGCATGATTATGTCTGTGCCTATCTTGGAGATACCCCAGAAGCAAAGAATTTCTCAAAACAGTTTATCGAGCGTAGGACAAAGCAGAAAACCAGTCAGCACCGTCCTCAACAGGTACTAGAGTGGACTGTTTGTTTAAAGGTTTGTTGCATCTGATTAATCATCTTGATAATGAGCATAATTCTGCTTATAGGATGTAGCCTGGGTCACATGCCAGACCAGTCAAGCTAATTCTCAACCGATAACACTAGAGGCCGTACAATGCGCAGGACGCAAGAAAAAGAAGCAGAAGATGGTTCGAGCTGATCCCAGTTTGCTAGGTAAGGTCTCTGTCTGTGGAAATTGGTTGTCTTTCAAAAGGTTCACCTTTATATACTTTTATGTGGTTTTCACTAGTGCATTGCTTGGCATATTGTTTCTACCACTGACTCCCCTCATCTGCTCTTTCTATGTCCTGGATTTTTATAACAGAGTTAAAGGGGAACTATCATGAAAATGAAAATTTCTCTTGCCTAGATTGGGGGACACAGGCACCATGGGGATGAAGATCCTGTTGCTTGGAGAAAGGACACTAAAAGGTTAAAGTGGCTCCTCCTCCTCCTGCTCTGGGCTTCATCCCCGCCTACCTCCTCAATCCTCAGTTTTCTTTTAGTGTCCTCAGAAGGAGGATGGACACTTCGTGGCTGGGAGCAATGGTACAGATTTATTCAGTATCATGCCACTACTAGGGGTCAGTGTTTCTCTTCCAGAACCCCTCCAGCCAAGGACTTCTGATCTGAAGATGCACTATAGCCTTCCCGCTCTACGGAGGCTGCAGGCTGGGGAGCTCCCCCCCCCCCCCCACACTACCCTGGGCACTGGTTCCCGCTCTCCGGAGGCTGCACCAGTAGCCACGACGGAGGGTATATCTTTTATTGAGCATTCCTGGCTGGCACAAGGAGGTAAGTCAATTCCCTCCTCCCTCCCCCCATTACATGGTGCCTGTCAGCTCTGCAGAAAGGCATTTAGTTTCACTTTCACTGCTATTCTCTCACAAAGATTTCCCTAGGCCAGGGATGTCCAAAAGGTAGATGGGATCTACCAGTAGACCTTTAGCTGGTCATCAGTAGATCTCAAGACAATGTCAACACACAGGTTGTCTAAATCACCCTCCTGTTTCATGCTTTTTATTCAGATATTTATGTTAAGGTTACAAAAAAAAAAAAAAAAAAATGGATGCTAAACATAACAATATACATTTTCTCATGAATCAATATTAAGTAATATTTTCTATGGAACAGAATGCTAACAATGCTTTCATAGATGTAGATCATAATGGGACAACAGCACTAAAAGAAGTCCCCGCATTGGTAACTCAGTGCCATTCCCAGCGACCCTTCGCGCCACCATCTGGCGCTGCGTCTATTTCATTGTGCTGCACACGCGCCTCACGGGCGCCATCTTACTAAGGTACTATACAAAAGCCCGGGAAACCTCTCTGGCGGCCATTTTGGATCCGCATCTCTCTCCAGTACTGAGCGTTTCCAGCCTCACTGTCTCTCACAGAGAAGAACAAGGCACCATTCCTTCCTACCTTGGTGAATAGGTAGTTATGCTTCCCTTACTCTTTCTCTAGGGGATTAACACTTCCCTCTCTCTATGGGACCTACTGTGGGGTTTTTCACTACTTCCCTCTGTCTCCACAGATCGCACTCTAAGGGAGAAGTGGTTCACTCCTCTGGACTCTCCTAATATTCCCCAATATCTTTACTTACTGGGTGGCATTACATAGTATAGCCATGACGGGCAGGGCAGATGACCAGTCCCTTCCCAAGCAGGCAACTGCATGTACCACCAATGCAATTTAGTATTTGGCATGGGCTACTTGCAGACCTAAATTTGCTAGTGTTTTGGCTGAGCCAATATGTGAAGCCTGTAAGACTGCAGCAGTCACTGCACAATTACAATCCCACACAGCCCTACCAGCCAGCTCTGCGACAGCTACGGCTAATCAAACGAGCTTGGATTCTGAATTGGTGTGCGCTCTATCTCTAGCAGGTCTACAAAACCTAGCCAGAATTCCAGAGACTCTAGATAAGGTCATACAGCACCTATCTACACAGCCTCACAGACCGGTCACTCAGCAGTCGGCCACAAAGCGACCTCCCCTTTCCCCACCTGTTTTGCCAGATGAACAGGAAGAAGCATTGGGAAGAGGGACAGATCCTATCCGCAGATGGAATAGGAACAGGATACCCCTAGATCACAATGAGAGGTCGAGAGCCTGATTCAGGCACACCCCACCTTTAGCAGAGCGAACCAAAAACATTTTCAAGAGGCAAAAAAAAAAAAAAGTCTTCCTGTGTCTTTCCAGCCTATGAACAGCTGGGTGACATTGTTAAAGCACAATGGAAAACGCCAGACCATAGAGTCCAATTTTCCATTGCTTTACTCAAACTTATCCTTTTACTTTACAGACCTTGGTCTTCACCCCCAGCAGTGGACCCACCGGTCTCTAAATTGTCAAAGACCACCCCCATTCCAGTAGCCGATGCGGCTTCCTTTAACGATCCTATCGACAAACGTCTTGAGGGTTTCTGCAAGTCGATTTTTACAGCAGCAGGCGGAACTCTCCTACCTATTATTGCCACCCCATCGGTATCCAGGTCAATGGAAGTTTGGGTGGAACAGATGGCCCAACTCATGGCTCAGACGACCCCTCCACAGACCTCTTTCTAGCTCCGATAGCAGACACAAATATATATAAATTTGCGTAGCAGTCCTGGACGCGGCTAAGCTCGTCACAAGGGCTTAGGCATAATCCATTGCAGCCAGACGTTTCCTTTGGCTAAAAAACTGGTCAACAGATCTTACCTTGAAGTGGTCTCTGCTTGGTCTCCCATTCTCGGAAAACAACTTTTTGGTGCTGAACAGAGAAGGTAAATTCTCAAGCTACAGGAGGCAAGAGCACTTTACTTCTGCAAAACAGACCCAAGAGGCCTACCTTCAAAAGGCAAACATTTTTTTTTTTTTTCCGTCCCTTACGCCAAAATCAGAGCCAGAGGTCCCAACATGAAAAGGAACAAGCTCCGACCCGCCCCACATTCCAGTCAAGGCAGAGCACTTCTTGGTCAGGAAGCAGAGCAGCACCTAAGCCCGCACAGGACAAAACAGCCTCCACATGAGGAGGTGCCCACCCCTGAAAGCTAAACCCTTTGGCGGATGCTTAAGTCACTTTCGGGAGATGTGACGGCATAGAGTACTGGACCCCTGGGTCCTACAGATCATTTCTATCTCATAGAGGGCCAAGGGGTTCCACACGCCCTGGCTGCCTCCGCGGTAGTAATGGCGGTCCCTCGAAGGTAAAAGGGGCTTCGGTTTCTATTTAAACCTGTTTATAGTACCCAAAAAGGATGGATCTTTTCACCTGGTGCTAGACCTAAAGGCACTAAACGACCATGTAAAGAAGCACCACTTCAAGATGGAATCCATCCAGTCAGTCCTAACGTCCCTGGACATAGAGGATTTCAGGGCGGTGATCGACATCAAAGATGCATACCTGCATGTCCCCATACATCCCAACCACCACTGGTTCCTTCACTTTTCAGTGGCAGGAGAACATTGGCAATCCCTGGCACTCCCCTTCAGACTATCCTCCGCGCAAAGGCTATTCACAAATGTCATGGCTGCAGCTCTAGAGGACCTGCGACTGCAGGGAGTGAGTGTTATATCATACCTGGACGACCAACTGGTTAAGGCTGTTCCATGGCACTGGCCACAACTCATCTCCAGACACTAATGCTGTTAGGTTGGCAGATAAACTTCCAAAAATCTCGATTCATACCTTCCGTACAGAATATTTAGGGCTTGATCTAAATTCTTCATTGGGAAGAGCCTTCCTTCCCCAATCCAAGATCACCTCAATACAGGGGCTCCTGTGAGCTCTGCAGAAAACGGATCAGGTACCTTTAAGGTTGCCATTAGAGTGCTAGGGACTATAGTGTCATCCTGCGATTCCATATGCGCAGCTCCATACCAGAGTCTTACTCCAACACCAGAGGAGGAACTGAGCGAACCTAAACTGCAGGATTCCCCTATCAGAACTAGTTTGAACCTCTATCACTTGGTGACCAACAACACTTCCGTCAGGAAAACCCTTCCCCAATCACCAGTGGACAGTCATCGCAACAGATGCCAGTCTACAAGGTTGGGGAGAAGTATTGGGAGACCTAACCGTACAGGGACGTTGGTCACAGAAAGAACTACTCCCCATCAACATCCTGGAATTAAGAGTAATCTACCTGTCATTGCTGCAATGGTCAGGCAGACTTCAAGATCTACCTGTAAGAATACAGTCAGGCAATGTGACAGCGTTGGCTTACATCAACCACCAAGGAGGCACAAGGAGTCAAGCTGCCCTCGCAGAGGCACAGCAAATTCTTCTGTGGGTGTAAAACACAGTACCAGCTATCTCTGCAGTTCATATCCCTGGAGTGGACAACTGGATAGCAGATTTTCTCAGCCGAGAGACCTTACATCAGGGAGAGTGGAGCCTACACCCAGAGGTTTTTTCAACTGATTCTGGCAAGGTGGGGCACTCCGGAAGTAGACTTAATGGCATCCAGGTACAACAACAAGCTTACGAGGTTCTTCACAAGAAGCAATGACCCTCTGGCCCTAGCATTGGAAACACTGGTGGTTCCGTGGCAGTTTCATCTAGCATATGTCTTCCCACCACTGGCACTTCTGCCAAGGGTAATCAAGAAGGGTAGAAACAGTTCTAGTGGCACCCTACTGGCCGCACCACACTTGGTTCGATGAGCTCATAAGTTCATCAGTGGACGCACCATTCCACCTTCCAGACAGAATGGATCCGTTATCTCCGGGACTGATCCTCCACCCGAGTTCACCATGGCTGGCTTTAACGGCATGACACTTGAAGCCATAATCCTAGCCAGATCAGGAGTTCCAAAAAAGGCCATACCGACCTTACTAAGGGCCAGAAAGCCCGTCGCATCTACCACAGGGTATGGAGGACATACATATCCTGGTGTAAATCTAAAGCCAAAGACCCACAGTCCTGGGACGAAAGTAGCCTATTGTTATTCCTTCAGGAGGGTTTAGCAATAAGGGCTGGCACTCAGCTCACTGAATGTTCAGGTATCAGCCTTATCTATCCTTTTTCAGTAGCAGCTTGCAATGCTGCCCAACATCAAGACCTTCCTACAGGGAGCATTGAGGATGATACCTCCATACCGTCATACAATCCCTCCCGGGGATCTCACTATGGTACCTTCTGTATTGCAGGAGCAACCGTTCGAGACATTGGATCAATTCCATTACCTCTGCTGACTCTTAAGGTAGTTTTCTATTAGCCATCACTTTGGCTAGACTAGTTTCAGAACTAGCAACTCTATCCTGTCGTCCACCATTTTTGATTTTTTACAAGGACAAGGCGGTGTTGAGACCTACCCTGGATTTCTTCCTAAGGAGTTCCATCTTAACCAGGACCTGGTGGTTCCTTCATTTTGTCCTGAACAAAAGACAAATTTGGAACAGTTACTTACGTAGATGTGGTTCGTTCTCTCAGAACATACACCAGGGCTACCAAGAGTAGAAGGAAGCTAGACAACCTCTTTGTCTTACCAGAAGGACCACGGAAAAGCCTTAAGGCATCTAAGGCCACCAATGCAAGATGGATTAGTTCAACAATCTTGAAGGCCTATGAGGTACGAGGTAAGGCCACACCCTTCCGGGTTCAGCTCATTCTACTTCTTCACTCAGCACTTCTTGGGTGATTCGCCTCCAGGCTTCAGCAGAACAGGTCTTTAGGGCTGCAGTGTGGTCATCCACACACACCTTTTCCAAATTCTACAAGGTGCATACATTCGCCTCAGCCGAAGCGAGCTTCGACAGGAAAGCGTTGTAGGTGGTTATTCCCTGAATACTAGGGGTAAAAAGTCCCGCCCTCATGGGTAGCTTTGGGACGTCCCCATGGTGCCTGTGTCCCCCAATCTAGGCAAGAGAAAAATAGATTTTTGTACTTACCGTTAAATCCTTTTCTCTTGTCCTACATTGGGGGACACAGGCCTTCCCTCCCTGTATTAGTTCAAGTTAATGTTTATCAGGTAATATCTTATATCATTTTTATTGTTCAAATACCAACAAGTTCAAACAGCAGGTGGTTCATACCCTGCTTAGCTTGCATTGGGGAGGTGCTCCTTCTCTTCACATGGGCAATTGGTAGGGCTCGTCATCTCTTCTTCGGTCAGAAAACTGAGGATTGAGGAGGTAGGCGGGGATGAAGCCCAGAGCAGGAGGAGGAGGAGCCACTTTAACCTTTTAGTGTCCTTTCTCCAAGCAACAGGATCTTCATCCCCATGGTGCCTGTGTCCCCCAATGTAGGACAAGAGAAAAGGATTTAACGGTAAGTACAAAAATCTATTTTTTATATAAACTACATCTGAAATAAGAAGTTTTCTAAATATAATCAATTAAAAATTATGTACTGTTTCTGAAATAACCAAGTATATCTTCACTCTCCCTCTCTCAGCATCTATTATTCTTCATTCTCTCTTCATGCAGGAGTTGGGTGTCAGATATTCATTGACAGTAAAGCTGGCCACAGACACAAAGATCCGAATGTACGACTCAATATACGATCGGACTTTCCCATCTCCCGACCTGCCATTAACCATTCAGATCAAAGTCTTACCATTCCGACCAAATAAAGTAGTTAAAGATCAGATCAGCCGATGTTCTGCCCCTGACAGCAATCGTACGATAGACAAAGCTGGTGACAGTCTCCGACTGAAAATCGTACGATCGGCAATACACGCAGAGATATTATCGGCAGCCGACAGAAATTTTCTAACCTGTCCGATTGACCAAACGTCCAATCTCCGCCGGACGAAAAATGCCAGGACTCTCCACACATGGTCCGAAAATCGTTCGAATCCTTGATTCGTACGATGAGATCTTTGCGTCTATGGCCAGCTTTAGATCCAATATATTGTATAGGGCAACTCCCTTTGCCTAGAAGATGTATTAGAGCTCACTCTATTCAAATCACCAGACATCATGTCTCTCTACATGCAGGATTTGTGCAAAAGGCAGTTATTTTGTTAGATTTTGTTTGTACCGGAATCAGTTATTTGAGTGAGCTCTAATACATCTGCTAGGAAAGGGAGCCCCCCTATAAGATAAATTGAATCTGTTAATGACTATCTGACACCCAACTCCTGCATGAAGAGAGAATGAAGAGAAACAGAAGTTGAGAGAGAGGGATAGTGAAGATAAACTTGATTATTTCAGAAACAATGCAGATTATTTAATTAATTGCATTTAGAAAGTTTCTAATTTCAGTATGAGAAAGCTTATATTAAATTTTCATTTTCGTGATAGTTACCTTTTAATGATCAGGGACCCTCTTGAGGAGGCCATTGTTGTCTCCTTGAAATATCTACACCAGATCTATAGTACAGTTTGTTTCCTTGCCTCGCTTCTTATATTTATTTAGCTGTTGCCTATATATACTTCTACTACTCTTATATCATTTCTCTTTTCACATTGTTTGCAAATGTATGCATTTGCATCATATTTCCCCATTGCAGTGTGGCCTCCCATCGTACGTTAGGTGACCTTATTTTATTTCTATTTTGTTTTAGGCTTTTCTGTGAATGCTTCTTCAGAGAGGCTGAACATGGGAGAGATTGAAACTGCGGAGGATTACTGATCATCATGTAGGGGTTGGGGGAACCCCCCACCCCTACTTTCGGCTTCTTTGGGAGGGAGAAAGCCGAATTTTACTCCACCTATCCCCCAACACACACTCTTAAGGTCTTGCCAATGTCATGACAGGGCAATCTTCTGCAGATGCTAAGGCATCTGGAGAGCTTCCTATCCCCTCGAATTGCCACATTCTACCTGGGCAACTTGATGGGGTTGTTACCTCAGCAGATTAAAGAGTGCGTTAAGGGGAACTTACCCATCACAGAACTACTGGGTCTCGTTTCAGAGACTTGTACGGTCTGTTAATTTACCACCGTTATTAGGTGGAGAGAGGAGGCATTTTGGTGGGACTTTGAACCTTCCCTTCACTGCCTTGGGGGTTTAGCTCTTTGGATTTAGTGACAGGGCATGTGTAGATTTCAGCTCTACCAATGCACACAGTGAATTGCTACTGGAGAACGTGTAGACATAAAGCTGATGGGATATGCATCCCTTTTGTCACCCTCCTTACACTGTCCTGTCCACTTTCCAATTCCCCCCACACCTTTTCATCAGCTTTATGATTCTTAAGAGACTTTGGAAAGTGTGGCAGGTGGGGGCAGCTGGAGACAACCACTCCTTTGGTTTGTACAGTTTGTTGCAACTATGTATATAGTTTTGGTGCTTTTTGATGGGTTATAGCAGATATTGCTCCCCACTGCTTTGTATATCTATTTATACATGATACAGAAAAGGTGTGGGTGGGAGGAAGCACACTAACGTTTACACGACTCCCAGACCACTTCAAAAGTTCTGCCCCAGTTTGCAGTGACTTGGGGGAAGCCCAGGCCTGACCTCAATAAATTGCTGGTTGTATTATATCACATATCTGATTTGGATGCCTTATTGCTTGGTGAGTGTTGAGAAGCATCACATGTCAGAAATACATGCAGTCAGTCTTCCTCTATCTTCAGAGAGATGCCATTGCATACGGACAATCAAGCTGACTTAAGGCCTGACCCTTGTCCACCAAAGCTTTGTTATAGCTGCAGAATTCTCTCAGTCAGTCTGCCTAGGCCATCCTGATCCAAGGGTCACCCAAATATTTTGCCTTTTTTTGTTGAGGAACTGAATTATATGGGTTACTGTGCATGCAAATCCGATGAACTCAATGAAGACTACTACCTTCTGTTGCCTTCACCCAGGTGGATATAAGAAGATGCAGCTCAGGAGCACAAGCGTGCAATAGTCATAATAGATAAATATGGATTTTTTGTTTTGTTTTACTTTATATTATAGGTTAATTTTCATCAAAATGCTCCTAGAGACTTAACTATATTAAAACCTAATTTATTTTACTCCTTACTAGCACTGAAAGGTTATTTCTTTTTCCCTTTCTGGATTTGATGTGTTCTGTGAGCTAAGTGGCACTCATCCCAACAGCTTGGCAAAGGAAGCCCATCAATTCTCCAGTATTCTGCATTAAAGGGGTATCCATTTGTGAAAAAGTGAATGCAAAGGCCAGCATTCCTCTGGCTTCCTTCCCATACAATGTGGGATGTGCTGTAATGAAATTCCTTCCTAGAGTCTGCTTTAAAGGAGAATTCAACCCCCTCCAACTAATAAAAAACCCCACCCTCTATAATCCCCCTCAGAGGTGTTAACACCTGTAAATGCCCCTAATCCTGTTATTACCCATCGTTGCAGAGTCAGCGGAGCTCACGGGCGCCATCTTCCGGCGCTTCAATAATCTTCAGGTATTCTTCTTTCCCTTAAAAAAAAAAAAAAAACTGTGTAAATAGGCTGTGCAAAATAAAAAATGTTTCTAATATAGTTAGTCAGCCAAAAATGTAATGTATAAAGGCTGGAGTGACTGGATGTCTAACAGAACAGAACACTACTTCCTGCTTTGCAGCTCTCTATCTCTGAGTTAGTCAGTGACTTTAAAGGAAAATTCAACCCATAATAAAAACAAACCTTCCCCATACCCTGTGTAGACCCTCCTCTCCCCCAGGCTAATGCCCCTAATTTTTTACTCACCCCTTCATGCAGATTCTGACCTTGAAGTTCACAGCAGCCATCTTCTTATTCTCCGATAATCTTCATGTATTGACGGCATTTTTGGCGCATGCACAGTTGGAGTAAATTTCCGGTCCCAAACAACTGCGCATGCGCCAAAACTTCCGAAAAAGACAGAAGAAAGAAGATGGCTGCCGTGAACTCAGAGACCAAAATATGCACCGAGGGGTGAGGAAAAAATTAAGGCCATTTGCCCGGGGGGGCAGGTAGGCTGGAGGGAGGGCGGTCTTCCCAGGGTAGGGTTGAGGGTTTTTAATTATGAGTTGAATTCTCCTTCAAGGGGAGCTGCATGAGACATAATTTAGTGAGTTTGCAATTGATCCTCAGCATGTAGCTCAGATTCAAGAGCAACACTTATGACCCATGTTCCCCCCCCCTCAAATCACTGATTGGTTACTACCTGGTAACCAATCAGTGAAAACCAAGAGACCTGAAAAGCAGGAAGTAGTGTTCTGGCTATTATGTTACATCCAGTCTTTATACATTACATTTTTGGCTAACTAACTATATTAGAAACATTTTTTATTTTGCACAGCCTATCAATTTACCCAGTTTTTATTTTTGCACTGAACTGTTCCTTTAAAGATCAGCCTTTAAACTCCAAGCTCAGGCAGGAATTACTTTGTCAGGGTTGGGAGAGACAAAGAAACCTGTGTGTCAATGAGCTGCTGTAGAGCAAAACACTTTTGACTGTCAGCCTATGCTGTCTTCTCCACTGACTATGGGCAAGACTTATCAAACTTAAGTTCATTTAAACATGGAGGAAAAACATTTTTTAGTCTTGAGAATGGTCCTTGTGCTTACAGACTTGTCTAATTAATGAACGACATTTGATTTTCACTCTATGATGACTCTCCTTATCAATGCTGTTCTTTGCCAAAGTCAATTCATTTAGGGATACAATAAATCCTGGGTTCGGTCTGGGCCCCTACTGCAGGACTCCATTGGGTGGAACACTTAGTCACATGACATCCCTAATGTTCTTTGGCTGAGTTTGTTTTTATGAGTAATACGGTTTGTGCGGAAGAGACCATTTAAGTCCCTGGGGGGAAAGAAGTTGGCCCAGGTCGTTTGATTGTTTGTAATGAATTGATAGAACTGACAATGCACAGTAATTAAAATGAGCACATGGAAAAATAAATATACAGCAGATTGATTATCCACAGTTAATGACACTTGGGGTTCATTGGGATTCACTTCCGTGATTACGATTACTATGTTGCTTGGTTTGGGGGATCCTTTACCTTGGGTGAGCAGAGGTAAGTGCCATCATTCCATTTCACACTTAAGGTTCCATGTATATACATAATGGGCCTGACTGCAGAGAATATAGACCTTCAAAAGCGCAGTATATACAGTCCGAAACCCACAGGCACAGGGTTCTGTACCATAAATCCTTTGCAGGAGGATGAACTGTATAATAACCATCACTGCTTGTGTTTGCAAAAGCTGTGGCTCCTCCAGAGCGTGATACCAACAGTGATTAAAGTATCATTATAGGGCCAAGACATTGGAGACCCGTTTAGGCTACGTGAGAAGGTAAGTCCTTTTTATGAAGTAGGATTTTTAAGAAGGAATTTGGATGGGTGGTTCTTGATGTGACATAGAGGTGGGAGGGCTATGAAAGAAGTGTGAGGTGTCTGGGCTGTGTGTGTGCTTTTCTCTCTCTTGATCCTCAGCTAAACATTTCCATCCTTGCCAGACACAGACACCTTTGTTAACCCAGGAGCAGCGAGGTCCCTTTAGCTTTCACCTCTCCTTCCCTCTGCATCTTCTCATCGGTGTCGGCAAAGAAATGCCTTGCACGGGGACTCCATCGCTTCTGCTGCTGCTTGCCGGAGTCTTGCTTCCTGCAATGCTCTCAGGTAATGTCAGTGATTAAACGTGCAAGTATTGGGAAGTTATCAAAGTTGAGCCCAAGTAAGTGAAGTGGCAGTTGCACTTATTGGTTGTGTGGCAGCTTGTGGACATTACTTCTCTTTCCTTGTGATTACAATATGGCTGGCTATCTTTATTACAACTTGCCATTGGCATGCAATTGAAAAGGGAAGTAGACTACCTGTATGGTTTACTCTTCAAGGCACATTTATCAAGGGTCGAATTTCTAATTCCTGTGGGGTTTTTTTTAACTCTAATGAAATACGATTAGGGGGTTATTTATTAGAAAAAATGAAATATCTTAAACTCTGACTCATTTTACCGACCCTAAAAACTCGAATCGAATGCGATCAAACTCGAATAGGGTTTAGAAATCGAGAATGTTGTGAAGGCTATAAACATCTTCAAATTGGTCACTGGACTTTTCCCATTGACTTATGCATGACGGTGGCGAATATTCGAATTCTTAAAGGGCCAGAGTTTGATAAATCTCGATAATTAAATTCTAATTTTTTTTGTTTTTAAAAAAAAAATTGGAATTGATTTTGGATGATTCACTAGTTGATTTTGACAGTTTAGACCGTGAAAAAAATGAGAGAATTCTAATTTTTATTTTGGCCCTTAATAAATCTGCCCCTTAAAGGAACAGTGACACCAAAAAAAGACATTTTTTTTAAAGTAATGTAGTAAAATAATGTAGCATTGCACTGAATTGGTAAAACTGGTGTGTTTGCTCCAGAAACACTACTATAGTAAATTAAAAGGGATCCTGTCATCGGGAAAACATGTTTTTTTCAAAACACATCAGTTAGTGCTACTGCAGCAGAATTCTGCACTGAAATCCATTTCTCAAAAGAGCAAACAGATTTTTTTATATTCAGTTTTGAAATCTGACATGGGGCTAGACATTTTGTCAATTTCCCAGCTGCCCCTGGTCATGTGACTTGTGCCTGCACTTTAGGAGAGAAATGCTTTCTGGCAGGCTGCTGTTTTTCCTTCTCAATGTAACTGAATGTGTCTCCGTGAGACATGGGTTTTTACTATTGAGTGTTGTTCTTAGATCTACCAGGCAGCTGTTATCTTGTGTTAGGGAGCTGCTATCTGGTTACCTTCCCATTGTTCTTTTGTTTGGCTGCTGGGGGGGGGGGAAAGGGAGGGGGGTGATATCACTCCAACTTGAAGTTTATCAGAGCACAAGTCACATGACTTGGGGCAGCTGGGAAATTGACAATATGTCTAGCCCCATGTCAGATTTCAAACTTGAATATAAAAAAAATCTGTTTGCTCTTTTGAGAAATGGATTTCAGTGCAGAATTCTGCTGGAGCAGCACTATTAACTAATTCATTTTGAAAAAAAAAAAATTTCCCATGACAGTATCCCTTTAAACAAGCTGCTATGTAGCCATGGGGACAGCCATTCAAGTTGGGAAAAAAGCAGAAAAGGCACAGGATAAATGGCAGATAACAGGTATGCTCTGTAGTATACAATGGGATTCTTAAGAACTTGTCTATCTACAGTCTATTCTGTGCTTGAATGGCAACACAGCAGCTCATTTATATAAACTATAGTAGTGTTTCTGAAGCAAATACACCAGTTTTACCAGTGTGGGGCAACACTACATTATATTGTCATTCCTTTAAAACAATTTTTTTTGGTGTTACTGTTCCTTTAATGTCATTATCTTTTACATGACACATTTGTGTACTGCAGAAGCTTCAATATTCAACACATTTCCATGTCTTTGTCATGCACTAATGCAAAAATGATTCTAGGCACAAATAGATGTGAGCTTTTGGATCATTGAACTACATCTCCCAGGATGCCCAGCTATTCCAACAGTTTTACAACATTGTGTTGATTGGGTTAGGATATATGGCAGTGCCAAAAAAGTTCTCTAAGTCTAGTTGTCGCCTGATGTTTGTATAGTCTAATACCATATGTATTTCATAAAGCCATAGTTTATGTGAGTATTTCTACTTTAGCCATTGGCATCGGCACTTAATGGACTAATTACTGATAGTTATTAATCAAGGCTGGAGGGATATTAATACTATACTAAAGTTTTTCAGACACAAACACAGACGTGCACCTATTTGTTACCTCTTCTCAGTAAATAAGTTGATGTAACATTTGCGGCCGGATGCAGGGCAGGGTGTTCACATGACTCTGAATGGACAAGATGTCCTTTGTGCAGGTAACAGGCCGTCTTTCATGCTAACACTGGCCATTAGCCCACTGTGGCTACTGCCCAGTGGCCCTGTCCTATTCTCTTTAGATGATTGGCTCTTGAATAGTTAACCCTTTCTCTTCCAGCTTCTTCCTGGAAATCAAAACTGCATGCTGCTGAATAGCTGTGCATCCGTTTCATACACCCATGTATTCAGGAATATTTTAATATTCCTATCTCAATATGTCCTTGAATGAGGAATGATGGGAGCTGCAGGTTCATATCACTAATGAGATTGGACTTTGGGGTCTCATTTAGGGATGCACTGAATCAAAAATTCAGACAGGATTCAGCCTTTTTCAACAGGATTTGGCTGAATCATTCTGCCTGGCTGAATCTTAATTTGCATATGCAAATTAGGTTCAGGGAGGGAAATTGCGTGACTTTTTGTCACTAAACAAGGAAGTAAAAAATGTTTTCCCCTTTCCACCCCTTAATTTACATATGCAAATTCAGATTCGGTTCGGTATTCGCGGAATCTTTCGCGAAGGATTCGGGGGGTTCTGCCGAATCCAAAATAGTGGATGTGGTGCATCTGTAGTCTCATCTGCCAGATGTTATAAAGGGGTGGTTCACCTTCTAGTTCATTTTTAGTATGTTATAGAATGGCCCATTCTAAACAACTTTCCAATTGGCCTTCCTTATTTATTCTGTATAGTTTTTAAATGAATTACCGCGCCTTCTGACTCTCCAGCTTTCGAATGGGGGTCACTGGCCCGATTTAACAACAAATGCTCTGAAAGGCAACAAATAAATTGTTACGGCTACTTTTTATTGCTCATCTTTCTATTTGGGCCTCTCATATTCATACCCCAGTCTCTCATTTAAATCCATGCATGGTTGCTAGGATAACTTGGACCCTAGCAACCAAACTGCTGAAATTGCGAACTGGAGAGGTGCTGAATAAAGACAAATAAGTCTAAAACCACAAATAATAAAAAAAAAATGAAAACCAATGTCAAATTGTCTCAGAATATGACTCTTTAAATCATACTAAAAGTTTATTTAAATGTGAACAACCCATTTAAAAGGGTGATGACTGTCATTCTTTCTATTGTGATGGAGTCCAGTAGTAGGAACTTTTAGTTTGCTGTCTGTCGGCCGAACTACAACTCCCTCTAGCTTTCCAAACTTATAACTGGGGAATGCTGGGAAATGTAGTTTCAGAAGGGCAATCTGGATGAAGCAGGGCAAGGGTTATGAAGTGACTCCTGGCATGTAAAATGAAAGTGATGGGGAAGGGGGGAAGAAGCAAATGAAAAGTAGCTCTATCCTATTGTGGAGCCAGGCAGCAATTGCAGGCCAGTGCCAGATCTCCCAGCGATGTGTGGAATGTGCAGATTTGTGTGTTCTACACCCGCAGGAGCTGTGTGAAAAGAACCTTTCCACAAGCATGGATATGCCTCACATAGGCTGGATGCTTTTTGTTCCTATGAAAAATTTAATCTGTGTTTCCTCCCTGTAATACTGGTCTTTGTGCAATTCTCTAGCACCACCACTGGTGAGAGCAGTGCAATCCTTGCAGTATTTCTTACTGTAGAGCTATAAGAATAAGGTATGGCACCCATTATCCAGAAACCCGTTATCCATTTTAATAAAATCTGATTTTTGAAAAATGTCTTTCTTCTCTCTAATAATGAAACAGTAGCTTGTGCTTGATGGGAAGTAAGCTGCATGGATCCATACAGGTAGCAAAACAATCTTAATGGTTTTATTTATAGTTTAAATGGTTTTTAGCAGACTTTAAGGTATGGAGATCCTAGTTACAAAAAGGCCCCTTATCCAGAAAAGCTCAGGTCCTGATATGGGATAACAGGTCCCATACCTCTATTATGGTGCAGAGACATGCTGCGATTCATGAGGAAACTCCAGGCGACTTCGGAAAATGAAGCTCTGAGTGCCAGGCCGACGGCGATTTTCATTGTAGCCAGCGGGAAGGCAGTTTGGGAAGATTTGTCGCCCCAAAGAAGAGATTCTTCTGCCACCTATATGTTATTTCATTATGTTCCCAAGCTTCTGTGTGGTTACATGTGGTGTTCCCCTTTCAGTTCACTTTTAGTATGGTTTACAAAGTTCTATTCTGAGACAATTTGCAAATGTTGTTTCCGTTATTTCGCTTTGCTCTACAGTTCCCTAGTTTGAAATTCAAGCAGCTGTCTGGTTGCTAGGGTCGTGTTTACCTTAGCAACAAGGCAGTGGTTTATGAGATACTAGAATATGGCAGGAGTGGGACTGAATAGAAAATAACATAATGATAACGTTTTAGCCTCAAAGCAGAAGTTTTTTGGCTGACGAGTCACTGACCCCCATTGGAAAGATGACACAGAGGAAGGCAAATCATTCTAAAACTATTTTTAAAAAATGAAGACCAATTGCAAAGTTGCTAGGAATAGGACATTCTATATCATACTACAAGTTAACTTACAGGTGATCAATCCTTTAAAATATATATATATATATATATATATATATATATATATATATATATATATATATATATATATATATATATATGGAACACTATAAGGTATTCCACATAAGGGGTATTTCAGTCATTTTGGGTCTATTAAATGATCATTTAAACATGAATGAAATTCAATAGGATTGTTTTGCCTCCAATAAGTATTAATTATATATGTTACTACGGGTATGGGACCTGTTATCCAAAATGCTCGGGACCTGGTGTTTTCCAGATAATGGGTCTATCTGTAATTTGGATCTTCTTACCTTAAGAATACTGGAAAATCATTTAAACATTAACAAATGGTTTTGCCTCCAATAAGGATTAATGGGGTTGTTCACCTTTGAGATAACGTTTAGTATGACATAGAGAGTGATATTGTGACACAGTTTGCAATTTGTTTTCATTTTTTATTATGTGTGGTTTTTGAGTTATTTAGCTTTTTATTCAGCAACTCTTCAATTTGCATTTTAAGCAATCTGGAAACTAGGGTCCAAATTCCCCTAGCAACCATGCATTGATTTGAATAAAAGACTGGAATATGAATAGAAGGATCAATAACAATACATGTGTAGCCTTACAGAGCATTCGTTTTTAAGATGAAAAGTTTTGAATTTTGTTCGTATTAGATTTGAATACAAATCGAGTTTTCGGGTCGTTCCCATTCAATCGAATTGTAGGCGTTTGAATTTTTTCAGAAATGACCTCCCATTCGAGTTGTGAGTAAATTAGACTTTATTGGAGTAAAAGGAAGTGTCATTATCTGCCTTACTGCAACTGGTACAATACACACTAATTATTTATTTCCCTTATCTCCCCCCATTTTAGTTGAAGGGGTCACTCTTGCCTTTTTTTTTGTCCCTTTCCTCTTGGTTTGTTTCCACCAATTTTACCTTTTTGTATGTTAAGTTCTGGGATCTTTTTATTAGCCTTGTGCTCTCATATGGGGATGGGATCCTATACACCCATGTTAAGCAACTCCTGTGGAACTAGTATCGTCTGTAGCTTGAACTCATTGAACCACCCTTGCTTCAACCTCCAGTTGTGTTTAAAGGAAAAGTAACATCAAAAAATAAGTGTTTTAAAGTAATGAAAATATAATGTACTGTAGTTCTGCCCTGGTAAAACTAGGGTGTTTGCTACAGAAACACTACTATAGTTTATATAAACAAGCTGCTGTGTAGCTATGGGGGCAGCCATTCAGAGCTGAATTAAAGGAAAACTATACGCCCCAAACAATGTAGGTCTCTATAAAAAGATATTTCATGAAACAGCTCAACCAACAAACCATACATGTTAGGTCAGATGAGCCAATTAACAGACAGAGTTCTGTCTTTTGCTTCCTCACTTCTTCCTGTTACAGTTACAGTTGAAGTATTTCTAGTCAGGTGATCTCTGAGGCATCACACAGACCATCACAAAATGGTGGCTCAAGGCAAGAGATGTAAAAGGGCAATATTTACTTAAATATATATTCCAGTTTGGTACGTTTCTTTAATATGCCACTTAATATGATATGAACTATCTGTTGCTTAAGTGTTCTTTTTGGGAGTATAGTTTTCCTTTAAAGGGCACCAATCATGACCAAAATCATTTACTAAGTAAATACACTATGTGAAAGTTCAAGAAATCCGATTTTTAAAACAGTTAGAATTGTATGTATAATGTAAATGATCAGCTCACTATACCTTCTGCAAGATCTCCCCTATCTCCCCTGCAGTTCTAGCTGAGGCAGCCATCTTGGATTTCACTGGCTCCTCCTACCTATATCTTCCCAGCCAACTGTAGCTCTGAAATCTCGCACATGCTCAGTTGAAATTCCTTGTTTGCTTATCAACCCTTCTAAGCTATTTTCAAATCAGCCAAACCTGTGTGTTAGCTGCTGTACAGTAGTGCTGCCACCTGCTGGAAGTTAGCAGGTGGCAGCACTTCTAGTGGATACTTCTAGTGGAGGAGTTTACTAAAACAAGGCATTCTGGGTAGAATACTCAAAGCAGTGTTACAATCTGAGCATGCTCCTGAAATTTGCATATTAGAGTCTCTGTTAGAGTCTCAATATGGCCTCCTTCAGTGAAAGAACCCATTTGACAAAGTAAGGGATTTTTTTAAAATCTGCAGTTTTTTCAAAAAACTATATATGTAGTTTGATTAAACGTGTTTAGCTTGTACTGGTCGGATGGTTAATATGTGTTTGATTTTGGCTGTGATAGGTGCCCTTTAAGAGAAAAGGCACAGGATACACAGCAGATAACAGATAAGCTCTGTAGTATACATTTCTGCACTTAACTGTTATCTACTGTGTATCCTGTGCTTCAATGGCTGCCCCCATGGCTACACAGCAGCTTGTTTATATAAACAAAAGTAGTGTTTCTGAAGCAAACACATCAGTTTTACCAGTGCAACACGACACTACATTTATATTGCCATTCCTTTAAAACACTTTCATTTTTAGATGTTTATGTTCCTTTAAAGGTTTAGCCAAGAGTTGGTTAATATGGGGGTGTAGAATTCCATCTAATGATGAACTGAATCAGCACAAGGCGGGTAAAATGGTGTCAGAGGTCAAAGCAAATGGAAATAAATCTGTGGGTGAATTGTAATCCTTTTAATTTAATTGTTCTCTATACATTTTACCATTTGCTTCTGTGACTAATACCAATTGTAAAGCAAAAAGAAGAAGCATAATAATCCATTAGTATTTGGCATTATGCAAACAGACCTCAAAATGGGTAAACTCTTTGTGCAAGCTCCAAAGAGAGAGAAAATCGCCTTATTGGCTGTACTAGAAGAATAAGGTAATAGTCACTTGAATTGTTGGGGCCATTACAATAAAGAAAATAAAATTTCACACCACAGGTATGGGATCTATTATCTGGAAACCTGTTATCCAGAAAGTTCCTACAGAAGGGCTATCTCCAACAGACTCCATTTAAATCAAATCATTTACAGATTTATAGGCAAACAGTCAGGGACCCTTAGTGGTGGTCAATGCCAAAAGTCCATCAGAGGAAATATAGTGACCATTTTTTAAGTTTTCAATATTGTTTCTCCAACTCTGAAGGAGTTGCAGTGGGACATGGATTTTTACTTTTGAGCTCTGCTCTTATATCTATCAGGAAGCCATTATCTGATTACCTTCCCATTGTTCTGTTGTTAGGCTGCTGGGGGGGGGAAGTAGGGTTGCCACATGTTCGATTTTGACCCGGACAGCCCGGTATTTTGAAGGTATGCCCTGGTCAAAACTTCCTGCCTGGTTTTCTAAATAAATAAGGAAAACCGGGCAGGATTCCCCATAATTGACACGCCGATTGACGCATCATATGCCCACTCCTCTGTATCACAGCCACACCCCTATACGCCACGGGCCCGTCCCCACTGCATCACGCCTGGTCTTTACTGGAGGAAAAGGTGGCAACCATGTGGGAAAGGGGCAAGGATGTTATCACTCCATCTTACAGAACAGAAGTAGAGAGTGATAATGTCTATCAGAGCACAAGTCACATGACTGGGGGCACCTGGGAATCAGGCAATATGTCTAACCCCATGTCAGATTTCAAAATTAAATATAAAAAAATCTGTTTGCTCTTTTGAAAAAATGATTTCAGTGCAGGATTCTTCTGGAGCAGCACTATTAACTGATGTGTTTTGAAGAAAAAAAAAAATAAGGTTTTCCCATGACAGCATAAATGTTCAAGTGATTTTTTTAGTAGATTTAAGAAGATCCAGATTACAATTACAGAAAGAACCCTTGTATGGAAAACCAGGGTTAGAAATACTGGGGTGCAGCGGGTGCGATTCTGTTATAGAAAATGGTGGCCCTGGTTGCATGGCCTGCGCCCAGACATGGGAACTACTTGTTCCATTACTGTTGAAAACCCCATGTCCCTAGCATTCTGGATAACAGGTCCCGTACTTAAACTATGAGTATAATGGATGTGAGTATCATGTGTATATACATGTGCCCCCAATACCCCTCACCTCGTCAGCTTTATTCTATTTACTTTACATTTGCAGGAAGGCTGCAATTTCTCTTTTTCTATAGATTTGTTTGGTTTTCGAAATGTCAATGTTTATCCTTTTAAGGTTTCTTGGTTTTAATGATGTGGACATTTAAGGGTGCTTCCTGCAGGCCCGTGCGTCCCCCCTCACCTAATGCGTTTCGCTGATCCTATCAGCTTGGAATGGATTTTAAAAGGAAAATGCGTACTTCACACTCATGCCTCTGAAGAAGCTGATAGGATCGGCAAAACGCGTTAGGTGAGGTGGGAGACGCACAGGCCTGCAGGAAGCACCACGAGGAGGTCTGAAAAAAGCCAGCAGGACTACCTTCTGGAGCTCTGCAGTTACCAAAATTGGACTCTATGCGATTGCCCCAGGGGGAAAAAAAATGTGAGTATTTTTTATGATTAAAATAGTATTATACTATTTTTGGATACTATCTTTGCCTTGGAGCCTGCAGAAAGTGTGAGGCCTGAGGAAGATTACCACGAGGATTCACTACATGCGATATACCACAGTAGTGGTTTGTAAGTAGGCATTTCAGCTAACCGGTTTAGGTAGATATAGCTCCCATTAAAGGAATAGTAACATCAAAAAATTAAAATGTTTTAAAGTAATAAAAATACAATGCAGTGTTGCCCAGCACTGGTAAAACCACTGTGTTTGCTTCAGAAACACTACTATTGTTTATATAAATAAGCTGCTGTGTAGCAATGGGGGCAGCCATTCAAAGGAGAAAAGGCTCAGGTTACACAGCAGATAAGCTCTGTAGAACATAATGGTGTTATCTGTTACCCACTATTTAACCTGTGCCATAAAGCCTTTTTTCAATTTCTACCATTGCTACACAGCAGCTTGTTTATATGAACTATAGTAGTGTTTCTGAAGCAACCAACTCAGGGCAACAGTACATGATATTTTCATTACTTTAAAACACTTTCATTTTTGGTGTTACTGATGCTTTAAGACCACTCTGCCTTGTTAGCTGTCCTCTTTAATACCCTTCTAGCCACATCTTATTAGAACTTTTGGGAGCTTTTTTTGCCATCTAGTGGCCAAACATGATAATTACCCAAAATAACTTTTCTGAAACTTCAACTTTCACCGACCTACACACTGAGAGGCACAGCATCACAGATCCGATCACAACCGGGATGAATTTGGGTGCAGAAAGGTGAGATTATGCATTTTTACTCCAAAATCCACTCTGTGCCTAGTGCCTACAGACACCACCTGTGTGACGTGGTCCTAAGGATTTGTTTGTGATTAATATGGTGCTATATTTAGTGCTAAGAATTCCCAAAACACCATGTCGCAATAAAATACAGGGGAACTCCACTGCTCTTAATATTGCTGTTGTGTTGGTCCCACATTGAAGGCTGCTCATGGGGAGCTTCGGGGTTAATTCCTATTTGCTCTCCTATAGTTACATAGTTAAATTGGGTTGAATAAAGACAAAGCCCATCAAGTTCAACCCCTCCATTCATACCTTCACATAAATTATATATACCCCTATCTATATACTCCAGCAAACCCAGCTTGATAGCTAGAGGGGCAGTATATTCTTATTTTCAACATGAATTCCATAAAAAGGGATTGTGCTGAAAATATATTTTGCCTGATGTTGTAAAGGAGAACTAAAGTCTGTGTAATACCTTGCCCCCCCCCCCAAACTGCACTACAGAGTCCAATTCAAGGCACAGCCAGGCCCGGATTTGTGGGAAGGCCACCTAGGCCCGGGCCTAGGGCGGCAGGATTTTAGGGGGGCGGCATGCTGCCCAACCACACCCACATTGGTTCAAAAACAATGGGGATGCGCAGGAGATACAATCTCCATGAAAATTTGCATGAATAAAGGGGAGGGGACAGGGGGGACGAACGGCAGTGGGCCTAGGGGCGCCCGCTATGTAAATCCGGCCCTGGGCACAGCATATCCCCTTTTCCAACATTGGTTCTATGAATAAAACCTATAGTGAATTTACTTTTTTATACTCTATTATTTTAATTAGCAAATATCTATGGTTTTCTTTTATTTCTTGCTCTAAACAGGGCAAAATCTGAAAATATAGTCACAATTAGTAATGAGTGAATCGAAAAATTCACTCCAAATGCATTAGTCAATGGGCTTTTCCTTGCGGCAAATTTTTTGTCGCAGGGACTTTTTTATCCAAATTTATTAATGAATAGACTATTTTTCTTACCGTGATTTTTTTGTCTCTGACAATTTTGTCTTGTGAAGGCTGATGCCCACAAGGTTTTTTTTCCTGGTGTCCCGCCAGCCTTGTCTGACACTGCGCAAAACTTCTGTTCATCACAAGACCTATTTATTGAGCCAAAAATAGAGAGAAAAAGAGATTATGTCTCTTTAAACACTCATGTTTGCTGTACCTTATTCTGAAAAGCAGGGAACCACAGCAAGGTTAGTGGGTGTCATATTGTATTGCTTCCGTTCTCGTCTCTGAGATTGCATCAGACATGCATAGTTGAAGCCGTGTCTGAATTGGCTGGAGTTGGACTACAAAGTCTTAAAGAAGAACTAAACTCTAAAAATGAATATGGCTATGGCCATTTTTTATATACTGAACTTATTGCACCAGCCTAAAGTTTCAGCTTGTCAATAGCAGCAATGATCCAGGACTTCAAACTTGTCACAGGGGGTCACCATCTTGGAAAGTGTCTGTGACACTCACATGCTCAGTGGGCTCTGAGCAGCTGTTGAGAAGCTAAGCTTAGGGGTCGTCACTAATTATCAAGCAGAAAATGAGGTTGGTCTGTAATATAAGATGATGCTACAGCACTCCTCCCAACATGTTGGAAACAGAAAGAGAGACAACAAGATTTGCCGCGAGTATTGCGGTAAAAATTGTTTTGACCACGCCCATTGTTGTGGCCACACCCCCCTAATTATCATGTCCATTTTACAAAATTTGGCAGGTTATGAAAGTTTGAACACATTTCTTGGTTTTTATGTGTTATTACAGTTTTGCTAATGAAGGTGAATTGCGCTTAAAGTTGTGTAAGTTCTTATATTATCTAAAACCATTACAAAAGTATGTTAAGTATGTATTCTGAGCTCTCTGCCAAGAGCCAATTAAGTTAGAAACTTTGTATCTTTTTCTGGCTGTTCAGTGTAGCAGATCAAAGAGAAACTCGGGAAATATCAGTACATATCCGGGACTGCAGGTTGAGCTGTCAAAAGCGGGACTGTCCCGCTCCAAACAGGACGGTTGGGAGGTATGCTGCAGGGCTGATGGTCTCATCTAGGGGTTCCCTAGTGGTGGGGTTTGGGATGGGGGACGGCAGGCTTTGGAGGAGGGCACAGGTTTAACATAGGGTTTAATTAAGACATGGGGTATGTCCTTGCCAAGGGGTTTCCGCGACTTTCCAATGTCAGATAGCTGCCCGCATGCCACTGAGGGAATATTATTCCAGCTCTGAATTTTTTAAAACCTACAGTAATTCATTTTTAAGGCTAATGATACATGGGCTGTTGTTTTGTTCTGGAGCATGTTCACAGATTGTGATGCTGAAACCGTGTTGTGTCCATCAGTTCATACAAATACAGGGTGTGGAAGGCCATGGACTGGCTTTTCATTAGCCTAAATGGTAACATGAGAGCAGGTCTGATAAATACCCAGCATTGTGGAATATCATCTTTCTTTTCAATTATGTTTATTGGCATTTTTAATAAACAAGAAGAGTAAGAGCAGGACATTTTTTCTCATCAAGACATTTGTAGATTTTGCAATACAAGTAATAGTACAGAACAATTCATTTAGAGTGGATTATCATCATCCTAATACCATGGTGTTAAATGGCAGTCACACAATACAACTCTTGCACCAAACTGCCCGTTGATTCTGCACATAGGTAAGTGCTCCTTTCTAACAGCCAAATGGACAGTGACTATAAGAGCATCTGCATCCTGTGCTTTGTGGAGTGCAGACTATACATAGAAAGAGAATATAGATTTTTCTCTGCAATTATCTTTTAAAGCAAATGATCAGCTGTCACAAGCAATCCACCCTGCTGAGATCTGGAGGTGTTGAATAAAATAGAGTTTTACATAACAATAGCAATTTTATCTGTGACTTTGAGTGAATCATGTTTCATTCTTCCCTTACCCAACTGCAGTCTGCCCCAATGCTTTCTTCTCTTTCACACTGACACCTCACTGGCCCCATAGAGTCGTTATGGGAAGGGCAACTCATACTACTGTCAGGGCTGCACTTACCCTTAAACTGCCCTCATAGTCTTGTCAGATAGTTTTCATTCTCTTCCATAACCCATTAGATAGTTTTCATTCTCTTCCATAACCCATTAGATAGCTTTCATTCTCTTCCATAAACCATAAGATAGCTTTCATTCTCTTCCATAACCCATTAGATAGCTTTCATTCTCTTCCATAACCCATTAGATAGCTTTCATTTTCTTCCATAACCCATTAGATAGCTTTCATTCTCTTCCATAACCCATTAGATAGCTTTCATTCTCTTCCATAACCCATTAGATAGCTTTCATTCTCTTCCATAACCCATTAGATAGCTTTCATTCTCTTCCATAAACCATAAGATAGCTTTCATTCTCTTCCATAAACCATTAGATAGCTTTCATTCTCTTCCATAAACCATTAGATAGCTTTCATTCTCTTCCGTAACCCATTAGATAGCTTTTATTCTCTTCCATAAACCATAAGATAGCTTTCATTCTCTTCCATAAACCATTAAAGGAACACTAACACCAAAAAAATGAAAGTGTTTTAAAGGAGTAACAATACAATGTACTGTTGCCCTGAACTGGAAAAACTGGTGTGTTTACTTCATAAACACAACTATAGTTTATATAAACAAACTGCTGTGTAGCCATACACAGATTGAGCAGCACAAAATAAAGACAACACGTACAATGTGCAGATGAGAGCAGATCATCGTATATAAATCAGAGGAGAAAAGATTTGTGTCTCATTAGTCTAATTGTCTGGTTCCAGCAGGAGCAATTTGCAATGCATTACTAGCTGCCAGCAGCGTTTCAGCAGCAAGAATCACTAATAAACAATTTGTCTCTAAGAGCACAAGAAAAACATTAGAACCCAACTGAAAAATAAAAAAGAAGCTCCACTACCAGTTACAGGCATTTCCCCCTTTATAGGAAGCACAACTGGAAATGGTATTCAAATGAGACTGATTTATTTAAAATCTGCAAATAAACAAAAACTCTTGAAAGAAAAACTCTGTCATCCTGGCTGCGTAGATAGAGCCACAATTGGATGAGACATGATCAAATAATAATGTACAGCAGCGACCCTTTACTACAATCATTGTATTCTATATATCTTCTCTGTTACCCGCTATGTGAATTGGCCCTTAATCGCCAAGAAATATTTATTTAAATTGTATCAGGCCTTCTTTGAGAAATGTAATTGAAAGAAAATAAAATCAGAGCCATAGTAATATATATTATATTTAATTGTGTATGTAACCCACTTCTTTTTGTCCCTTTAGCAAATAATTGAGAATGATGAGCAGGAGAGATGGGTTTATTTCTGAGTGTAAGCTCTTTATCTCAAGGACTTCCTATGGTCTGACTATCTGCATGCTTATTCTTCATTCATTTGCTCACTTCCAGTACTTCCACTTGATGGGAATCATGAGATTGGTTCCGGTTGAGTAACCCACAGCAGTCAATCATCAGTTAGCTTGTACTACAGTAGTTAAAATAATATATGCAATTGCCTGATTAGTGGATATGGAGTTCTAGATTTTGTCAAGCATTGTTAATACTTAACCCGTATAGCATTTAGTAGGGTTAGTAAAAAAAAGGGTTTTGGTCAAGTCAAGAGCTTCCTGGATGTGCTGCCCAAGCTGCAAGAGAAGGCATCCATGTTTATGTGCATCTACACTACTGCTTTGCAAGATCAACCCCTGATGTATTGGGTTTGTTTTCAGCAGGGTATCCTCAAGCTGCAGCCCCCACTCACTGGTTTGAACCTCCGGAGCTACCGTCAGGTGTAGAACCCATAGACCCCACACCATCAGTCCGCCTTTTCGACGTAACCGGCATTCCCTCTGATGCTTCTGAACCAGATCCCACACATGAAGACCCTCTGGGAAACGATGATGGTAGGTGCCATATTTACAGCTCACTAACATAGGTGCCATTGTAGCCATGAGCAAGCAGTTCAATGAAGCGGAAGTTCTAATTTAACTTGTATGATAACACTGGGCAGTGCTAGTTTAAGAGAGAACATTCAATCTCCTTGAACTGGAGGGGAAAGTGACAATAAATCGTCACTGTTCTCCCAGAGTGAGTCACATATTGGGGTGGTGTGGAGTTAATTTTTATATTTTTATTTTTTACCCCTCGTTGCAGATTCTGACAGTGGACTTCACCGCATCCATCTTCCGGGTCCTCGGTAAGCTGACTGGGAGATCAGCAGTTTCCATCAATTTCGGCGCATGCGCAGTTGTCGAAAACTGGCAAATTGCTCCAACTGCGCATGCGCCGACATACCAATCTCCCAGTCATCTTACCGAGGACCTGGAAGATGGATGTCGTGAAGTCTGCTGCCAGAATCTGCAACGAGGAGTAAGTATAAAGTATGGGGCATTTCCCCTGGGGGGAGGAGGGAGGGAGGTAGGTCTACGTGGGGTGGGGGGTATGGGGTTTTTTTTCTACAGGGTTTCCTTCTCCTTTAAGAACCTCTCAAGAAAGGGTGATAAGTGTTGAGTGATTCTGGGCACTTTGGCCTGACCTTATTGCCTGGAATCACCCTGTGACCTTACCATTTGTCAAGGGACAGAGTGTTTGAGCAGAGACACGCTGCTATGTCGGGAGATTAGTAGCTCAGCGGCATCACTTCTTCTTCGGGCGATTAATCTCAAACTGCCTTCCCGTCGGCTAGAATGTAAATTGCTGGCCGGATGACACTCGGATCGATTTGACTTACCAAAGTTGCCCCGAATTTTCCTTGTGAGCCAATTTCGGAAAATGAAGCATTCAAGTGCCATCCCGCTGGCAATTTACATTCTAGCCTGCGGGAAGGCAGTTTGAGATTAGTCGCCCGAAGAAGAAGTGTTGGGCGACCAATCTCCCAAAATAGCAGTGTGTGTCTGCCCTTAATAAACATAAGTGAATCTGAAACACATTGTGCATATATATCGCTATTTGTATTTTGATATGATGCCTTTCTGCTCTGCACCAACCATTCCTGGTGTCAGAAAGCAATGTTTTGCTTCCAACGGGTTACACTGGATGTTGGTTTCATTGCCTAACGCTTCTAGCAATTCCTCTAACAGTACCCAATGCTCCTCTCAACCTGTGATCACTCCAAATCCTGCAGAATAGTCACTGCTCTTTGTGCATCAGTAGGTGCTTGTTATTCAGAAACATTCAGATCACTGACTAGCGGAGATGAGGGTTTTTTCTGCCGCTTCTCTCTATGTGAGGACTGCAGCAGACAAAATGCCCATGTGCCTGGAGCATTACTCGGCACCTCTACTTTTCTAATGTTTTCTAATGACCTTCCTTGAAGGTCAAGCCTTTGGTCAGGGCCCCCTTAGCTCAGATTTGAGTACAGATATAGGAAAATATACTGTAAGTATCAATCTAAGACCACAAATACATATTCACCCCAAATCTCACCCTAACTTCCTTCAAGCTGGGCTTTCAGGTGTATTTAGGAAAGAACAGGACTGTTCACTCTTGTTCTCAACTGGCTGGGGGGCAACCCTACCCAACCCCTCAATTGTCATCACCCGGAACTTTTTGCTTACTTCTGTTGCTCCCCAACTCTTTTTACATTTGTAAATGTCGCTCACGAATAAAAAAGGCTGGGGATCCCTGCTCTAGATCAACATGAAGAGAGTCGTTATCATTACACTTAATAGGCCTTTGTCTTTCTTCAACCTAATTTAGTACGTTGCCAGGTAGACACGTATGAGAAGAGGCCTCGTATACTGCACTTATGTTGCATATGGCACACTGTTATTTTCTAGCATTACAGGAAGGCAAAATGCTAATGTCAACACTTCGCCACGAAAATGACACCCATAGACTCTGATGGGTGAAAAACTTTGTTGCGCAATTTGTTGTGCGTTAAAAAAATGTTGTTGTCCATAGACGTCAATGCATTCTGACTTATTTTGCGAATTTTCTGCAAAGCAAAAGGGATCAGATTTGCCAATTGAACAGGAATCACCACTAGGTGTTTGTACCCCTTCCTTGGAGAAAGAAAACTGCAATGTGATCAAACACTAGCCCTTAAGGGGGGTAATTCACCTTTAAGTTAACTTTAAGTATGTGATAGAAGGGTTAATTCCAAGGAACTTTTTAGGTGGTCCTTATATATTTTTTTATATAGTTTTGAGTTTTCGAATTATTTGCCCTCTTCTTCTGACTCTTTTCAGGTTTCAAATGGGGGACCCCATCTAAAAAACAAATATCTATAAGGCTAGAAATGTATTGTTATTACTAATTTTTATTACTCAGCTTCCTTTTAATTTCCTTTGCAGGTTCTCTGGGTCCTGGGGCCGTTGCGGCAATAGTCCTGGCTGCACTGCTGGGCACCTCTGTCCTCATTGCTCTCATCGTCATCACTCTTAGGAAGTTCTCTGCACCTTAAAACAATAAAGCAAGTCTATGTCTATATATATATATATGTATATATATATATATGTATATATATATATATATATATGTATATATATATGTATATGTATGTATATATATATATATGTATGTATATATATATATATATGTATGTATGTATATATATATATGTATATATGTATATATGTATATATATATGTATATATATATATATATGTATATATATATATATGTATATATATATATATATGTATATATATATATATATGTATATATATATATATATGTATATATATATATATATATATATGTATATATATATATATATATATATGTATATATATATATATATATATGTATATATATATATATATATATATGTATATATGTATATATATGTATATATGTATATATATATGTATATATATATATATATATAACCAGTGTGGGATCATTGATGGCCCAGGTGCAAAGGCAAGACGACAAAATGAGCAGATCCTGCAGATGGAGCCCTGTTTTACTGGCTTTATAAATAAAGCATTGTTTTCGAGGGAGGGATTCACGTCCTGGGGACCCAGAAGACATCATTGCTTAAGAGCGACGCCTGATGTTATTCACATGCATTATTTAATTCATAACATGTCTGAACATAAAAATGTATATCAAACTTTGCTTAGAAAGATAAAACATCTTTACAATCTGTCAACATTTATTTGGATTCACGTCATTCCCATAAATAAAGATTGTGTTCTTAAGAACTAATTGTGTTATTCCAGGCCCCTAGTGGGTGTGGGTGGAAAGGCTGGTGTCACTCCTAACATGACTTCAAACAAGTGACCCCACCTGCAAAATGTTTGCTTACTTCAATGTTCACAGACAAATACTGTAAATCTTCTCCACCAATCAAATCTTATTTTTTTTTCACAGCTGATGGCATTAAACAATACACATACTGTTCATTTGGCCTCCCTATAGATATATATGTGTCTCTCCATTCACTGTACACTCTGCTGATACACTGTCATTCACACAGTGGGCTGTAGAGGGCGTCCTTGCTATTCCTTTACATCAGTAACACAATGCTGGATGTATATAATGTACATATATTTCTAGAGAATATTTGCGTTGTGCTGCAGAACACATGTCCTGGGCATGCTGCCCCTGGGGGCTTGTCTCTTAGCTGGGACGAGGGTCACTGTCGCGTTTTGCTTCCCATCTTCCGCCGGTCTTTGTTCTGGCTGCCATCCTCAGATTTGTGCACCCGAAAGCATTCCTTGAGGTTCTGCGTCCGAATATTGGGATTCAGTATATCTTCGACAACTGTGCGGGGAAACCAGCCTTTCTCCTGGTCATGCAAACGCTCCCCAAAAACCCAACCTGAATGTCATGGAAGAAAATGCATCCCTTTAATACTTTAGTTGGCTGGTTTTAGTCAAAATGGTAAATTGCAGTTATCTTAGTAAAAGTCACAAACTATTCACCAGTGTTACTACTAATGCCAAAATCAGCTGCATGTGCCTGCACCCAAGCTTACACCATGGTTCCGGCAGGTTCCATGGCAGGAGAAAAGCTAATGTTCCCGTAGTGGCTGAGTTAATATTCTGATATAACAGATTTCTGATGGCACTAGCCTTACAGCAGCCTCTCTGGCATTTTCTACACTGCCAATCCCGGGCCTGAGCCCATAACAACAATTCAGAAACATATCGCCAATATACTTTAATTAAAAAATGTGTACCGTTTTTTATAAGAAACCTGACTGTATGCAGTGAAATTCTCCCTTCATTTACTTCTGTGGATATGAATTGTCAGATTGTCCCTAACTGCTGAGCAGGGAAACAATCATACTTATGAACAGCAGAGAAATGCTCTCTGGCAGGCTGCTGTTTTTCCTTCTCAATGTAACTGAATGTGTCTCAGTAGGACATGGGTTTTTACTATTGAGTGTTGTTCTTAGATCTACCAGGCAGCTGTTATCTTGTGTTAAAGCGCTGTTATCTGGTTACCTTCCCATTGTTCTTTTGTTTGGCTGCTGGGGGGGCAAGGGAGGGGGTGA
Source organism: Xenopus petersii (assembly GCA_038501925.1). Lineage (NCBI taxonomy): Eukaryota > Metazoa > Chordata > Amphibia > Anura > Pipidae > Xenopus > Xenopus petersii. The sequence goes on along the minus strand of CM076681.1, from coordinate 30,249,793 downwards.
TATCACTCTAACTTGCAGTACAGCTGTAAAGAGTGATTGAAATTTATCAGAGCACAAGTCACATGACATGGGGCAGCTGGGAAATTGACAAAATATCTAGCCCCATGTCAGATTTCAAAAAAAATCTGTTTGCTCTTTTCAGAAATGGATTTCAGAGCAGAATTCTGCTGGAGTAGCACTATTAACTGATTCATTTTGAGTTTTTTTTTCTTCCAATGACCGTATCCCTTTAACAAAGTTACAAGATGGTGACCCCCTGTAGCAAAATTTGAAAGCATAAATTATTTGTTTGATTAGGCTTGTGGTGCAGTAAGTTCATGTTTATATTTAGTAGAGAAAATACAGCATTTCTAGCCTTATTCTATTTTAGATTTTAGATGCCCTTTAAGATATATACAATCAACTGGTGCTGCCGACAGGCATGAGTTATAATGGGCCTACACGACTATATTGGCCTACATAGCGACATATCTACATTTACAGTAGGTAGTTATTGCTAGCAGTGATAGGCCCTCGTCAATTCTGATGCTCGCGTTACTTTTGATGCCGGCGTTAAAGTAAATGGGCGTCCAAATAATGTTGACGCGTAATGGTTTTGATACGAGCGATTTTTCCGATGTGCATCCAACGTTTTTTCGCTGGCGCCAAAGCGCGGAAATTCAACGTGAATTTTCACCTGGCAAATTTATTCGCCCATCACTAATTGCTAGTAAATTAAAAGCTAAACATTTTAAAAGTGATTTCCCTTTTCTCTGTAATAATAAAACAGTAACTAGTACTTGATCCCAACTAAGATATAATAAATCCTTATTTGAGAAAAAAAATATTTGGGGTTCTATTAATGTTTAAATTATATTTAAGCACACAAACTATAGAGATTTCAATTATTGAAAGACCCCTTAGCCACACACCTCCAGTCACTAGCATTCCGGATAGCAGGTCCTATACCTGTATAAGGAAACACATGGTGCTGGCCTGCCGACATCTGCACTATAATTATCAACAGTCTCAGCCAGAAGTTTTAGTGATTGGTTTAATCCCCCTGCTCTGATGGATGAAGTAGGAACTTATTTTTCTCGAGTTTCTCATTTCCTTTGGTTTCCCTGCATGTGGATTGTTCCCATCAGCAGTGATTGCTATTGTATGTGCAGCCTGTCACTTTCCCTTTATTCTGTTCCTCCTTTCCTCTCCCTGTCACTCAGGGATGAGGCTTTTTGGCACATTACAGTCCCATGGGGGCTCTGCTCGTGTCACAGCGAGAGGCACTTACCATCTTCCGTTTTATCCAGGACATTGAGAATATCGGCCAGGTCTAGCGACAGCTCGTCAGGTTCCTGGGAAACATATGGATGGACACACTGGACCTGAGGGCAGTCTATTACAAACAAAAGGTATAAGACAATGGAGAATTCTGACAGCTAAATGAGGTGGATCATTACTGAGAGGGGGATGCTAAAGAGTAAGAATTATTTCAGAAATGAAACACAACTTCCTTAAAGGAGAACTAAAGCTTAATTAAAGAAGTAGCTAGAAATGTTGTACATTATATTTTGGGTTTCTGTACCAGCCCTAGGCAACCACAGCCCTTTAGCAGTAAAGATCTGTGTCTCCAAAGATGCCCAAGTAGCTCCCCATCTTCTTTTCTGCTGATTCACTGCACATGCTCTGTGCTGCTGTCACTTACTGAGCTTAGGGACCCACTCACAATATACAGTACACATAGGGTTGCCACCCTGCCGGTATTTTACCGGCCTAGCCGGTAAAACACCTGCCAGGGCCGGGGCCGGTATTACAAATTTACCGGCAATGTAGCTGCCGGTAATTTGTAATACCATTTACAAAATCCCCTGGCCGCTGATGAAAACTTACATTTTCGTCAGCTTTTGGCGGTGACCCTGCCCCTTTTGTGGCGCTACTCCCCGTGGCCCCACCCCTTTTGTTACGCTACTCCACGCGGCCCGGCCTTTTGCGGAACCCATCGTCGGCTCCACCCTTTTGCGTCACGCCCCCACCCCTTTATTTTCCGCCCCCCCCACCATGGCCGGTAATTTTTTTTTTTTTAAAAGGTGGCAACCCTAAGTACACATAGGATATAAATGTCACAATATAAGGCTGATTAGTAATTAATACAGATAATTACTACATGGCAGCACAGAAACCAGTGCATTTAGCATCCAAATGTAATAATCGGCCTTGTAGCATCAATTTATATTACATACATTTTCTTCTTGCGATGACCCCTAAGCTTAGTTTCTCAACAGCTGCTCAGAGCCCACTGAGCATGTGAGTGTCACAGACACTTTCCAAGATGGTGACCCCCTGTGACAAGTTTGAAGTCCTGGATCATTGCTGCTATTGACAAGCTGAAACTTTAGGCTGGTGCATAAAATTCAGTATATGAAATATGGCATTTTTTGCCATATTAATAATTAGGGTTTAGTTCTCCTTTAAGAGATTATAAGGATGTGTAAAGCAAAGCATTTTTGTTATAAATAGCTCTCCCTGATGCCATAAGGTGCTATTGATACAATTAAAAATTACAAGAAGTCGTAACACTAAAGCAAATTTAAGGTCCTGGAGTTTTGCAGGTCCACCGTGTCACTTTATTTAAATGTATCATTAACACGCCTTTATCCAATGAAATAGTTACAGTGTCATGCCATAGTGTGACGTGTGACATCTGTAGGTGACATGTTTGCAGTGGTTGATTGACTCACCCAGAAGCTTTGAGGACATTGAGACAAACTTGGTTCTTCGATTTGGAACCAGTGATGTCATCCAGCGTTTCATCTCACTCCTGAGAGAAAGACAAATATCATCAATATGCCATTAACGCCACAATAGGCAGGGCCGGCCTTAGGCCTAATAGGGCCCCGCACCTCTGGGGGCCCCGCACCACAAGGCAGCACACATAATATTTCCCTCAGTACATGATGCTGCCTGGCCTGCCCCCAACTTTGAGAGTCCAGCCCATCCCCAAATCCATAGGTCCAGCTCACCCCCAACTCTGATAAGCCAGCCTATCCCCCAACTCTCATAGGCCCAGCTTTCCTCCAACCTTGATAGGCCCTTCCTGCCCCCAATCCAACCAAGCCTGCTCCCAAGATGAATCGGCCCAGCCTGCCCCAAACTAATTGGCCCAGTCCACTCTCCTATTTCCTCCCTCTCCTCTCTCTTACCCTGTGTGCCCCTATTATGTGCCCCTATTTCATCCCTCTCACTCTCTTACCTTGTCTGCCCCTTTCCTTTCTATTTTGTGCCTGTATGCCCTTATTTTCCTAAATACTTGGTGTGTCAGTAGCCAGCAACATTTTGTCTAGGGGCCCCGCCAACATGGTCCCAATTGGGCCCCACATTTGATAGGATCGGCCCTGACAATAGGTGAAAAGCTGTTGACGTCGTGGTACTAATTGGGTGAAATAACACTTGGTGGCCTACAGTCAGTAGCAGTTACTAGTCCTCCCAATAATGGGAAAGAAAGTCATCTTTCCCATTATCTGTTTCATAAACTGATGTTTGATAATTGTCAGAGCTGCAATGCTTTAGTGTTGTCCCTCTGATCACATTTCTCACAAAAGAAGCCAATGGACTGTACACCCTGGAGAGTCAGTACTCACTGGGAGGTGGCCTTTAGCATGTACGTGAATTCCCGTTCATGTGCATTCTCCAGAAGCTTCAGAATGAAGACATTGGCCAGCGTCTGGCCCTGATCCTCCAGTTCCTCTACACGCAGAAGCCCCCGAGTAGCCACATCAAATACCTGATACCGTTCCCTGGAAACACACAACAAACAACACAACAAGTCACTTATTTACTGCTGCACACATAAATACTGCAGATTCCCCAAATGAATGAAGCAAGACAGCTGCCCTAAACAGACTTCAGGCAAACTGCCCATCAAATATAAGCAAAGGTGTGGGGAAACACAACTGTCAGCTGTCATACTCTTACCCTGTAAGGGGCTTGCACATCAGGAGAAGGTCATTGAATAGGAAGAGATAGACTGGGCGGAAGAGTTTCTTGGTGCGTAGAGTGCGGGACGTACGTGGCCCTGACATCTGCTGTAGCTCACCTTGCTTCATCACCCAGCGTGAGTGAGAAATGATGGGGACCGACTGAAACAAAAGAGGGGACACTTTCATCAAAGACAGGAGCTGGGCATGAATAAAAAGTACAAGAGCCCATGGAGACAATTGCTGCCCAACCGTAATGCAGCAAACAATGGGACACAGGAGGATTCAGTAGGATGTTGTGTTAGGATAGAGATATTGTAAAGCAGGATTCCAAAGAGTTACAGAAACTAAATTAAATCAATCCTATGAAAATGCACAGTTTATTATTAATCCCAAAAAATGTACCCTTGTATAATTAATGGTTATCATCCATTTACTTCCCCTTAAAGGATAAGTAAACCTTTAATACAAGTGAATGTAAAATGAGAGTGCTATTTTTAGAACTTTGATGAGATGAGAATGCTATTTTTAGAATTTTTGCCATGATGAGAGTGCTATTTTTAGAACTTTTGCCATTTACATTCATTATTTATTTTCTATGTTTCCCAAGATATTAAGGGAAATATGTACTGTTAATATGAATGAATTTTGTTACAAAAGTGCCACCTGCTGGTCATTTTCCCACCAGTCTGACCACCAAGTAGTCAAGGAAGTTGTCAGGAGAAAGAAAGAGGCTGCCCTGATGTTCTTCTGCTTAGGAAAATAATTAGAAACCTTTCTCAAACCTTCCTAAACAGAAGAACATCAGACCAACCTCTTTCTCTGAAACAAAACGTAAAATGATACCTTCCAAGCTCCTAACAAAACAATTATAGGAGGCAGCAGTTAACGATTGTCTGCCTCTAAGAGAATATGTGATTGTTTTTTACAGGTTGCTTGGCCTGGAGCAAATCTTGCACTTGTTATTACATTACTTGTTCTTCTGCTTAGGAAAATAGAAACCTTTCTCAAATCTTTCCTAAACAGAAGAACATCAGAGCGACCTCTTTCCCCTGGCAACTTCTTTGACTATTTGGTGGTCAGAATGGTCAGAAACTGACCAGTAGGCAGCGCTGTTGTAACAAAATTCATTCATATTAACAGTACAGATTTCCCTTAATATCTTGGGGGAAAAAGAAAATAGATAATGAATTTAAATTGCAAAAGTTCTTAGAACAACACTCTCGTCAATTTTACATTCACTTATTTTACAGGTTTACTTATCCTTTAAGCAAAGTTAAATGGACATTGTGCTACCTATGCAAAGTCAAGCCCATTCACAGATTTCCCTGACCATTTATACAAATAGATGGCCCCTTATTATTTTGTAGCAAGACACAAAGTAAGCCCATTTATTGCACTTACCTCTTGCATGAGATTTCCATGTTGTTGACTAATTCCCAACTCTTTGCACGCAAAATGGGGCTTAAAGATTCTGGCGGTTTTCATATTACATATATGTGTATATATATATGCAAGTCATTTGGATTCCTATGGTAGCTTTATGTATAGGGCTCCCTTGTACCAGAGTGTGCTGTTCTGTACACCCTCCCGTTTAAGCCTGCACAGACATTTGCACTGATGCAAGCTCTTGGCTTGGCTCTTTGTCCATGGGCCTTTAAGGACACCCCTAAGTGCTCTAGCACTTGCACCTGGGGCGATGGCAAATCAGATCAACATTCCCTAATTATATATTTATGAAACAAAAAGTAAAATTATACAGTGCAACCCTAAAACCAATAATATAAAAGAAGGTGAACTGGTGTTTTATAGTTGGGAAAAACATGAACAATGAAGTTCCTTGTAGAAGCAGGTAATGATTTCATACCTTGATCTTAAACTCGAGTGTCTTCTCTATGCTGATCAGCTGCTCCGTGCGGCTCATCTTCCTCACCCCCTCATTGCAGGCACGCACCAACTGATAGGGACACAAGCAGTGGGTAAGTACAGCCACCCATCACTTAGAACAAGCATTTTGGTAAGCCACACTATGATTATTACCTTCTCCAGCTCTCGGTGGGCTTGTAGGGCTGTCATTTCCCGCTCTGAGCCTTCCTCCACCTTGGTCAGAATATTCTTTGAGAAGAAACAGAGATACAGGGTTGTTAATCTTCACACTAATCTTACTGCACAGAGTCTCCTACTGGTCTCACCAGCAGTGCATGTATTGCACAAGTATCCACAGGGCTGCACTGTTTCCCATCCCACTAATGATGTGCTGCCCTTTGGCTTTCCACTTATTGCATCAATGGTGAAATCTGTCTGGTTCAAGGCTCCATCTAAGACCCCAAAACATTTAAACCACTGCTGTAAAAAATTCCTTTCACCTATCCCAGGACATATAACTTGCTATGTGATGGTGGAGGGGAGTGAAGGGACCAAACCAGACAGTGCTGCTTATTTATTTCATATACATGAAGTCACATACTGTCTCTGCTTTCCATGGGATCTTGTTGTGGAGAAAAATATAGAGGGCCGTTGCTTGATTCTTTTCCTATGGAGAGACTACATTTATAGCAAAGTATTGTTTCCAGCTTCTAGAAACCCTTCAAATGGCAGTAACTTGCCTCTGGCCATGAAACCTACGGCTATCAGTTGTTATTGTTCATATAATGTGGCTTGCCTTTCCTGAAGTCAACCTTGGAACTTCTCATAGGCAAACAAGGGAAAGCCTCTATATCTAAAGCTGGCATAAACTCAAAGATGTCGCCAAACGAGTGGGTCTTTCCCTGATATGCCACTAACGGCATGGCTATATCAGGGGTAATCCGAATGTTTGGCCGTATGGTCGAACGATCAGATTACGATATGCCAACGGGCTCAGAGGGGTCGGTCAGGTTAAAATCAAACCTTCCCGATCGATATGGTGGCCAGATATCGATCGGGAAGACCCGTCGGAAGCCCCCATACACGGGCAGATAAGCTGTCAAATTGGTCTAAACGACCGATATCAGCAGCTTTATCTGCCCGTGTATGGCCACCTTAAGACTACTAGGGGACAATGCCCCAACTGATGCTATAATATGTATGTATTTAAGGGGTGGTAAGCTAAATAACTCAAAAACCACAAATATTAAAAAATGAAAACCAAATCAAATGAACCAAAATGAAAACCAAATGCAAATGGTCTCGGAATTTCACTCTCTACATCATACTAAAAGTTATCTCAAAGGTAAACAACCCCTTTGATGAAAATTTGCTTAAGGAATGTTTTATGATTACTATCCTGTCGTGTATATGAACAAGTTGGCTGCAATAATGGGTGAGCATGGAGCTGGTGTTCAATTCTGTGGACACTTGTTGTGTTTGTTGAGATTCAAGATTCCTTTATTTGTCAATACAGACCATATGCAGTTATACAGCGTATCAAAATCACGTTTCACCCAGACTCCCCCCCCCATTGTGTATTTACATAAAAAAAAGCACTTAAAGGACCAGTAACATCAAAAACTATTTTTTAAAAAATTCTTTAGTATACCACGAAAAAAAAAAACCCCAAAGACAATTAAACTGTTAAATTGCACAGCCTTTATTAAGAAATAACTTACAGAAACTCTGCTTGTGCTAACAATTTTTTTACATTTTCTTTTGATGTTACTGGTCTTTTAAGGATAGACAAAAAGTGACAGGTGCAGGGAGTATGTAGCATTGGGTTACACAGGAGTAGACTGGAGATCATGCAATGAGAGTAAATGTGATGCAGTTTTTTCTGCTTGGTGGTGGTGGTGGGGCAGGGCTGGACTGAGAGTCAAAATAGGCTCTGGCATTTGAAGTACAAAGAGGCCCAATCAGCCTACACAGAGGCCCAAACAGACCCCACCAGCCCACTAAATACTGACTTTCTATTGGACTTTATAGCAGCCCCTCTGGCATTTGCCAGAACCCATAGATTGCCAGTCCGGGCCTGTGGTGGGGTACATAAGAATTACTAGTTTGCTGCATTGTTTTATTTAACAGACCTTTCATTTTGTTTAACTTCAACCCTAGAAATGTGTACAAAAAAATACTAAATCTCCTTTAAAATATGTTGAACCTCTTGTATTGCTCTTGAAACTCATCTGTTTCACTGTTGGCTTTTATAGCAGAAATACACTGGTGATTAGAATGGAAATTGTAATGAAACCTGTTTGGAATTCCTATTTAATGGTGATATAATTACTGTGAAACATCCCTGCCTCAATGAGCTGCCAAATGAGTTTTCTTTAGGCAAAGTCCACATTAGCTGTAGAAGGGATTAGAGCTTGTGATTCATTTGCCGTTGTCAATCTTTGTTTTGTTTAGGATACTTAAATGTGTTTTTAAAAGTCTTAAAGACTTTCATGCCACCCTTGGGTATTAGAATGCCCTAAATCTTAGTAACGGACAGCACCTTTTCATGAATAAAAAGCCTTTATTGTTGCATGGCTACGACCAACGACACAGTAACGTTTCGAGCCAAGTCCTGGCTCTTTGTCAAACTAACTGATACATTTATCAGACTTCCTTTTAAAGCACTCCAGATAGCGCCCTCTGGTGTGGTAAAATAGATACAAAACATGGTCATTTTAAAACACCATGGGGGTCATTTATCAACACTGGGCAAATTTGCCCATGGGCAGTAACCCATGGCAACCAATCAAATTGCTGCATTGATTGTTTTACTTGCAACTGGCTTCAAAAAGCTAATCACTGATTGGTTGCTATAGGTAACTGCCCATGGGCAAATTTGCCCAGTGTTGATAAATGAGCCCCCATGTGTTTTAAACGAACGCGTTTCGTGCCCTTTCTATTGGCACTTCATCACAGTTCAATAGAAAGGGCACGAAACGCGTTAGTTTGCACCACTTACCCACTGCCTGTTATCACTTATGGAACCTGAATAAAGCCGTTTTCTCAAAGAATATGTGTAGTGAATCTTGATGTGGAGGATGGGCCAACGCTGAACAGCGATACGCAGAGATTGCCTTACAGATGCCGGCTTGGAGTTGCCGGAGTATCGCAAGAGCTGATTGTCATCTCCCATAGACTCCATTCTATCCAAATAATACAGTTTTTTTTCTAAAAAATGATTTCCTTTTTCTCTGTAATAATAAAACAGTAGCTTGTACTTGATTCAAACTAAGATACAATTAATCCTTATTAAAATCAGAACCAGCCTATTGGGGTTGTTTAATGTTTACATGATTTCTCTGTAGACTTAAGGAACGAAGATCCAAATAACAGAAAGATCCGTTATCCGGAAAGCCCCAGATCCTGAGGAAGATAGAGACCTCTAAGGTTGCATTTCATTTGCATTTGCTTGAGTGGTTTTTGTTGCCATTGTGACACGCAGTTTATAACTATGGTGACATTGTTGTTTCATAAAAGCTGTAAACACTGACCCCATTAGTCATGTTTGCCCAGTAGTTTTATCTTTCTCAAGTCTGGGCAGGTACTAATTATTAGGTACTAATTATTAGAATGCAGTTTAAGTGTAAACTATTTCAATGAGTGCAGACATGTCCAATACCTCTCGTGCTGCTTGTCATTCACATAAACAGAATCCACCTGTCACCCTCTTGACAAGTGGTATTTAGCCTCAAAAACCGCATTTGTGTGTGACAGTTTCTGATCTTGTGAATATAAGTTGTTCCAGAGAATCGCTGAGTTGAAATAAGTCAGAATGATTAATAGGAAGGTGGCCATACTACATGTGGCCCCTCATACGCTCTCCATCTATTTGCCCCCTGAAGCGATTGAGCAGATACATGACCATGGTCAGTCTGTCTATGGCCGCCTTAGGCTGCCCCTATAGTAGACAGAACGGGTATTTGCTACCGGGTTGCTAACAGGCTGTGATCCAGCTATTGTTAAACTTCAACCATGTAAAAGTCAGTTGGCTTGGATGCTTAACGAAGTATTGTTACTTATACCTGTGAGTACAGGGCTATAATGGTTACCAGCAGGCCTGGACTGGCAATCTGTGAGTTCTGGCAAATGACAAAGGGGTTACTGTTAGATGCCATAGACAGACACTGTGGAGTGTTCTAGTAAGGGACTGGTTGGGCCTCTGTATACTTGAAATGCCAGGGCCTATTTTGACTCCCAGTCCAGACATGGTTACCAGGTCTCACTCTCTGCCTACCCCATGCTTTGCCAGCAAGTAATGTAATTGCTGTTGAGTGCTGCCAGGTTTCACCTTGAAAAAGATTTCTATAGACTCCAATGGATGAAAAAAAACTTTTGCCAGGTTTCACAAATGGGTAAAAAACATTGTCGCTTGTCAAAAAAAAAATTGTTGCCCATAGACTTCAATGAATTTGGCAGTTTTTTGACATTTGGCAAATTTTTGGACAAACAAAATGGGTGACATTTGCCCATCACTACCAGTGAAAATTGGGTGTAAATTGGGATTCCATTTACATTGTAGAATGGAGACCTGCCCACCAAGCTCTGGTGTCCAAAGGTTAATGTCAATTTTGCATCACTGCTCAACAGAAGGTCATAACAAAAGTACTTTGGTACCTGCACCAGAAGCTTGAGTCGTGTGATCCTCTGGAATGGAAGGATGAGGAACGAGGCAAAAGGAAGACCTCGGCATACAGGATCCGTCTCCAAATGTCCCACAGCATCCCGAAATTCTGGCCTCTCCTGACTAAACATACAAGAGTGAGAAGTCAGATGGGCAATGAGAGTAAAGCAATATGTGGTGAAAAATTGTGCAAAAAAATTAATCATACTAATTCTTGGCAGTTCTGAGATGCCGGCTTTTAGAATTCTGAATTTTATAAATCCTGAAAAATTCTAGTTTTTTTTCAACTAAAAATTCGTATCTTATAGTAAAAAAATATGAATTTTTCGGGTTTTTGACATTCAGACTTTAATAAATAATCCCCTAAGTGTCATTTGTGCAAGTAAGTGGGGAAGCAGGCAGCATTTGGTATAAAGGAATTCTTGAAAAGAAGTCAGTGATGCATTCTGGGGTACATAATACGAAAGGGTTACACAGACAACAGGAGGCACAATAAAAAAGGCACGTTTCCTTAAATTTACGTTTTTTCAGAACTTACAGGAGCTTTCTGTACGCCCTCTCCTGATAGGTTTGATTGCACACGTAGGTGACGTAAACAACAAAATGTTTCTCAGCATGCTCATAAACGATATCACAGACATCTGATATCACAATGTTTTCCTCAAACCGTTGCTCCAAAGCCAGGAGGAACCTGAAACCAAAGATCATAATAATCAATACTATTAGTGAGATACACCTACTTAGCTGTCTGTGTTGCACACCTTTTCATTTCCTAGTTTACTTTCACTTCAGTAGTGCTTGATTTAATTCACTGATTAATTTTCTTTATTTATTTAGTTGCTGGTCGGTTTCTATGGGTTTATGAACCAGAACAAAATTTAGCTCCATAGTGAAGCCACCAATCAAATGTCTAAAGGTGGCCATACTTAGGGCTCCTAACAGGTCCTTCCAATCGATATCAGGCCAAAAATCGGGCAGATATAGATCGGGCAAGTTTGATTTTTTTCTGCGATCCAGGACCGCATCGTCGGCTCCCATTCGCAGCATTGTAATCTGATCATTTGGCCCCAGGGCCGAACACTTGTAAGAAAGAAATCTCATTCCTGAGGGATTTTGCATTATTGATATCTCTAGGAGAAGTGCTTAACAGGTCAGCTGTAGCATGTAGCATCTAACAAAGCACAGAGCTGCTACATATACAGTCTTTAGCATAAACTGTAGTCAATGTTTGGCAGCACCAGGCCTGGACTGGAACTCAAAATAGGCCCTGGCATTTCAAGTAAACAGAGGCCCAACCAGTCTCCCACCAGCCCCCTACACAGTGACTAGAGCATCATAAAGGAGCCCCGCTGGCATTTGCCAGAACTCACAAATTGCCAGTCCGGGCCTGGGCAGCACAAAATGTTACTGGACTCCAACTTTTCTAATGCCATGGAGAGTCAAATAGTTGTCCATTTCCCCTTTTATTCTGACACCACCAATATCCCAAAGCAAACCCTGACTGCATATTTGCATGACGTTCCAAATGTCCTTTACTTTCATGTTATCCTGGGTGCATGCTGCTCTTGCTCTAGGCCATCAACAATAATAACACCCAGTCTAATTACTGTAATGCAGTTTAGTATATTACCCAGCAGCACCACAAACTCTCCTCACTCCAATATAGAATGTACTTTAGAAAGAAGCAGCCCTCCTGCAGTTTAAGAACATGGACAGTTTTGAAAGATGTCAGCTTATCTGCTCTTGGCATGGTCTAGGTTATTCTTATAGACCCTAGATAGCTCCAGTTATACACTGTATGAAAACATGCACTTTACACAAACAATCCAAAAACCAAATTCATTTCAAGTTTCATTTTTTTCAGAACTCTTCCTGCCTGAGTTTTACCTCTCACTAGTGGCCAGGACCTCCAATGCATTTGAGAAGATAAAGTGAATCTCTGATTGGTGCAATGTTGCTCGAAGTCTCTCACTGTCCATGAAGTGAGATACCACCAAGCGCAGGCTCTTGTAATACGAAGCTTCAGAGGTCAGCAGTTCGAACATGGCCTGTGTCAGAGAATGAGAAAAACATTTTAGAATATTTGTACCTTTTTGTTCTTACAGTGCTATAAAGTCTTCAGAATAAACAAATGGCACATGTTGTGAACTGCAATACCATAGCCATCTCTTTTGTTTCATAATGATGAGACCTAAAGCATTAAGTTCATTTTAACCTCCCAGGAAAGACCTTCAAACAATATTTTGTCATATATATAATTGACTGTCAATGATGTGTGTATTCTGGAAATATGAAAACTGTTCACATCTTTATGTTCTCTGTGCAACTTGGTGGATTTTAAGGTTTGTTATAGATCCTTGTCTTTCTAAAATATCCAAAAGCTCGCCATGATGCCAAGTATTATTATGTAAACCAGACAAACGGTCATGAGCTCAGTCAATAGGTATATAGAGTAATACATCCTTAACATGAAGACCCTGAAAATATGAGGGTTCCTAGATAAGGCTGGCTACCAGATGGGCCGTTCATACAAATGTAGAAGCTGAATTTCTGGTTGGGATGTTATCGCCTGGAAAGATTGTAGTATTATTATGGCAAGTTTGGCTGTACACTGATATTGTTATATAAACAAAAGGACAAGACCAAAACATTCATGGCACCAAAGTATCTCTACAGATGATTTGCCGAACACCAACAACCAGATTATCCTTCTAAAGCTAAACCTCCCAAATGACAACAATAGCTAGACATGTGTGTCTTAAAGAGGAAGTAAAGGCCTATTCAATTGGCGGTGCCAAAAGTAACTATATATACTTACCTCACACCCTGGGCCGGTGCTCCTATCAGGAGAAAACTGCACCACTTGCACTATATGTTGCCCGCTGTGTTTTTTTTTGGGTTGTATGAAATCAGCACACTATTTATCTTAATGTGTTCTGGGTATTATATAGGAAACTGACACTGCATTCATACGTGGCCTGGGAGGTGTTAAATTGAAACTGCATTTACCCTGCCATGTGTTCTGGGGTATTATACATGGAATCAGTCTTGTGATAGTATGAAGGAATCAATGTAGCAAATGTCTTTAATTAGGGGTAATGACTGATGTAGCTCCTCCAACTATTTGCTACACAACTACAAAGCAGAACATTGAGAAACATCCGAGGATGAAAATACCCTACATGCTTGATGTTTTATTTAGATATATAGAGTTATTTGCACTATGTAGGGTTTTTACCAAAATCCTGAAAATGTGCCATCAAGACCTCATCTGAATACAATGGCTCTGCTGGTTTGGGTACCCGGAACCATGGTTTGAGATACCCGCAGACATGAGAACCAGTAAATAAGCCCTTTCACATATTAAGTTGCATTTTTAAAAATAAAACATGTTAGAAGTATTATTATTCATTACATATACTTTCTGCTGCTACTCCAGCAGAATTCTGCACTGAAATCCATTTCTCAAAAGAGCAAACAGATTTTTTTATATTCAATTTTGAAATCTGACATGGGGCTAGACATATTGTCAATTTCCCAGCTGCCCCTGGTCATGTGACTTGTGCCTGCACTTTAGGAGAGAAATGCTTTCTGGCAGGCTGCTGTTTTTCCTTCTCAATGTAACTGAATGTGTCTCAGTGAGACATGGGTTTTTACTATTGAGTGTTGTTCTTAGATCTACCAGGCAGCTGTTATCTTGTGTTAAGGTGGCCATACATGGATAGATCCGCTTGTTTGGCGATGTTGAGTTGGGCAATATCGGGCTGATCCGATCGTGGGCCCTAGGGCCCAACGATCGGGTCCTAGCGAACGCAAACAGGCGGTCGGACCGTGGGACCGCATCAACGAACAGATGCGGCCGCAATCCGATGGGATTTTTAATCCCATCCGATCTCGATCGGGGAAGCCTGTCGGGGGCCCCCATACACGGGCCAATAAGCTGCCGACTCAGTCTGTCGGCAGCTTTTATCGGCCCGTGTATGGCCACCTTAAGGGAGCTGCTATCTGGTTACCTTCCCATCGTTCTTTTGTTTGGCTGCTGGGGGGGAGGGAGGGGGGTGATATCACTCCAACTTGCAGTACAGCAGTAAAGAGTGATTGAAGTTTATCAGAGCACAAGTCACATGACTTGGGGCAGCTGGGAAATTGACATGTCTAGCCCCATGTCAGATTTCAAAATTGAATATAAAAAAATCTGTTTGCTCTTTTGAGAAATGGATTTCAGTGCAGAATTCTGCTGGAGCAGCACTATTAACTGATTCATTTTGAAAAATAATTTTTTTCCCATGACTGTATCCCTTTAAAGGTAAAGGAACATCATCCTGCACTTGTGGGTGGCAAATGTTAGGCACCCCCAAGTGATTGTATATACTTACCTGAAACCAGAAAACTGCACCGGCCGGGGTTATACCAGTGAGCACCACCGAGCGTTTCTCTTTCGTCTTCTGCTTTCTTCACATGGCTGCACATGCGAAGTAGAATGAAAAGCCAAACTTTAACTAAAAAGTCGGCTATTTCGTTCAACTGTGCATGTGTTTGCCCTGGGAAATTTGAAGAAAGAAGAAGCCAGAAGAGGATCGTTCCGTGGTGCCCGCTGGAACCCCGGGCCGATGCAGTTTTCTGCTGATAGGAGCACCGGCCCGGGGTTTCAGGTAAGTCAATACAATCACTTGGGGGCGCTTAACATTTGGCACCCCCAAGTGCAGGATGACTTTCCTTTACCTTTAAATAAGCAGATAAAGAGTAGCTTCATGATAAGGGTCAGTTACGATCATAAGTCCAGAGTGGCAAATGCAATTTTAATCATTAGTTGCCAGGTTGTTTAGTAGAGTTTCTGAAGCAAACACACCAGTTTTACCAGTGCAGGGCAACACTGCATTATATTTTTATTACTTTAAAACTATTTTTTGATGATACTGTTTATTTAAGACGCACTTGTTGCAACAGTAATTGGGACAGACATAGCACCATCAATCAAATATATGTGGAAGTGCGACTGTGGAAGCAAGTTTCCTTTAATGAAAGGTACTTTGGGTATTACTACTGTTATACCCAAAGGACTTTGCAATCAGAAGTTGACATGATCACTGGGAATGAACATTTTTTGATATACAATCCTTTTAATTCCCAGTTACATAGTTAAATTGGGTTGAAAAAAGACAAAGTCCATCAAGTTCAACCCCTCCAAATGAAAACCCAGCATCCATACATACACCCCTCCCTACTTTTAATTAAATTCTATATACCCATACCTATACTAACTATAGAGTTTAGTATCACAATAGCCTTTGATATTATGTCTGTCCAAAAAATCATCCAAGCCATTCTTAAAGGCATTAACTGAATCAGCCATCACAACATCACCCGGCAGTGCATTCCACAACCTCACTGTCCTGACTGTGAAGAACCCCCTACGTTGCTTCAAATGAAAGTTCTTTTCTTCTAGTCTAAAGGGGTGGCCTCTGGTACGGTGATCCACTTTATGGGTAAAAAGGTCCCCTGCTATTTGTCTATAATGTCCTCTAATGTACTTGTAAAGTGTAATCATGTCCCCTCACAAGCGCCTTTTTTCCAGAGAAAACAACCCCAACCTTGACAGTCTCCCCTCATAATTTAAGTCTTCCATCCCTCTAACCAATTTAGTTGCACTTAGTCTCTGCACTCTCTCCAGCTCATTTATATCCCTCTCAAAGACTGGAGTCCAGTGATAATGTCAACTTTTGATTGCAAAGTCCTTTGGGTATAACAGTAGTAAACATACCCTGCAGGGGCACCCATGTCCCATCCAGCGAACCCCTTACCTCCTGGAGTTTAACTTCTTGAGGCTGCAACAGACTCAGCACTCCACTTTTCCTGACATCCGGGAGGTCCTGCCACAAGTTAAATCCAGAAGAGGAGCTCTCTAATCGGCTGAGTGTATAGTTTGCCCTTTGATTCTCGATGGGTGGCGGGGAGCCCAAAGGTGTTTTTTGAGAGTTGTCAGAGGTCTCAGCAGATTGGACATAATTATCTTGTAGCCTTCGAGTCTGAATCTCATGCTGTGTGGATTTATCTCTGTACTCCTGGTAAAGGAACTCTCCAGGGGAAAAACAAATAAAGGAACATGACTGTGGGTAAATCAGATACTGTCGATCTATAGCACTGACAATTTTATTTAACAATGCATGCAGGACTATAAGGGCAGAGACACGCTGCAATTTGGGGAGATTAGTCGGCCATCGACAAATCTCCTCTTCTTTGGGCGACTAATCTCCCCGAACTGCCTCTCCTGCTTTCCCGCCGACTACAATGTAAATTGCTGGCGGGATGACACTCGGAGCACTTCATTTTCCGAAATCCCGAAGTATCCTCGTGAGGCAACTTTGGTCGACTTCAGAAAACAAAGTGCTCCGAGTGCCATCCCGTCGGCAATTTTCATTCTAGCTGGCGGGAAGGCAGGGGAGGCAGTTCGGGGAGATTAGTTGCCCCAAAGAAGAGGAGAATTGTCGCCGGGCGACTAATCTCCCTAAATTGCGTGTGTCTCTGCCCTAATACTGCATCACACATGTACTGTATATAACACCATTTTCCCCAGAATCTTGAATTTGTATCTTAGGTAGGGTTGCCACCTGACGGTATTTTACCGGCTTGGTCGGTAAAAATGATGGTTGATCCCAATGTTATTGATAGGGAAAAAAGATAAATATATAGGAAGGCTGGTATTTTTTTTTTTTAGCCTAGTTCATACTGGCTACAAACAGTGATGGGCGATTTTCTCCCGTTTCGCCACAAAAAGCAAGAATTTCCCGCAAAATTTGCGAAACGGTGAAAAATTTGTGAAAAAATTGTGAAAATCGAAATTGACACCCGTGTCCAATTTTGGAGATTTTGACGCAAGTGACTTTTCGTGTGCGTCCAAATTTTTTTTGACGTGGGTGAATTTTTGCCAATTTATTCGCCAATGCGGAAATTCACTGTGAATTTGCGACAGGCGAATTTATTCGCCCATCACTAGCTACAAAATAAACGTTCATAGGCACAGCATACTTCGTTCCGCTCTCTTCTAATGTTCTATAAATGTTCTATAAATAATGATAATAATATTATTAATTCTCAGTACAATTCTAATTGCTGATTTAGAGGGAGGAAGTCTGATTTTACTGTTCTGTCACAGCTCACAGGCATAATGGGTAAGAAATGTAGAGCTACATATTAAATAATTTTCCAATTTTTGGTTCCAGTAAATGAATAATGAATTTTAAACAAAAAGATTTTTTTGAAATGAATAAAGCCACATTTTTTCTTAATTAAATAATTATTTACTTCATATATTAAAAAGCCATCAACCCAGTATCCTTTTGTGATGAACTAATACAATACAAACAGCTCAGTACATTAAGGAGACATATACTCCGCCTTCCATTAAGGGGTGGTTCCCCTTAAAGTAAACTTTTAGTATGCAATAGAAAGGCCAATTCTAAGCAACTTTTCCATTGTTTTTCATTGTTTATTTTCTATAGTTTTATAATTATTTGCCTTTTTCTTCTGACTCTTTGCAGCTTTCAGATGGGCGGCGTGACCCCATCTAAGAAGCAAATGCTCTGTAAGGCTACACACTTATTACTGCTACTTCTTATTGCTCATCTTTTCAGTAAGGTCCTCTCCTATTCCTATTCCAGTCTCTTATTCCAATCAATGCATGGTTGCTAGGGTAATTTGGACCCTAGCTACCAGATTGTTTATAATGCAATAAATGAATAAAAAGCTAAATAACTCGAAAACCTTAAATAATAAAAAATTAAAGCCAATTGCAAATTGTCTCAGAATATCACTCTCTACATCATACTAAAAATTTACTCAAAGGCGAACAACTCCTTTAAAGGAACAGTAACACCAAAAGTGTTTTAAAGGAATGACAATATATGTACTGTTGCCTTGTACTGGTAAAACTGGTGTGTTTGCTTCAGAAACACAACTATAGTTTATATATACAAGCTGCTGTGTAGCCATGGGGGCAGCCATATTGAACCAAGTATTATGAGTATAGTATCAGCAGCCCAGTAAATTACACTATGCCTCACCTTAATGATGAGCCAGTACAATATGAAGAGTCCATTATATTAGTGAGCCAGTATAGGTTTTGTATAAAACCAACACACACGCACACTACTTTACACTTGTGGCACACTTTTGTTTGGTACAATAGGCCAGTCTCAGTTATGCAGTATGAAAGGAGGATTGCATCCCAATGCATTGATGCAACGATGCAACCAGGGTTTTTTTTAAAGCTTTATAAAGCTTAATCCAGTAAAAATCTGCTCATTTTCCTTTGGTCACCCTGCTGAGTGTGCATTCACTCGCCCAGGCTCACAAATACACAAAAACAACACAACAGATGGAACATTTTGTCTCTTTTGGTTCAGTGGGGCATTAATAGCAAAGCTGACACATCACTGCTGAGTTTTTGGATGTGCCTGTTGTTAGACTGTTAGGGGGTTATTTATTAAAGTACGAATGCCAAAAACTCAAAAAAAATTTTTTTTAAATAGAAAATCCGAATTTTAAGTAGAAAAAAAGACATAAAATTTTTGGAGATTTAATATACCCCCCAAGGATGGAAAAATAGCCAGTATGAATCTGAAAATCCAGCATCAGGTTGTATATAAATCAATAGGAAAGGTCCCTATCCTATTTGAAAGTTTCTGTGTTCTCTGCTGGGATTAGCCCAAAAATCGGACTATTTTGGACTTTTCGGGCAAAAATCCAAAAAAATTCTGGATCCAAAAAAATCGTACGATTCAGATTTTTTGCTAGATTTTTTCATGTTTGTCCACAATCAGATTAAATTGTGTTTTTTTTAATAATGAATGAGGTCCAATCATGGATTCTAGTTTGGTCAGACCTTAAGGTGGCCATACACGGGCAGATTAAAGCTGCCGATATCGGTCCTGAAAACTGATAAACTGAAAAAAATGTTTTGAAGGTGAACAACCCCTTTAATGTTGGATAATAATGAATATGGATATATTCCATATTTTACTTACTGAACTTGTTGCACCAGCCTAAAGTTTGAGCTTGTCAATAGCAGCAATGATCCAGGACTTCAAACTTGTCACAGGGGGTCACCATCTTGGAAAGTGTCTGTGACACTCACATGCTCAGTGGGCTCTGAGCAGCTGTTGAGAAGCTAAGCTTAGGGCTCGTCACTAATTATCCAGCAGAAAATGAGGTTGTTGTAATGTAAGCTGATGCTACAGGGCTGATTATTAAATTCTGATGCTAATTGCACTGGTTTCTGTGCTGCCATGCAGTAATTATCTGTATTAATTACTAATCAGCCTTATATTGTGACATTTCTATTCTATATGTACTGTATATTGTGAGTGGAACCCTAAGCTCAGTAAGTGACAGCAGCACAGAGCATGTGCAGTGAATCAGTAGAAAAGAAGATGGGGAGCTTCTGGGGCATCTTTGGAGACACAGATCTTTACTGCTAAAGGGTTGTGCTTGCCTTGGGCTGGTAAAGAAGCCCAAAACACAATACAACATTTCTAGCCTACTTCTTTAGTTAAGCTTTAGTTCTCCTTTAACATGAGATTGTCTGATGGGTCTGAGGTTGCCCTGTATAACACTGATGTTTTCTCCGGCTGTGAGCATAACACTAAACTCCCAAGGTGATACAGAGAGCAGTATGCAGGGCTGCATCTTATTGGAGATGAAAACTTCAAAAGTCTGTTTAAAGAAACCCATTTTTAAACCAAATTAAATGAAATGGAATTCTAAAAGGTGTATTAGTAATTTGTCTAAATCCTCCCTTGCCTGATCCTACTATCACAATTTCCTTCACAGAAGTGTTGTCCATGGCGCTAAAGAGGTCACAGACAGATCTATATTCTATTTGGCCACCCATACACTGGCCCAGATGGGGCTGATTAATGCACCAATATGTTTATTTGCCTAGTGTGGGACTGGCCCACTGGGATACCAGGAAAACTCCCGGTGGGCCCAGGTGTCAGTGGGCCCTTTTACTTGTAGCCATTTGGCCTATTTCATGGTCATTCCCTATTTCCTTATGGTAAAACATGGTATAATAGTTTGCAAAATGGGCCCACGGTCTAAAGTTTTCTGGTGGGCCCCTGGCATCCCAGTCCGACACTGCCTTTGCCAACAGGACTAGCCAATGTTTCGGAGGCCTCAATACACAGCCAACATGCTGCCAATTCAGTCTCAGTATAGTTATGCCACTGCCTGTGAGACATCATGTTGAACAATAGACATCGTTTGAGCAACAATATCATGAGGGATGTTCCATAATTACATATTTCCTTTCTCATATGGAGTTTCCAGATTTTCCATATAGTCAGGGTCCCCTTCCTCTCTAACCCTATATTATAATGTCTCAGCACTTACCTATGTGGTCGATAATGGTTTTAAAAGAATCTGACGGCAAGGGGTAGATAGTTGGTGGTGCCTTGGAATTGGAAGTGGCGCACTCGGAAGGGGATGAACTGTCTTCATGGGGATTGATTGTGTCTTCACTAGGCAAATATTCCCTGTAAGAAAAGAGAATAAAGACGTAAGATAACAGCAATCAGTTTAACGAATACGAATAGATCACTTTTAGAATGATGTAGACAGCAGCATCCTTAGACAATTTGCAATTGGTCTTTTTTTTTTTAAATGTTGCAGTTTAGGAAAATTTATGAAACACTTTATATTTCAAACATAATCATAAAAGGAAAACAAGAAATCTGAACCGTCACAGACTGCGATTTTGTTTGGCTTGGTCGGCGACCCTGGCACAGGCTTTTCAGTTGCAGTCTGGAAATTGCCTTGACACTGAGCTTGATGCAGCTTTACCTGTATGTGTCATTATGTGGCCTTACTGTGGCCTTGCCAAGGTGTGCAGCACTGGTAATGCATTGCATGCTATTACATTGGTGTAAGTAGGAGTACTTTTTTATTCAAGGCAGCAGGGGAACCCTAGATTTACTCCCTGCTTGAGGGATTGAGCTGGTGTAAAGTGCAAGGGACCCTAATGCCTTGTAGGAGTTGGAAGCTGCAAGGGAGATGTGTCTAAAAACAGAGAATGTTTTTTCTGCTTAAATGATTTTGCTGGCTAGCCCCGAAACTATAGTGTTCGGGAAGGAACAGGCAATCCATTACAGTGGTCCAGTTTGAATCTTAGAGCTCACTTTCCACAGGAAGGCTGTCCTGTTGAAAAGTATTTAATTGTAGTTAAGTGTTAGGGCTCTTACACATGTGCGTTTTTTCCTGCGCTCCCCCACATTGCGATTTCTTCCGTTCAGCCACAGGGGAGTGCAGGAGTAGACACAGTCAATTAATGTGAAGGGGGCTGTACTTACACAGACGCATGTATGCGCCGAACACAGGTTAAATGCAACATGCTGCATCCCACCTGCGTTTGTCGCTTACATGCGTCTGTGTGGGTACAGCCCCCTTCACATTAATTGAGTGCATCAACTCCAGCGCTCCCCTGTGGCTGAACGGAATAAAGTGCAGTGCAGGGAAGCGCAGGAAAAACCGCCTGTGTGTAAGAGTCCTTAGGAAGGTCTCAGAGCAGGGCACAGAACAGGACGGTTACTTGTCTTTGTTAGGAACAGGCAAAAGGGCTGGGGCAGGGGCTTAACTACAGAGGAAGCAGACCCTGTGGCTGCAGGGGGTCCAGCAGGTATAGGAGCCCCATGAGGCCCTAATTCATATACAAATTCAATAAATATTGGTAAAACAGGTCAGCCTTTAGACATTTTGGAGATCTGAGAAATAATTTGCTGTGGGGCTAGGGTTGTCACCTGCCCAGGTTTTAAAGGGCTGCCCAGGTTAAAACTGCCTGTTTTCCATATTAGAATTTCCTATAATTGACACGACAACTCGCCAATCTCCGTTTCATAGCCCCACCCCTGATATCATGCCCCCACCACATCACCATCCCGCCACATCATGGCCCCGCCCCCTGCCCAGATACCACGGGGTGAAACGGTGGCAACCCTATGTGGGGCCCAGTAATATCTAGTTACACCACTGACTGGGGGTGCTGCCTGCCACTGCACGGAGCAGAGGGAGACTTGACCAGGTGATTGAGATTGAGTCTAAAGTGATTGAAGTGCTGCCAGAAGGTGAGCCAGGCCTGAAACTGGTGAACTGATATCCCAGGATAGGAGAGTAAAAGGGGCTCAGTGAGAAGCCTGAATCTTCCAGAGTGTGGAAGCCAACCTGTATGGTGAGAACCCCACTGTGGGGAAAAGTCTTGAGTGCTCTTAAAATGGTAATGAACTGTGTTCCTGTATGGCACTGACTTTAAGCGTTTTCCTGAATAAATCTGTGTTTTTGCCTGAAGACACTGTGTCCCTTTATTTATGCTCCTGATCCTCTGCTTACCTGCCTACCATTGCTAATTTCCCCCAAAATTACGTGTACAGGCAACCAGCTTGTCACATGGAAAAGACAATTTCGGTAACTTTGCCATATTGCCTGTGCAATTCTGTGCTGATATTAAATGTTGTGTTATCATTAATGAACCTGTAATATACAGATGCACCTTTGAATGCAGTGGAGCAGAAGCAATGCAGAATATGG
This sequence comes from Xenopus petersii, assembly GCA_038501925.1. Classification (NCBI taxonomy): domain Eukaryota; kingdom Metazoa; phylum Chordata; class Amphibia; order Anura; family Pipidae; genus Xenopus; species Xenopus petersii. The sequence goes on along the minus strand of CM076681.1, from coordinate 30,226,735 downwards.
ACAAAAGAATTCAGAGGCTCACAGTCTATAAAAGCGTCTTATGCCACAGGCACATCTCAAACCCCTACCTTCCCATTCTCCCTGATGGAGCTGATGAACATGACATTTTCTTGTAAAACAGATACTGACATCTCTGAGAGCTACTGACATGCAATGTGACTCACACCATCAGCACAATGTATTAATCATAAGGGAGTGACTGGCACACGGGGTGCTAATGCACTGCTTCTACTAAATAACATTAACTCTGCATAGTTACAGGCAGGGTCGGACAGGGGGCCCGGGACCCACCGGGACTCCTGTCCAGGGCCCGCCTTCCGGGCCCCCCTACTGCACGGCCGCGCATGCGCAAAAGGACCTGCGCCGTGCAGATGTTTTTTTTTGTAGGGCCAGGAGATTAGGGGAGAGGGGGTCTGGCCTGGCGGGGGCTCACCAGGTTTTTTCCCAGTGTCTCGCCAGGCCAGTCCGACCCTGGTTACAGCTTTGCTCAGTCACATGAAGCTGACCTTTGTTTTGGTGACTATAGTATATTTCCTCCATGGAATCCTAACGTTTTTATTTAACCCACAGGGGATTAAAGACTTTCACCATAGGATGTTTAATGCAGGTTCAATTCAATCATGTAGCCAATCAGAACTTATGCAGTCTGGCCACATAAGGGTGGTGGCAGACGGGGAAAATTAATCGGCCACCGACAAATCTTCCCTACTGCTGGGCGACTAATTTCCCCAAATGCCTTCCCACCGCCAAGAATGCAATTCACCCACGGGATGGCATACATAGCTCTTTGTTTTCTGAAGTTGCCCCAAGTTGACTCTCGAGGAAACTTTGGGCGACTTCCGAAGCGATTTTCAGAAAGCACTTCGGAGGTTGATTAGTCGCCAGCAGTAGAGAAGATTTGTGGCTGGGCGACTAACCTTCCAGTTTGCCACCGCCCAGACGCACAGACGCCAGTCATCTGGCCCTTGGGCTGAACAACTAGATCCTTACAGGGGTTGTTCACCTTAACTTTTACTATGGGGTACACATTAATATTCTGAGACACTTTGCAATTGGTCTTTTTTTTGGTTTTTAAATTATTTAGCTTTTTGTTCAGCAGTTCTCCAGTTTGGTATTTCAGCAGCTATCTTGGGTCTTATTTAGCCTAACATATGGGAATATGAATAGGAGAGGAATAAGTAGAAAAAGAAGTGATAAAAAGTAACAATAACAATACAATTTAGCCTCACAGAGCAAAAGTGTTTGGCTGCCGGTGTCAATGATCCCAATTTGAAAGCTGGAAAGCGACACAAGAGGAAGAAAAATGACCAAAAATAAATTATGAAAACGAATTGCAGGAATAGGAATAGGGCATTCTATAACATACTAAAAGTTCACTTAAAGGAAAACTATAGCCCCCAAATCAGTTCTTAAGCAACAGATAGTTTATATCAAATTAAGTGGCATATTAAAGAATCTTACCAAATTGGAATATATATTTCAGTAAATACTGCCTTTTTACGTCTCTTGCCTTGAACCACCATTTTGTGATGGTCTGCCTCAGAGATCACCTGACCAGAAATATAAGTGCGCTTGTGCGCAAGGGGATTTACAAGCGTGAAGGTGGGCGGGCACTAGGTCTGCGCAGACTAGAGGTGCCAGTGTAGGAAATCTGGGCTTGGCCATGTGAGGGACTGCTTGGGCCTCTATGTACAAAGACATCAGTAGCTGCTTTTTTAAAGCTTAGCCTTGGGAAATGTACAAGCAACTTTCTAGTAGACTAGTTTATCAAATGGTGGTGGCACTACAGCTGCAATGACAGCCCACATGTGAAACAGTTGAGACACTACAGTTGTAGCGACAGCCCACGGGTGGTTCGCCAGTGGTTGCAGAACTACAGTTGCAGACCTCAGGTAGTGCGCTAACAGTTGTGGCACTACTATTGCAAATGAGTGGTGCACCAACAGCAATACAGTTGTAATGAAAGTCCATGAGTATTGCACAATTGATTGTGGCAATACAGTTGAAATGACAGTCCACAAGTGGTGAGCCAATGGCTTTGGCACTACAGTTGCCATAAAAGGCAGCTAGTGGCACTTCAGTAGTTGTTAAACAATAGTTTCAATGACAGCCCTCTAGTGATCCTTTGGCCATGGAACTTCAGCTGCAGTTAAACACAGACAGTGGTGCAGCATTGGCTATAACAATCCACAAATTGCAATATTAATTAAAGAGGGAAGCCCTCTTCCTTTGCACTCTGTGCTTCCCGTTATGGTTTTTATAGTGTGAAACAGAAACCAAACCCTGACGCAGACAGTGAAAGGGCAAAATGACAGCAATGTAGAAACAGGTTTTATTATTGCAGTGGCATACAGCATACCTCCCAACATTTTGGAAGTAAAAAGAGGGACAAAAATTTTTTTTCTGCACGTAGCACAGAATTTTTTTTGACCACACCCCTTTATGTGGCCACACCTCCTAATTACCATGCTTGTTTTACAAAATTTGGCAGGTTATGAATGTTTGAAAATATTTCTCCTTATTTAAACTGTGTTTTTGTGTCTCAAAATTGTTACAAAGTATCTTATTTGCACCTGTTAGCTGTTCTGGGCTCTCTGCTAAAAGCCAATTAAGTGAGAAACTTTGTTTCTTTTTCTGGCTGTTCAGTGCAGAGAAAAGAGGGACTTTCCAGTACAAATGAGGGACAGCGCGTTGAGCTGTCAAAAGAGGGACTGTTCCTCCAAAAAAGGGACAGTTGGGAGGTATGCACACAGTATGGCATCCAAGGGGTGCTTTCATGTTTTATTGATCCAGAGAGCGATAAATGGAGTCTCAGGCTGAATGCTGGGGTTGTGCCCATACTGCCAGGCTCTTGGGAAATATAAACGAGAAAAGTCAAATAAGATTTCCAAATGTACAAAATGCAGTTGATGTGGCTGTGCCGAGAAAGAACAGATCAAAGCAGTTTCACAGTCTATGCCCCTTTCTGGAAGAAGTTATTTTGGCTGCAAAATTATATGAAAAATTCTACTAAAAATAGTGCGGTTTAACAGCTTTTTTGCCTGTTAGTGTGTGTGTGGGAAAACTTCCACCTTCCCAGAGTTTGTACAGAACTATGTCACTAATACTGGGCTGTGGCATTAAAAATATAAAAAATAATAGAAACAGAGCTGACTATTTATGCATTAAAGTATTGCAAAACTGCAACTCTCATCATTAGTAGGTGAGGGCAGCAAAGCAGGATTTCAAGGGCCACATCTTTCCCCAAAAATGTAAGTTTTGAAATAGCTGCCCTGGAAGCTAAGGAGTTAAATGAGGACATAACCATCACAATCTTAAGGTACAAAGAATTACCAGATGCCGTATGATTTGCTGTGCTTCTGAAATTTAAGGGCTTTATATTTTGGCTGTCCATGCCCCATTTACTGGGTGATGTTACATAAATCGTGTGAAAACATTCCCTGCAATCAAGCCTTTTCCTGTATTAAATATCATTGCAATAACAAAAATGAAATAATCCAAATCTTTGTCACTGTTCTTAGTTCTTTCCATGGAGCTTAAATAACTGGATGTTAATCTGCAATTCCCCCTGACAATAACACCAAATACACTTTATTATGCACATCGTATGCGTGCTATTCTGCTTTTGACTATTTGGGTCAGAATTAGGCCTTAACCTAGTTTGCCACATAGAGCCTCAAATAAACAGCAAAGGAATTTTAAAGAGCAGACCAGTGCAATGTGGGAAAAGTAGAGGCAGTAGAGCAAAACCAAACTGAAATCCTAATAACTGTCTAGCCATTTGCACACTGAGCCAGCACCGGGCCATGCCGGCCAGGCACCCTAGGCAACCAGGCCAGTCGCAGTGCCAAATAGGCCTACATATGTGTGTGAGCAAAAAGGACTCACATGCAGGCCATAGCGGCATGAAGGGACCAGACAAGGGGAATGAGCCAGAGAAGGTACATGCCTGGTGCCCCCAAGCTTTGCGCCCTAGTAAGGTTGCCATCTGTCCAGCCCGGTTTTCAGAAGGGCTGCCTTGGTCAAGACAGTCTGTCTTTCCAAATATGAAAAACCGGGCAGGATCTCCCTTGATTGACATGGCAATCAACCAATTGCCATGTCATGACGGCTCTCGCACCACCCACAACTTTACATCACCAGTAGCTACAGGCTCACAAGCATCCAGGCTATGAAGTAGTGTTATTCAATGTGCAAGGTTTTGGAGACAGCTCTGTAAATGTGATAAGAGTCTCTATAAAAGGGCAAGCAATTGCTTTGCAGCTTTTCATGCTACAGCTTCTTTCGCACAGTCATTGTATAGAGCTGTATATAACAGTCATTTTAAATGTACAATGCCCAGGTATTCACCATGAAAAGCACTAAGGTCAGGGCAAAAGAAGTTTGAATACTGCTGCATTATGGGCAGGGAAAGGAATATGATAAAAATGATGGCTTGGTGGCCTGTGCACAGCATTGTTAGTGTTAGCAACTTACATCAATCCTGCATGCCCAAATTAAGAAAATAAAAAGCAGGGACTATTTATAAGCAAAAAGTGACATGTTTTGCCTGTGGCATTAACACAGCTACTCAGCTCCAACTAGCACAACTACAAACATTCTGACAAATTCTGCTAGACACGGATAAAGTCACACTGCCAAAATAAGTGACACATTAAGCCAAATAATTACTTGTAACACATACAAACAGCAAGGGAAGCTATAAATTATTCACACCATAAGCTGGATAGATGGGTTGAAGGGAAGACTGATAAGCACTGATGAACATTTGGGCAAGAAAAGGTATGATCATGGATGGAAGGACAAAATGAATGGTAGGTGAATAGAAAGAAACCCTAGGCTGTTGTGTGGACTCGGTCAATAGTCAATCAGGAATATATATACATGGGAAAATGATCAGACAGTATTTATGTTCCCTGAGGCTATTGACACATCTGGCAGCATGGATAAAAATGATGATATACAGCTCCAACTGTGGACACATAGCAAAAGAGACCCATGGGCTTGTAAAAAGGTCCAGGAGTATAAAGAAAACCTAGAGTGGCCATACATAATGCATTTTAATATACTTTATGAGCCTATGAGTATATGGATATGGGTTATAGAGATGGCGCGAACTGTTCGCCGGCGAACTTGTTCGCGCGAACATCGGGTGTTCGCGCTCGCCGGAAGTTCGCGAACGTCGCGCGACGTTCGCCATTTTGGGTTCGCCATTGTTGGCGCTTTTTTTTGCCCTCTCACCCCAGACCAGCAGGTACATGGCAGCCAATCAGGAAGCTCTCCCCTGGACCACTCCCCTTCCCTATAAAAACCGAAGCCCTGCAGCGTTTTTTTCACTCTGCCTGTGTGTGCTGAAGAGATAGTGTAGGGAGAGAGCTGCTGCCTGTTAGTGATTTCAGGGACAGTTGAAAGTTTGCTGGCTAGTAATCGTGTTGATACTGCTCTGTTATTGGAGGGACAGAAGTCTGCAGGGGTTTGAGGGACATTTAAGCTTAGGTAGCTTTGCTGGCTAGTAATCTACCTTCTACTGCAGTGCTCTGTATGTAGCTGCAGTGGGCAGCTGTCCTGCTTCTGATCTCATCTGCTGACTGCTGCAATAACAGTAGTCCTTGTAAGGACTGCTTTTATTTATTTTTTTGTTGTTTTACTACTACTACTACTACTACTACTACTACTACTACTACTACTACTATAAGAGCCCAGTGCTATTAGTCTAGCAGTGTTGGGGAGTGGGACTGGTGTGCTAATCTGCTGCTCCTAGTAGTTCAGCAGCACCAACTGTAATTTTTTTTTTTTAATATTCATTTTTTTTTTATTTTACTTTTTTTTATTTTACTATCGCTGTAGTAGTGTATAAGTTGACCTTTTAGGCATTATTTGCCCTGTAGGCATTTTTTGCCCAGTGTGTTATTCAACCAACAGCCATCTAGCTGTGTGACCTTGTTCACATTCTGTCTAAATATCCATAATATTACCGTCTCCAGAAAAAACACCGGAGTGACTTTTTCAAGCAGCCATAATAAATTTTACGTAATCCGTATCCATCGCTGTAGTAGTGTATAAGTTGACCTTTTAGGCATTATTTGCCCTGTAGGCATTTTTTGCCCAGTGTGTTATTCAACCAACAGCCATCTAGCTGTGTGACCTTGTTCACATTCTGTCTAAATATCCATAATATTACCGTCTCCAGAAAAAACACCGGAGTGACTTTTCAAGCAGCCATAATAAATTTTACGTAATCCGTATCCATCGCTGTAGTAGTGTATAAGTTGACCTTTTAGGCATTATTTGCCCTGTAGGCATTTTTTGCCCAGTGTGTTATTCAACCAACAGCCATCTAGCTGTGTGACCTTGTTCACATTCTGTCTAAATATCCATAATATTACCGTCTCCAGAAAAAACACCGGAGTGACTTTTTTCAAGCAGCCATAATAAATTTTACGTAATCCGTATCCATCGCTGTAGTAGTGTATAAGTTGACCTTTTAGGCATTATTTGCCCTGTAGGCATTTTTTGCCCAGTGTGTTATTCAACCAACAGCCATCTAGCTGTGTGACCTTGTTCACATTCTGTCTAAATATCCATAATATTACCGTCTCCAGAAAAAACACCGGAGTGACTTTTTTCAAGCAGCCATAATAAATTTTACGTAATCCGTATCCATCGCTGTAGTAGTGTATAAGTTGACCTTTTAGGCATTATTTGCCCTGTAGGCATTTTTTGCCCAGTGTGTTATTCAACCAACAGCCATCTAGCTGTGTGACCTTGTTCACATTCTGTCTAAATATCCATAATATTACCGTCTCCAGAAAAAACACCGGAGTGACTTTTTTCAAGCAGCCATAATATATTTTACGTAATCCGTATCCACTGCTGTAGTAGTGTATACGTTGATCTTGTGGGCATTATTTGCACAGTGTTTTCTTCAAACCGCCATCTAGCTGTGTGAGCTTGTTCACATTTTGTCTAAATATTGATAATATTATCATCTCTAGAAAAACCACTTGAGTTACTTTTTTTCAAGCAGCATTCTTATATTTTACGTAATCCGTATCCACCGCTGTGTATACGTTGACCTTGTGGGCATTATTTGCACAGTGTTTTCTTCAAACCGCCATCTAGCTGTGTGAGCTTGTTCACATTTTGTCTAAATATTGATAATATTATCGTCTCTAGAAAAACCACTTGAGTTACTTTTTTTCAAGCAGCATTCTGATATTTTACGTAATCCGTATCCACCGCTGTGTATACGTTGACCTTGTGGGCATTATTTGCACAGTGTTTTCTTCAAACCGCCATCTAGCTGTGTGAGCTTGTTCACATTTTGTCTAAATATTGATAATATTATCGTCTCTAGAAAAACCACTTGAGTTACTTTTTTTCAAGCAGCATTCTGATATTTTACGTAATCCGTATCCACCGCTGTGTATACGTTGACCTTGTAGGCATTATTTGCACAGTGTTTTCTTCAAACCGCCATCTAGCTGTGTGAGCTTGTTCACATTTTGTCTAAATATTGATAATATTATCGTCTCTAGAAAAACCACTTGAGTTACTTTTTTTCAAGCAGCATTCTGATATTTTACGTAATCCGTATCCACCGCTGTGTATACGTTGACCTTGTAGGCATTATTTGCACAGTGTTTTCTTCAAACCGCCATCTAGCTGTGTGTATTATCGTTTCCAGAAAAACCAACTGAGTTTTTGTTGTTGTTGTTTTTTTAAAAATAATGCCAGGCAAAGGCAGGCCGCCACGCAGAGGCCGTGCTAGGGGCCGTGCTGCTATGCAATCCTGTGGCCCTAGCAAATTGCCCAGTTTTAAAAAGCCAATGACCCTGAACTCCCAAAATGCTGAAGAGGTAGTTGACTGGCTTACACAGCACACCCCATCCTCTACCGTTTCTAACTTTACCACAACATCCTCCTCATCCTCCACTGCTATGGCCACCCCACGTAACACTTCCTCCACCACCGGTGCCCCTTCTTCACTGGAGTCAGAGGAGTTATTTTCCCATGAGTTTCTTGAACTGAGTAATGCGCAACCATTATTGGCAGAAGAAGATGAAGGAGATGAGGACGTTACACCAGATTTAATTCTGGCAGAGAACACGACAGAGATGGACATAATGATGAGTGATGAGGAGGAGGTCCCCGCTGCTGCTTCCTTCTGTGATGTGTCAGAAGAAATTGATGCATCTGAGGAGAATGATGATGAGGAGATTGATGTTTTGTGGGTGCCTAGTAGAAGAGAGCAAGAGGAGGGTAGTTCAGATGGAGAGACGGAGAGTCAGAGAGGCAGTAGGAGAATAAGACTTAGAAGAAGCAGGGAGGACAGCCCGCAGGGATCAGTAGGGCAACAACATGTATCGGCACCTGTGTTCAGCCAGCCAACGCACCCGCCATTGCCGCCAATGCCGCCAACTTCTACTGTTACCGCCAGATCGCACACTTCCAAAAAGTCAGCAGTGTGGGATTTTTTTAATGTGTGTGCCTCTGACAAAAGCATTGTAATTTGCAATGAGTGCAGTCAGAAACTGAGCCTTGGTAAGCCCAACAGCCACATAGGTACAACTTCTATGCGAAGGCACATGAGCGGCAAGCACAAAGCACTTTGGGAGCAACACCTCAAAGGCAACAGGCAAACTAAAAGCCACACTCCTTCTGGTCCAGCATCTTACTGCTCTACCTCTGCTCTCCTTGACCCATCTGAACCACCCTCCACTCCGCCTTCCACCTTGACCACCTGTTCCCATTCCCAGTCATCTGCCACCAGCCAAGTTTCTGTGAAGGCCATGTTTGAGCGTAAGAAGCCAATGTCTGACTGTCACCCCCTTGCCCGGCGTCTGACAGCTGGCTTGTCTGCACTCTTAGCCCGCCAGCTTTTACCATACCAGCTGGTGGACTCTGAGGCCTTCCGCAAATTTGTAGCAATTGGGACACCGCAGTGGAAGGTACCCAGCCGCAATTTTTTTTCTAAAAAGGGAATACCACACCTGTACCAACATGTGCAGAGCCAAGTTACCGCATCTCTGTCACTTAGTGTTGGGCCAAAGGTCCATATGACTACTGACGCATGGTCCTCCAAGCATGGTCAGGGCAGGTATGTCACCTACACTGCCCACTGGGTGAACTTGGTAATGGCTGGGAATGGGAAGCAGGGAATGGGTAGCTCAACAACAACAACAACAGTGGAGTTGGTGTCACCGCCACGGATTGCACGCGGTTCTGCCACCACCTCTACTCCTCCATCGCTCTCTACCTCGTCTTCTTCCTCTTCTTCTTCTTACTCTGCTGCTGGGTCCTCCTTCTCCTCCTCCACACCTGTGCACCCCCAGCTCCCCCTAGGCTATTCGACGTGCCAGGTACGCCATTGTCACGCTGTCTTGGGGATGACGTGCCTGGAAAGCAAAAACCATACCGGATCTGTACTCCTGTCATCTCTGCAGTCACAGGCCGATCGGTGGCTGACCCCACACCAACTGCAGATCGGAAAAGTGGTGTGTGACAATGGAAGCAATCTGTTGGCAGCGTTGAGACTGGGAAATTTAACACATGTGCCCTGCATGGCACATGTGTTAAATTTAATAGTCCAACGTTTTGTCTCCAAGTACCCAGGATTCCAGGACGTTCTCACCCAGTCCAGAAAGGTGTCGGCCCATTTCAGACGTTCCTACACAGCCATGGCACGCCTTGCTGACATTCAGCAGCGCTACAACATGCCAGTCAGGCGTTTGATTTCTGACAGCCAGACTCGCTGGAATTCAACGCTCCTTATGTTGGAACGTCTGCTGCAACAACAAAGGGCCGTCAACGAGTACCTTTTTGAACTGGGTGGTAGGACTGGATCTGCAGAGCTGGGGATTTTTTTCCCCCGTTACTGGGTGCTTATGCGCGATGCCTGCAGGCTCATGCGACCTTTTGAAGAGGTGACAAATATGGTCAGTCGCACTGAAGGCACCATCAGCGACCTAATACCCTTCGCTTTCTTCCTGGAGCGTGCCGTGCGACGAGTGACAGATGAGGCTGTAGACCAGCGTGACGAGGAGCTGGAAGCGCACGATTTATGGTCGGAATCACCAGAACGAACCCAGGCACCTGCTGCAATGCAGGGAGAGGTGCCAGAAGTGGAGTCAGAGGAGGAAGGTGGCTTTGTGGAGGAGGAGGAGGAGGACCAACAGGAGCAGGCTTCCCAGGGGGCTAGTGGTGACCTTTTGGGGACCCCTGGTCTTGTACGTGGCTGGGGGGAGGAGATCGTGGATGATGCAGTCCTTGATAATGAGGAAGCGGAGATGGATAGCTCTGCATCCAACCTTGTGAGAATGGGGTCTTTCATGCTGTCATGCCTGTTGAAGGACCCCCGTATCAAGAGGCTTAAGGAGAAGGACCTGTACTGGGTCGCAACGCTACTAGACCCTCGGTACAAGCATAAAGTGGCAGAAATGTTACCAACATACCACAAGTCCGAAAAGATGCGGCATTTACAAACCAGCCTGCAAAACATGTTGTACAATGCTTTTAAGGGTGATGTCACTTCAGGAACTCATCAACATTCCAGGGGCAGAGGTGCCAGTAATCCTGCCACGAGCACACCTGCAAGGACAAAGCCCTTTGGCCGGTCTGTAACATCAGACATGCAAATGTTTTTCTGTCCAAGGCAGCGCCACAACCCTTCTGGATCCACCCTCAAAGAACGCCTCGACCGGCAGGTAGCGGACTACCTGGCATTAACTGCAGATATCGACACTCTGAGGAGCGATGAACCCCTGGACTACTGGGTGCGCAGGCTTGATCTGTGGCCAGAGCTGTCACAATTTGCCATGAACCTCTTGTCTTGCCCAGCCTCAAGTGTGCTCTCAGAAAGGACCTTCAGTGCAGCAGGAGGGATTGTAACTGAGAAGAGAACTCGCCTAGGTCACAAAAGTGTCGATTACCTGACCTTTATTAAAATGAATGAGGGGTGGATCTCGGAGGGTTACTGCACGCCGGAAGACTTGTTCTGACTTCTATGCAGCTGTCCTTCTCTTCAAGCCTCATGACTCCACACACAGCTGTCCTTTAGCGTCCTCCTCCCTCCGCCACCGTTACAAACTAGGGTGCAAACCCTACTGGTTTAATTTTTTCTGGCCTCTGTGCTTCAGTGGCTGCGTCCAAAAAAACGGGGCAAACAATGTCTACAAGGTCAACGTATGGCGAAAAATTACTATTTTCAGCATTTATATGGCATATTTTTTCTGGCAACTGTGCTTCAGTGGCTGCGTCCAAAAAAATGCATATTTTCTGCATTTATATGGCATAATTTTTCTGGCCTCTGTGCTTCAGTGGCTGCAACCAAAAAAATGCATATTTTCTGCATTTATATGGCATAATTTTTCTGGCCTCTGTGCTTCAGTGGCTGCAACCAAAAAAATGCATATTTTGTCCATTTATATGGCATAATTTTTCTAGCCTCTGTGCTTCAGTGGCTGCAACCAAAAAAATGCATATTTTCTGCATTTATATGGCATAATTTTTCTGGCCTCTGTGCTTCAGTGGCTGCAACCAAAAAAATGCATATTTTGTCCATTTATATGGCATAATTTTTCTAGCCTCTGTGCTTCAGTGGCTGCAACCAAAAAAATGCATATTTTCTCCATTTATATGGCATAATTTTTCTAGCCTCTGTGCTTCAGTGGCTGCAACCAAAAAAATGCATATTTTCTCCATTTATATGGCATAATTTTTCTGGCCTCTGTGCTTCAGTGGCTGCAACCAAAAAAATTTATATTTTCAGCATTTATATGGCATAATTTTTCTGTCAACTGTGCTTCAGTGGCTGCGACCAAAAAAATGCATATTTTCTGCATTTATATGGCATAATTTTTCTGGCCTCTGTGCTTCAGTGGCTGCAACCAAAAAAATTTATATTTTCAGCATTTATATGGCATAATTTTTCTGGCAACTGTGCTTCAGTGGCTGCGACCAAAAAAATGACTATTTTCAGCATTTATATGGCATATTTTTTCTGGCCTCTGTGCTTCAGTGGCTGCGGCCAAAAAAACTGGGCAAACAATGCCTACAAGGTCAACGACGTTGACCTTGTAGGCATTGTTTGCCCAGTTTTTTTGGCCGCAGCCACTGAAGCACAGAGGCCAGAAAAAATATGCCACATAAATGCTGAAAATAGTCATTTTTTGCCATACGTTGACTCAACGTATATGGCAAAAAATGACTATTTTCAGCATTTATATGGCATATTTTTTCTGGCAACTGTGCTTCAGTGGCTGCGTCCAAAAAAACTGGGCAAACAATGTCTACAAGGTCAACGTATGGCGAAAAATTACTATTTTCAGCATTTATATGGCATATTTTTTCTGGCAACTGTGCTTCAGTGGCTGCGTCCAAAAAAAACTGGGCAAACAATGTCTACAAGGTCAACGTATGGCGAAAAATGACTATTTTCAGCATTTATATGGCATATTTTTTCTGGCAACTGTGCTTCAGTGGCTGCGTCCAAAAAAACTGGGCAAACAATGCCTACAAGGTCAACGTATGGCAGTTGTTTAAAGAGAACAGTAGATTACTAGCCAGCAAAGCTACCTAAGCTAAAATGTCCCTCAAATCCCTGCAGACTTCTGTCCCTCCAATACAGAGCAGTATCAAGCAGATTACTAGCCAGCAAACTTACTATCATCTGTCCCTGAAATCACTAACAGCTCTCCCCCTACACTATCTCTTCCAAGCACACACAGGCAGATTTTTCAGATACATTTTTGCCCTTGATCCCCCTCTGGCATGCCACTGTCCAGGTCGTTGCACCCTTTAAACAACTTTAAAATCATTTTTCTGGCCAGAAATGTCTTTTTTAGATGTTAAAGTTCGCCTTCCCATTGAAGTCTATGGGGTTCGCGAACCGTTCGCGAACCGCTCGCATTTTTGCGCAAGTTCGCGAATATGTTCGCGAACTTTTTTTCCGACGTTCGCTACATCCCTAATGGGTTAATAAGAGGCTAATAATAAGTCACTACTCATCTCCACCATACATTTCCATTTGCAGGGAAATGCAGTGTAGAAGGGTTTAATCAAACATATGATAATAAAGTAATTAGCGCTTAAATCTCATGGAAGTGAACATAAATATGCAGTAGTAGGAATTCAGCCAATAGCAAGGAAGAAGGTCATTTCACCATGTATCCATAGGAAATCTCCAACCCACGATTCCCAGAAATGTAAAGATTAAAGGCAATACTTAGATATGTATATAAGGTTACAGAAAAAAAATGTTTCTTTCCAAACACAGATAGAACTTAGAGAGTTAAAATCAATTAAAATTTGAGATGGGCGATATTGATGCCGTTAGGCCCGCGTGGAAGGAGGGCAACAGTAGTGAAGATTCGACTGATAAACTGGCACAGGGAAACCAAAACTATTGCTGTATAAAGTCTGCGAAAATGCAATGAACCACATATTGAATAATAATAGAAACGTCAACACAACCAACAAATAATAAGTCCTCTGTTCCATATTACACATGGCAATGGAAAGGTGAGTTCATTAAATAAGATCCTGCATACTTACTTTCAAATACTAACCAAGATTGGACTGTGGGCCAGAGAAGTTGGGCAACTTAAAGGACAAGGAAAGTGTACATGTAAAATCTAGTCCATGTAAAGGCATACTGTAATCTTCTCTATTGGTGGTCTCAATTCACTCAACTTCATTTACATTCATTTACATGTACCAAATCTGCACCTATCGTAAAACCAATGAGTAAATTAAGAAAACAATTCCCGCAATGCAACACTGCATGGAAAAGATCAAAACTGTGAGCATGTGCAGTAGATATATTATCCAATAGGTGCATGTGCACAAAATCTTTTTTAGGAGCGCATTTGGTCTACCATGAGCATAGTAAGGGTCAGCACGGGGATGGGGGAATAATCAGTACAGAGAAGTCCTCCTTGATGATGACGCTGGAAATGAAAGGCAAAGATGGCGGCCTGGACGGAGCAGACACATAGAAAATTGAATAGATGAGCAGTATTTCTAAAAAACAAGCTACGAATCTAATTCAGGGTACATTCTTATATACTGCAAACGTAAAATAATGGGTTTCCTTGTCTTTTAAAAAATTTCAGGGACTAAAACTGGGCTGTAATTTGTCTTTGTGTATGTTTTTCTTTTAGAATTTCCAACTACAATATTCCTTTCAGACATAGTTTCCCATATGCATCCTTAGCAATACCTCGAAAACTCTAGAGCTATATCTCAGACCAGTGCTGTCCAACTTCTGGCCTACATGGTGGAGAGCCGATAATAGAAGCCAATGTTGACCACTCCCTGTTTTTAAACCACACCCACACCCACAGCTTGCTAACAGGACTGTATTTACATAGTGGGCACCCCTAGGCCCACTGCCGTTCGTCGCCCCTGTCCCCTCCCCTTTATACGTGCAAATTTTCATCATCAATGGGGATTCGTGCATGGGAAATTTAAAAAATGATTTTATCTCCAGCGCATCCCCAGTGTTTTTGAACCAATGTGGGTGTAGTTGGGCAGCATGCCGTCCCCCTAAAATCCTGCCGCCCTAGGTCTGGGCCTAGGTGGCCTTTCCACAAATCCGGGCCTGCTCGCTAAGTAACCAAACAGTATCACATAGACAACAACTGGACTTGTGGGACAAGGGGACTTTTGGATACTTTCTGAATGGTTTAAAAATCTGTGACAAAATCTACCTACAGGGTCATTAGTCTAGGCCAGGTATGGGACCGGATCTGAGGTTTTCTACATAAGGGATCTTTCTGTAATTGGGATCACCATACCTTAAGTCTGTTAAAACATTTTTAAACATTAATTAAACCATATAAGATTCCACATAACGGATCCCTTACCTGTGCAAAATAGGCAGCAGAGAGTACATTTAAATGCCATCAGAGCAGTACTAGCCATAGTCTACCTCTTGTGAAGGCAAATTATATCTAATCATCATATTTTCTCCCTAGCAAACAGGTGATTATCAGAGATTTTGCTCCATTCCGGCACCAGTTTTGGTCCATAAGAGGATCAGCTGCCAGGCTGCCAGGATCTACAGTACCATTAATAATTAGAATAGGATTACTGACAAGTAAAAGAGCTGGTATTTCAGAGAACACTCAGTCATGTAGTTAGTTTTGACTTAACAACATCATCTGAATGTGGGGAAAGTTCAGGGGAAAGCCCCATCCCCGTGAAACCAAAGTGCCTTAGCCCAAAGGTCATCAAACAAAGCTCTCTACTCTCTTCATATACAGAGTAAACAGAGAGCTGAGCCAACCAACCAAACAGATCAATACCCAAGAGAATACAAATATGGGCACAATCTTTCTCAAGGCACCTTAATAAGGGATTATAAAATTTAATTGCAGAGGCCTCAGTAAAATAACAAGGGTAGCCCAATCACAGAAATTCTACTAAGGTTCTTTACACAACAGACTCCTCAACGTCACCAAGAAGGGGTTCAGAAACAATGACCCACAATGGGATATAATCACATTATCCTGTCTGGGATTCTAGGGGTTAAACAGAAGCTGGAAGGCAGCTGTTCTGGACAATTCCAGACATAAATCAAAAATCATATTCACAATATAAAACAATGTGATTCGTAATATTATTAACAAACAGCATTCTAATCAACACCCGCCCAAGCCAGGGTCCTAGAACATACACCTTCTTCTTATTATGTAACAAAGTATGGGCTGAAAGATAGAGTAGGGTACAATGTGTGGTTGCAAATTATAGGGCAAGTCCCCTGGGGAACATGGAACAATGGTTTGGCCAGTCAACTGTAAGGCCAGGGTGACATTTTGGGATGAACGCCAATTTTCCTTCAATACACCCATGGAGTATTTTGTATACTAAACATAAACATGAACTTGCACCAGAAGCCTAAATGATTAGTTTTTTGAAAGTTGGCCGCAGGGGGCTGTCATCTTGTTACTTTGTTAAACATCTTTACAAGACCAAGACCATGCTCAGTGTGGTCTGGTCTTCAGTCGGGAGGTTAAGCTTATGGATCGTCATAAATTATCAAAGTCAAATAATATCTGCCATAAAAGCCGATACAGCAAGACTGATTAATAATCAGAATATGCAAACTGCACTGGGTCTGCGGATATGAATCTCTACACAGTCGCCGGCTGCTCTACAGGGAAACAAGCAAAGCTACTCGAGGTCAGGGAAGGAAGGTGGGGGGAGCTCCCCCTTGCTGTCTGAAGTTTCCTATCCTCAGCAGTCAGAGTAAGTAAAACGAAGGGGAAATTTCACTGTATACAGTCAGGTTTATTATTAAAACAGTACACATTTTTTAAAGTATATTGGAGATATATTTATTTTTCCTTAAAGAAAGTAAAAATGGGATTTTATTTTTTTGCCTTTACATCAGTTTTAAGAGACTTGGAAGCAAAGCACTTACTGTTCTGTATATTTTTGGAACTACGGTTGATAGACGATTGATAGACGATATATCTGTAACCTGGTTGAGAGCTGAGGGGCTGTCATGAAAAGTCAGCCCTTCAAGTAGGGTTCCAGGTGCAACCTGTCACTTACAGTTTATCATTTCATTATAAAGAGTCTCTGGTTCCAGCCATGGAATTTTTGTCATTCTCTAGAAACACTCGTTCCACCTGAGCTCCCACACTGGCAATTACAGGACTGCAAGAGAATTATCACTCAGTGACACGTGTTAATGCACGCAAAGCAGCTGAGCACAGGAGAAAGCGGGCATGCTGCTTAATGCACTGAATAGAATGAATTGTGCGGAACATAAAGTGTCAGGTTGCAATGCAATTTGAGTTTTTTTCAGTCTGTTCTAAAATTAGATGCCAGGGTAAGACTTAAAAACAATACATGCAATTCCTCTGCAGGATTTCACTGAATATCTGTTGTACTATTAAGCCATGATGACAAAAAGCAGATCATGAAGTCCCTTATTTTGTATTTACAAATAAAAACATTTTAGGAGCTGGGTGTAAATTAATTAAAGACAGAAGCCTGGCATATGATGAGGAATGAAGGTGGCCATACATTGGCTCACTTTACAGCTATCCAACCAATCAGTCTGCTGGCCAAATGTCAGATATTGTGAATATGACCGTCCACATACAATGGGGCAGATTTACTAAAGGGCGAAGTGGCCGTCGCTAGCGAAAATTTGCCAGAAATCCCATCCGCAGTGACACTAGCAATTTACTGACAGGCGTAGAGGACAATTCTCTAGCGAAAGAGACCGTCGCTAGTGCAGTTTTGCACCCTATCGGCTGGAGAATTTTCGCTTAGGAGAATGATCGTGCGAATTTTACAGAATGTTACCTCTTCCGCCAGAGTTTCCTTCACCAGCTTAGACCTGGCGAACTGATAAAATGAAGCTACATCCTCCTCAATCTTATGTCAGTCACATCATATCCTGTATGCTTGAAAGTCATAAAGATAAAAAAAATGGTGTTTTTTCATAATTTAAAGCAGGATTGTCTCTAAAAGTTGTAACTATTGCAATTTCTTTTTTACCATTTGAGGGGCACGCTACATTTGTTTTAGATCTCTTTTGTCTTTATTTTGTTTCCTTGGATATTTGTAATAATAAGTGACCACTTGTAATAAAATTACCTGGTGTGCGACGGTGTGCGGTGGCGTGGACGGCCGCCACGCCACCGCGCTCCTGGTCTGGCGCCATCTTGATTCTTCTAGGGCGCGTATTGACGCTCGTTTTGGCGCCAATTTCGAATGTATATAAAGCCCATTCTGACCCCCAGCCAGTGCCCGTGATAGAATCTTGATTCTGGTGGTTCCTGAAGCCTGTGCTGTCTGTTCCTGTGTATTTTGTATCTGCTATTCCAGTTTTGATCCCTGCCTGTTCCTGACTATTCTGATATCCGAATCCTGACCTTTGCCTGCATCTCGACTACTCTTTCTGCCTGACCCCATCTGTTTGATTACCCGGTTTGACCCTTGCCTGCCTGACTTGATATCTGCCTGCCTCGACCCTGCCTGTCTGATGATTCTCTTGCCTGCTCCATTTGTACCGTGACCTTCGGCCTAAAAGACTATCTACCTGCCGTGCCCCTCTGCTAGCCAGAACATCTCGCCTTGTACCCCTCGTTAAGTCCAGGTGGCACCCAAGTAAGCTGAGGGCTCCTCCCGAAGCCCAACGGTGGTCACACTACTGGTGAAGCCGAGCCGAGAGCAGAGTACTTGGCACCTGTTCTGGTATTGGGTGCCGGCTGTGACATTATCACGGGCCATGGAGGTCGAAAGTCTTGACGATGTTGCTGCTGCTTCTCCTACCACTTCAGTTTCCCCAACTTCCACCGAAGTGCTTCTTTCCACCTTGTTACAGCGCTTGGAGGACCACGAGTGGAAGCAGAACTTCCTTCTGCAGGGTTATCATGATCTAACCCATCAGTTGGAGACTCTGCAAACTCCGCAGCAGCTGCCAGTCCTTGATCCTGCTCCTCCTGTGGGTTCTTCTGCCATGTGGGGCAACACTACTAGGCCCCATGAACCCAAAATCATATTCCCCGAGAAATTTAGCAGGGACAGAACTAAATTTTTTGTCTTTAAAGAGGCATGTAAATTGTACCTTAGTTTCCATCCTCACTCATTCTCATTGGTGAGGAGGAAGTAAGGTTTGTAATGACCCTGTTATTGGGTGACCCCAAATTTGGGCCCTCAGGCTGCCTTCTTTAGACCCCGCTCGTTATTCCCTAGACACCTTCTTTAAAAGCATGGCCATTCTTTACGATGACCCGGATCGTGCATCTTCAGCCGATTCCGCGATTTGTAAGTTGCACCAGGGGAAAAGGGATGCGAAGGTGTATTGCACCGAGTTCTGCCGGTGGGCAGTGGAAACGGGGTGGAATGATTTGGCTCTACGGAGTCAGTTTCGTTTGGGGTTATCTGACTCAGTAAAAGATAGTCTTGTAAATTACCCCCTATCTTCCAACCTGGATGATCTTATGTCTCTGGCCATCCAGGTAGATAGGAGACAAAGGGAGAGAAGGGGTGAGAAGGGTGTTTCTACTTATTCTGGGGTTACTAATGTTAAGTCTAATATGGTGACCAATGTTAAGTTTTCAGACCTCTCTGTGCCTCTACCTCAGGAGGAACCTATGCAGTTAGGCATTTTTCATCTAACTCCGGAGGAAAAGGCACGCAGGCGCTCCCAAGGTTTATGTATTTATTGTGGGGAGAAGGGTCATTTCTTGAACCTATGTCCTGGGAGGAAAGGGAGGCTCCCTAACCTAAATGGAGAAGGGGAGCTCCATTTGGGCGCAGGAGTTTCCTCTCCCCAATCTTCCTCTAAGGTTTTATTACCAGTTAAACTAACCTGGCCTACGGGCTCTGTCAAGGTGTCCGCATTTTTGGACTCAGGGGCGGAGGGTAATTTTCTGGATACTGCTTTTGCAGCTAAATTCTGTATTCCTGTAGTTCCTCTAAATGCTCCCATGAGAATAATGGCTGTGGACAGAAGACCCTTAGGGTCAGGTGTAATCTCTAAGGAGACGGTAACTCTTTCCATGTGTGTTAATAACTTGCATTGTGAGGAGATAGCTTTTTACCTCATAGAGGGTGCTTCCTCTCCTCTTATTTTGGGGTTACCGTGGCTCCAGAGGCATAACCCTCTGATTGACTGGGTCTCAAGGGAGGTGGTTCAATGGGGTACTATGTGTGGTGGGGTATGTTTTCCCTCTGTAGTTGCAACTACTTCACTTGAAGGGTTACCTGCTGCATATGCAGACTTCGCTGATGTCTTCTCTAAAAAGGCAACAGAAACCTTACCCCCACACCGGCAGTATGACTGCCCAATAGATCTGGTCCCTGGGTCAACTCTTCCTCGTGGTAGAACCTATCCTCTTTCATTGCCCGAAGCCCAGGCAATGAAAGAGTATATAAAAGAGAACCTAGAAAGGGGTTTCATCAGACCTTCTAGTTCCCCTGCAGGGGCGGGCTTCTTTTTCATTGGGAAGAAAGATGGTGGTCTTCGCCCCTGTATTGATTATAGGGGGCTTAATAAGATTACCATAAAAAATCGCTATCCTCTCCCTCTAATTTCTGAACTTTTCGATCAAGTTAAAAATGCAAAAGTCTTTACCAAGCTTGATCTTAGGGGGGCTTATAACTTGATTCGAATCAGGGAGGGGGATGAGTGGAAAACAGCGTTCAACACCAGGGATGGCCACTACGAGTACTTGGTAATGCCATTTGGTCTTTGTAAATGTCAGGGAGCCGGGAGCTCCCTCCAGGGAGGTAGTCGGGATCAAGGAGGAAGCCTTCTTGAGGGTGCAAGGTCGCGGTGTCCAAGGGCTTAATCCAAAGAGTAGTCAGAATCCAGGCAAGAGTTCAGGGGCAGGCAGATAACAGCAAAGTCCAAAGTCCAGGCAGGGGTCAAGGATAATAATCAGGAACAAGATTAGAAGTATCAGCACACAGGGAACCCAGGAAATACTTAGGTTAAGGTTTCCTATACTTGGGCGCCATTCTGGCGTCTTGGTAGGGTTTTTATGTTTGAATTTGGCGCCATTGACGTCATTGCGCCGACGTCGGCGCACTGACGTCATCGCGCCGGCACCGCTTACCCACGTGGCGGCCATGGGCGCCGCCATCTTGGGAGCGACGCCGGCAGGAGAGGACGCGCCGCCCGGAGCTCCCAAACCTGCTCCGGGCGGCGATCGCGACAGTACCCCCCCCTCACGGGGGGCCTCCGGACCACCAGGACTTGGCTTCTGGGGAAATATGGAGTGGAACTCCCTCACCAGACGAGGAGCATGGACATCAGAGCGTCCTTCCCAGGAACCTTCTTCAGGGCCAAAGCCTTTCCACTTGATGAGGTACTGAAGAGATCCCCTGGAGATTCTGGAGTTAAGGATCTTCTCCACTTCATATTCTTGTTGACCATCCACAGAGATAGTAGGAGGAGGAGGCTGGACAACAGAAAAGCGGTTGGAGGTAGCGGGTTTCACCAAGGAGACATGAAATACGTTGGGAATTCGCATCTCAGGGGGAAGCTGAAGTCTGACAGCCACAGGATTGATCACCTCCAAGATGGAAAAAGGACCTACGAACCTCGGACCCAACTTAGGAGATGGTACCTTCAACCGAATGTTCCTGGAAGACAACCAGACTTTATCACTGACCTTGTAGGGAGGAGAGGGTCTACGTCTACAATCTGCAAACGTCTTATGAACCAGAGCACTCTTCTCCAGGTTGGACTTGGTTGCAGCCCAAATAGCAGACATGTGGGCTGCATGGTCATCAGCGGCCGGAACATCGGACAACACAAAGTCTTGTGGGAAGGCTTGAGGATGTTGACCATACACCGACATAAATGGGGACCTTCCAGTGGAAGTGTGGCAGGCATTGTTATGAGCAAATTCCGCCCACAGGAGGAGATCAGACCAATCATCTTGACAAAGGGAAACGTGGTTTCTCAAGAACTGTTCCAAGGCTTGGTTCACTCGCTCAGCCACTCCATTCGTCTGGGGATGATAAGCTGAGGAGAACTGAAGATTAATACCCAGATCTTTGCACAGGGAACGCCAGAATTTTGCAGTGAATTGGGACCCTCTGTCAGAAACGCTCTCGGCCGGGAAGCCATGCAGGCGAAAAATGAACTGGATGAACAACTGTGACAACTCCACTGCAGATGGAAGCTTCCGTAGAGGGATGAAGTGGGCCATCTTGCTGAAGCGGTCAATGACAACCCAGATCACGGTGTTCCCACTGGAAGGAGGAAGTTCAACAATGAAGTCCATTGCCAAATGCGTCCAAGGACGAGAGGGAACAGGCAACGGCTGTAGTAACCCGCTAGGGCGAGAATGGCTAGACTTGGAAGTGGCACAAACGGTACAAGCAGCAACAAAATCTTTGACATCTTTACAAATAGTCGGCCACCAGACTAGACGTCGTAAAAGTTCAAGAGTCCTAGCAGGACCAGGATGTCCCGCCTGCTTGGAACTATGAGTCTGTTGCAGGATAGGCAGACGAAGTTCAGGAGGTACGAATGCCATTCCAATGGGAGTATCAGGAGGGGCAGAAGATTGACTAGCCAGGATTTGATCAGCAAATTGAGGGTACAAAGAGGCGATGATCTTGACAGGAGGAATAATAGGCTCTAGTCTTTCAGGAGTACGATCCACCGGAGTGAAACTTCGAGACAGAGCATCGGCCTTCCGAATCTTGGAGCCAGGGCGAAAAGTCAAGACAAAGTTAAATCGAGAGAAGAAGAGAGACCACCTTGCTTGTCTGGGATTCAGCCTCTTGAGAGATTGGATAAACTCAAGATTTTTATGATCCGTGTAGATCGTGACTGGGATCAAGGAACCTTCAAGGAGGTGACGCCACTCTTCTAAGGCAAGCTTAACAGCCAGGAGTTCTCGATTTCCTACATCATAATTTTGTTCAGCAGGAGAGAACTTTTTAGAGAAATATGCACATGGGTGCAGTTTCCCATCAGAGGGATGTCTTTGGGACAGGATAGCTCCAGCTCCAACTTCTGAAGCATCTACCTCGATGAAGAAAGGTAACTCCAGATCAGGATGGCGGAGAACCGAAGCAGAAGTGAAGGCATCCTTCAAGGACTGAAAAGCTTCTATAGCGGGCGGGGGCCATGAGCTGGGTTTACCCCCTTTTCGGATGAGGGCCAGGATAGGAGCAATACGAGAAGAGAATCCCTTTATGAACTGCCGGTAGTAATTGGCAAACGAATGAATCTCTGGATTGCCTTAGTGCTCAGCGGTAGAGGCCACTCTTGGATTGCAGACACTTTCACAGGATCCATCTCGAAACCCTCTGGGGAGTAGAGATGGCGCGAACTGTTCGCCGGCGAACTTGTTCGCGCGAACATCGGGTGTTCGCGCTCGCCGGAAGTTCGCGAACGTCGCGCGACGTTCGCCATTTTGGGTTCGCCACTGTTGGCGCTTTTTTTTGCCCTCTCACCCCAGACCAGCAGGTACATGGCAGCCAATCAGGAAGCTCTCCCCTGGACCACTCCCCTTCCCTATAAAAACCGAAGCCCTGCAGCGTTTTTTCACTCTGCCTGTGTGTGCTGAAGAGATAGTGTAGGGAGAGAGCTGCTGCCTGTTAGTGATTTCAGGGACAGTTGAAAGTTTGCTGGCTAGTAATCGTGTTGATACTGCTCTGTTATTGGAGGGACAGAAGTCTGCAGGGGTTTGAGGGACATTTAAGCTTAGGTAGCTTTGCTGGCTAGTAATCTACCTTCTACTGCAGTGCTCTGTATGTAGCTGCAGTGGGCAGCTGTCCTGCTTCTGATCTCATCTGCTGACTGCTGCAATAACAGTAGTCCTTGTAAGGACTGCTTTTATTTATTTTTTTGTTCCAATACAGAGCAGTATCAAGCAGATTACTAGCCAGCAAACTTACTATCATCTGTCCCTGAAATCACTAACAGCTCTCCCCCTACACTATCTCTTCCAAGCACACACAGGCAGATTTTTCAGATACATTTTTGCCCTTGATCCCCCTCTGGCATGCCACTGTCCAGGTCGTTGCACCCTTTAAACAACTTTAAAATCATTTTTCTGGACAGAAATGTCTTTTTTAGATGTTAAAGTTCGCCTTCCCATTGAAGTCTATGGGGTTCGCGAACCGTTCGCGAACCGCTCGCATTTTTGCGCAAGTTCGCGAATATGTTCGCGAACTTTTTTCCGACGTTCGCTACATCCCTACTGGGGAGATGATATAACCCAGAAAAGGGATCTTGGACACTTCTAACACACATTTTTCCAGTTTGGCAAAGAGAGAGTTCTTCCTCAAACGAGAGAGTACTTCCTTCACCTAGGAACGATGGCTTGAAAGGTCCTTGGAGAAAATCAGGATGTCGTCAAGGTACACGACCACAAACTTTCCCAAGAGATCCCGGAAAATGTCGTTCACGAATTCTTGAAAGACAGCGGGGGCATTGCAGAGACCAAAGGGCATTACGAGGTACTCATAGTGCCCATCCCGAGTGTTGAATGCTGTCTTCCATTCGTCACCTTCCCGGATGCGGATAAGGTTATACGCCCCACGGAGATCCAACTTAGTGAAGATTTTAGCCCCCTTCAGTTGGTCAAAGAGTTCGGCAATCAAGGGCAAGGGATACCGGTTCTTAACCATAATTTTATTAAGACCCCGGTAGTCGATGCAAGGACGTAGGCCTCCATCCTTCTTTTCCACGAAGAAGAATCCAGCCCCAGCAGGAGAAGTAGAAGGGCGCTTAAACCCCCGCTGGAGATTTTCTTGGATATACTGCTTCATGACAGTGGTCTCCGCTGGATAGAGAGGATAAGTACGACCTCTAGGGGGCATGGTTCCAGGCAGGAGATCGACAGGACAGTCGTATTGTCGATGTGGAGGAAGGAATTCTGCAGACTTCTTACAGAATACATCAGCGAATTCCTTGTAAAAGGGGGGTAGAGTTTTCAAATCTGACAAAGAGATATTCACCCTCTGGAGGGGTTCAGCAGGAAGACAGTGCTGCTGGCAAAATGGGCTCCAACGGGAAATCTGTCCTGCGGACCAATCAATGGAAGGATTATGCAGGCGCAGCCAAGGGAGACCCAACACAACTGGAACGGATGGGCAGGAAATAATTAGGAACGAAAGTCTTTCTTTATGCAGCGTCCCAACCTGCACAGGCAATTCCCCAGTCATCATGGAGATAAATTCAGCCTCCAGGGGTCTGTCGTCAATGGCAGTGACAAGGAGAGGAGTAGACAATGAGAATAAGGGAACTTCCATGTGTTTGGCGAATTGAGCGTCCATGAAGTTCCCAGCAGCTCCAGAGTCAATGAAAGCAGAGCCGACAATAGTCTTAGTGGCTAGGCGAATCTGTAATGGAAGGAGAAACCTGTGAGTGTTCTCTTGAGACTTCGGAGTAGTGCCCCCTACATGAGTTACCTTAGAAATACCTCGGGGAACAGAACTCGTGGGCTTCACTGGACAAGAGTTCGCAAAATGAGACTGTCCGCCACAATACAGACATAAGCCAGCCATTCGTCTACGGAGTCTTTCTTGTTCGGATAGACGAGCCCTTCCAACTTGCATTGGTTCCTCCGGAGGAGAAGGAGAGGCTTGAGTAGCAGGAGTATGCAGGAGAGGTCTCTGGAAGCGAGGTGCCAGCAAGGGTTGAAATCTTTTACAGCGCTCCCTCTCTACTTGATGCTCTCTGAGCCGAGTGTCCACCTTAATAGAAAGTGCGATCAGATCCTCCAGCAGGTCAGGGAACTCTCTGGAGACAAGATCATCTTTAATGCGAATAGACAGACCTTGATAGAATACGGCCTTATAGGCATCGTCATTCCAGGAAGTCTCAGCCATCAAAGTTCTAAAGTCAATAGCATAGTCACTGACACTGAGGTTTCCCTGCCGGAGTTGCAGAAGACGAGAAGGGGCATTAGTGACCCGACCCGGGGCATCAAACACAGTACGAAATGCTTGAAGAAAAGCCTTGGCATCAAAAGTCAGCGGAGAATTCTTCTCCCAAAGAGATGTTGCCCACTCAAGCGGTTTGCCCACCAAACGAGACATCACATACCCCACCTTGGAACGTTCATTGTGGAAGTGCGAGGGTTGGAACTCGAACTGGATCTGGCACTGTGTAGCAAAACCTCTGCAGGCTTGTGGGTCCCCACTGAAGCGAGGAGGAGGCAGAATGCGAGGCTCACTTGACGAGGAACCTGCGATAGATGAGACGGCCGCCATGGAAGGATTTACCACAGCTTGGGGAGCTGGAGGTGCTGGAGGCATACGAGAGAGAAGGGTATCGAGTGCCTGCCCTATGCGGTACTGCTGGGCTTCATAATCCTCCATGCGGGATGCCAGCCCACGGAGCGCTCGTCCGACATCAGGCGTAGCTTCCTCAGTAGGATCCATGGCCCAAGTATAATGTCAGGGAGCCGGGAGCTCCCTCCAGGGAGGTAGTCGGGATCAAGGAGGAAGCCTTCTTGAGGGTGCAAGGTCGCGGTGTCCAAGGGGTTAATCCAAAGAGTAGTCAGAATCCAGGCAAGAGTTCAGGGGCAGGCAGATAACAGCAAAGTCCAAAGTCCAGGCAGGGGTCAAGGATAATAATCAGGAACAAGATTAGAAGTATCAGCACACAGGGAACCCAGGAAATACTTAGGGCAAGGTTTCCTATACTTGGGCGCCATTCTGGCGTCTTGGTAGGGTTTTTATGTTTGAATTTGGCGCCATTGACGTCATTGCGCCAACGTCGGCGCACTGACGTCATCGCACCGGCGCTGCTTACCCACGTGGCGGCCATAGGCGCCGCCATCTTGGGAGCGACGCCGGCAGGAGAGGACGCGCCGCCCGGAGCTCCCGAACCTGCTCCGGGCGGCGATCGCGACAGTAATGCCCCCGCAGTGTTCCAGGAATTTGTCAATGACATCTTTTGGGACCTGCTGGGGATATTCGTAATGGTCTATCTTGATGACATTCTTATTTTCTCTTCTAATCTAGTTGAACACAGGAATCATGTTTGTGAGGTTTTACATAGACTGAGAGAAAATAATCTGTATGCAAAACTTGAGAAGTGTACTTTTGAAGTTACCTCTGTTCAATTTTTGGGTTTTAACATTTCTAACAGGGGTCTTGAGATGGATCCAGGGAAGGTGAGAGCAGTCCTGGAATGGACTCAACCCATTTCTTTACGAGCAACCCAAAGATTCCTCGGTTTTGCAAATTATTACCACCAATTCATCAAGAATTTTTCCCTGGTAGTTGCCCCTGGTAGTTGCCCCAATCACCAACTTGACCCTAGTATTTGGCCCCCAGAGGCAGTTCAAGCTTTCGAACGCCTCAAAAAAGAGTTCAGTTCTGCAACTATTTTGCAGCATCCTGATCCTGCTTTACATTGAATCGGCCACACGGCTAAACCCTAGGCAAGCTAGATGGGCATTGTTCTTCACCAGGTTTAATTTTTCTTTAACATATAGGCCTGGATCTAAAAACACCAAAGCTAATTCACTCTCTAGGAGTTTTGAATCTACCTCCTCTGACTCTAGTGAGTGCATCCCCATCATTCCTAGGGAGTTGATTGTAGCCGCATTGGATTCTGACCTCTCCACCTTGTTGTCCCCTGTCCAATCTTCTGCTCCTGCAGACACTCCTTCTGGGAGAATGTTTGTGCCTGAGGAGTTGAGGGAACAAGTTCTTGAAGAGGTTCATAACTCCAAAATGGCTGGGCATCCTGGCATTTCCAAAACTATTTCTTTGTTAGCCCGTCATGTGTGGTGGCCTTCTTTTAAACAGTATGCTAAGGTTTTTGTAAATTCTTGTCCAATTTGTCAAAGGTCTAAATCCTCTCGTCAATTGTCACAAGGTCTGTTGAATCCGTTACCAATCCCTGAGAAGCCATGGTCCCATCTTTCGATGGATTTCATTGTAGATCTGCCTCCTTCCCAGGGTAAAACTGTAATTTGGGTGGTGGTGGATAGGTTTAGTAAAATGAGCCATTTTGTTCCCCTTCCACACCTCCCTTCTGCCAAAACCTTAGCCGATCTGTTTATCTCTCATATTTTCAGGTTACATGGGTTCCCTGTTAACATTGTATCTGACAGAAGAGTTCAGTTTGTCTCAAAGTTTTGGAGAGCTTTCTGCTCGTTAGTTGGGATTGATTTATCCTTCTCAACTGCTTACCATCCCCAAACCAATGGACAAATGGAAAGAGTGAATCAATCCCTTGAGCAATATCTCAGGTGTTACGTTTCTGATAACCAGCCCTCTTGGGCTGAATTGTTGCCCTGGGCAGAGTCACTCACTCCTCCTCTGGGGAGTCTCCTTTCTTTATTGTAAATGGGCTACATCCAAAAGCATTTTCTTTTTCTGGTTTAGATTCCTCTGTACCCTCTGCTAATTCCTCTGTCAATCATTTTTCTAAGGTTTGGGCCCAAGTTCATCATTCTCTTTCTGCAGCTTCCTCTGCTCAAAAGAAAGCTGCAGATAGATCTCGTAGAGTGGCTCCTCAATACAAAGTGGGAGATTCTGTTTGGCTATCTACCAAGAATATTAAGTTGAAGGTCCCCTCTCTCAAACTGGGGCCCAGGTTTATTGGTCCATACCCAATAACTGAAATAATCAATTCTTCTTCTGTTCGTCTCCAATTACCTGCAGAGTTTAAAATATCTAATTCTTTTCATGTTTCTCTTCTAAAACGAACCACTCAAGTGCAGCATATTCCTGTTCCTCCCCCAGTGTTAGTCGAAGGTCAGCCTGAATTTGAGATCCAGGAGTTCCTCGATTCTCGTCTGGTACGGGGTAAGCTTCAGTACCTTATTAAGTGGAAGGGCTATGGCTCTGAGGAGAACTCCTGAGTCTCAGTCGATGATATCAAAGCTGATCAACTCAGGAAGAAATTCCATCAAAAATTTCCTGGGAAGCCTGGGGGTCCAGTGGCCCCCCTAGAGGGGGGGTAATGTAATAAAATTACCTGGTGTGCGGCGGCGTGGACGGCCGCCACGCCGCCGCACTCCTGGTCCGGCGCCATCTTGATTCTTCTAGGGCGCGTGCGGCGCGCCTGTGCGCCTCTTAAAGGTGTATTGATGCTCGTTTTGACGCCAATTTCGAATGTATATAAAGCCCATTCTGACCCCCAGCCAGTGCCCGTGATAGAATCTTGATTCTGGTGGTTCCTGAAGCCTTGTGCTGTCTGTTCCTATGTATTTTGTATCTGCTATTCCGGTTTTGATCCCTGCCTGTTCCTGACTATTCTGATATCTGAATCCTGACCTTTGCCTGCATCTCGACTACTCTTTCTGCCTGACCCCATCTGTTTGATTAGCCGGTTCGACCCTGCCTGTCTGACAATTCTCTTGCCTGCTCCATTTGTACCGTGACCTTCGGCCTAAAACACTATCTACCTGCCGTGCCCCTCTGCTAGCCAGAACATCTCGCCTTGTACCCCTCGTTAAGTCCAGGTGGCACCCAAGTAAGCTGAGGGCTCCTCCCGAAGCCCAACGGTGGTCACACTACTGGTGAAGCCGAGCCGAGACCAGGGTACTTGGCACCTGTTCTGGTATTGGGTGCCGGCTGTGACACCACTTCAAGCATTTGCACCAACTTCTCTAATAAAAATGTCTATACACAAGTGTACTATTGAAGTTTTGCTAAGAAGGAACGAGCGTTAGTGAAACTTCGCTATGAAATGCTTACGCTGACAAATTAACGCTAGCGAAACTTTACCAGCAATTGGCTGCCAAGATGCAACTTCGCATTTTAGTGAATTAGTGTAGTGGTAGCGAATTTGCGCCTGGCAAAGTGGTGCAAAGCCTGCACAGGCGAAAATTCGAATTTGAATTTTCCCCATTGTTACCTTAAGCATCAGTGACCAGAAAATGAGGAGATATGAGGGCTCTCATTTATGTCCATTAGCATAGTGGGAAGCCTGCACTTTTCCCCACAGTGAGTTACATATAAAACCACTTTCATTAAAGGCACAAAATGCGCTCTTCTCAGTTCTGTATATTTACGATATGCGCTGCTCAGTCCGTACTGTTTTGAGTTCTGAATCAGGTGCTGCTGCACCTATATAACCTGGGCAATCCCCACAGTGTAGCTGGGCAAAAGAATAGGGAGCACATATCATTAGAATGCCGAAAAATCAGAACCGATGCAAGACAGACTTTATATTGCACAACCAAATTTGGTTTGTGATGAAGCACCCACCAAATTGTGTTATTTTTTGGAAATCAAAGCGATGAAGCAATTGTGTAGGATTCAACACCCCTTGTACCTGCAATCAGGACTGTATTTAGGCACTGGACCTAAACAAGTCCCCTACGTGGTGCACATGATGTCAGCGCATTGTATGCATGATGTCAGACGCACAGATATTGCAGAAGTGACATCACATGACGTGCCCGGCCCCCTACCCCTCACCCCCGCAGCTCTTTCCCCGGATTTCCTATGGAAATCTGTGGAAGAGGCTGGGCAATCTTTTTTTTTTTAATTAAAAAAATAAATTATAGGCACCTGCCATACTAGGCACAGGTCCTAGGGTGCCTTAAAATAAACAAGCCCCTGCCTACAATGCCACTGGAATTCTGGGAAAATGCTGCATTGTGGGGAAAAAACATGGTGATTGCTCTCAGAATTGCACTTTGCTCACTGCATTTGCAGCTGTAAATAAGCCCTATGGTTTCTCTCATTGCATCTGCTAATGCTACACCTAGACACTAAAATGGGGCATCAGTAGAGGAGGGTTTCATTTCATAACGAATTATGTGCCATTAATTACCATCATAGATGCCCATAAGGTCAGGCATTTTTGTCAACATTTGCTAATCTGCCCAATGCAATCTGTACATGTATGGACACCTTTATACTACCAGTCCAGAGGTACAGAAAGCAAACTGTGCTGCCGTTCAGTTGACCTCAGTACAAGGTTACCAGATCATATTAAAAAATAAGCCACACCTGTAATAAACACAAGGTGCTGATCTTGTCAACTTAGCTCAGCTCCTCATATTATCTTGGTTGGCCAGTGCCACAGGCTCTGTGTCCTTTGAGCTGTATTAGAGAAGCCTAGGAAATGTCACCAATTCCCAAAACAGTAGTAAAAAGGTAAATCTACTGTATAGATGGTATGGGACGGGGCCTCCTAGGCCCATTCAAGAATTTGTGACCCACAGACAACATTTTTTGCAGGTTATATAGGTTTATGGTGGAAAGAAGAATATTTTCCCAGATTGGGGCCCAATAGAAAATCTTCTGGTTCTGGCAGGCCTGTCCAACACTGGTTAAGGCTGGACCTGAAGGCTCCAATCTATTTTCCCAAGCCACCATGCAATGTACATCCTAAATATATACGAACCGGTCTTATAGTATGTGACTAACATTAGGAGCATGCCAAAGAACCACTTGTATCAGGCTAAAATACATGTTATTTCATTGAGAACAGTCTGTGCTATTGTCTGTTCTATTGTCTGTTCTTTTCACAAAAATACAAAATACAAGTCTAATCCTGCACTTTAGTCACCCACCAACTGAAGTGTATCTGAGATGGAAGAATCATTCGAGTTAGAAGTAGAGTTAGTCACAGGAATGTTATACATAAATAGTCCCAAAGAACACATGCTTAGGTCTCATGCTTTTATGCAATACTTAATTTAATCCATTTGATCCAGTAAACAACTATATTAACAGGATTGGTTAACCCAATACAATTATCAGGAACATGCAAAGCCTAATGGCTTTAGAACAAATGCAATAGGCAGCACTGGACTTCTTCCTTTGCAGAAAGACAGTCTATAGTTTTGGTAAAACTATAACTTACTTACTGGTATCGTTCTAGCCCAAACCAGACCTAATGGCACATGCTGCTGGGGAGGTAACTCCCTTTTTGGTTATACTCCTGCATCCCCTCCCTACAATTCCTGCTTTTGTGACATAACTACCAGTTGAACTGGAAGCCCAAAATCCAACTTTTGGGCTCCACCAGTGTACATGACAACCTCATTCTGGATATTTCCATTGCTTGTCATTCATTCATTCATTAACAGCCATAAAGAGTGCATTTGTACACATTAAAGGGGTAATTCAAGTGGAAATCTACCCAAAATAAAATACATTTTAAATGCTCTGCAAAAAACTGTTTTTGGATGGAGCTCCCCTTTCACCTTTACCAAACTTTTCAAGCAATATACCACAAATAGCTTTGTTTAAATAAACACTTTCTCCTTTTTATTTTATGTCTATAAAGCAGATTTATTAAATAACGTTAATTTTCTGGTCTCGCAGAAGCTGCGATAAAGCAAGATTCAAATCTGTTAAAAAGTCTTCCATTGGTTTATACATTTCACAGCCACAACAGCAGCTCTAGCCCCAACTGAGCTCCCTGAACATTTATGCATCTCTGAAAGAGCAGCTGTTACAATCTGATGTATTAATTGCTGGAATTTCTTTCTGGTGCTGATGAGAAATGTTATCAACAAATATATTACATTCTAGAAAGTCATAGGCTTGGCTTCCATTATTTCTGATGAAATATTTACATGAACATATTTGATGAAGATGAGCTGTCCCTTTAATATAAACCGATGATGATAAATAACTGACTTGCAGGGAATACAGATATATTATACAGTACCCCAGGCATATAAAGCTTGTATCTCTTAAATGCCAGCTGCTGAAGCCAGAACCAGTCCCACACTTTCCACAACGTGATTTTCTAGTAGGGAAAATTTGACCCCCAGACTTATCAGTTTGCCAGTAAGCCAGTTTATAGGTTCCACAATAATTGCCACTTAAATAGACTCTTCCACTCTGATTCTCTTTGAAAAGAACCCAATTCACCTTTACACCCTGTAGAATTAATTACCAGAGAGCATATATAAAGATTGTATCAGAGATCTCAAATAAACAGATACTGCAGGAGCGGCTATAGGTAATAGGTGATAGGTAACAAGGTAAGAACAACTTAATGGCAATGCAGACTAGAGGGCATTTTAGTTTGTGCCCAGGGGCAACCGTGGGGCTGTTGCTGCCTGTGGCAGCCCAATGCCGCTCCCCCCAGTTACATCATTTAAACAGTAAATATAAAACCAGGATATAAATCACGAGAATCAGTAAAGTAGCTTCACTCACATGAGCTCCAAACAAACATTGCTAAATGCAATCAATTCAATAGGAGATGGGGGAATGGTTTAAAGAGGATATTTACCCTAGTGCACCAGGATCAGATGCCCACTTGTAAATTAATAAACAGAAACTACACATTACATTGTATAACAATTGCTAAAATATTTTCAGAATGCATGTTGGCTTGTAGCCCCCCAGCTGTTATTGAGCTGGCCAACATCCAGCAAATGAGAATTGCATGTCAACAACAGCTACAGATTGGACATCCCTGATATATTTTGTTTCAGACGGGTGATTCAAGCCTTCCTGTATGGCGAGGCGCAACACTCTTCTGTCTCTTCTGCTAGGAAGTTAACATACAGTAATTATCAAATTACTGAGATTCAACACATAAATTCTGATGTGTTCATGTGAGGTTTAATACCAGATTGACATCCCCTTCCCAGAATTCCTAAATAAAGCCTGCCCTGAGGGTGAGTAGAAAGATGTTACAAACTGCATAGACAGCAAATGGATTCATTGGCAGAAGGACAAGTAACTCCTCATAAGAACCCCATTTAAACCTCCGGGAACCTACACCAGTAGCACAATTCAGATGCCAGTGATTATTTTGTGCGCACCCTCCTTATTCATACCCTGAACTTAAGGCAATGGTTTTTACTAAGGGTCAGACATTTAAAATGTAGAACTGTATTGCACTGTACATTTCAAAATCGGCTTCATGTCTGAAAGTCCGACTTTGATTTAAAAAATATATGTGCGAAAGCTAAGCTGTACCATCCTGTTAATTATATGCCCTTCAAACACATATGTACAAGTTGTCCTCAGCACAATATATATATATATATTGTTCATTATTAGCCTGCAGGTAGGAACTAAAATTGTACATGTGTGACTGGCTAAAACTGGTGGGAGTTTGTAGATACAATTGCTGCAGTATGTATAATGCCATAAAGACATTGGTGCAATACAATGTGTATTTTATAGCTAGTGATGGGAGCAGGAGTGCAGGAGTGGGTTGCTGCCTAACAAATGTTCTATAAAGAATATGTATTTACACCAATACAACCCAAAAAAGGTGGCTTTTCATGCCTCAGTTTGGATAGCTTCCCATTTCCTGAATCCCATAATAGATTCATTGGTTTAAAGGGCAATTAGTGAATCATGTTAAAGGAGAACTAAAACCTTAAAAATAGATGTGGCTAAAATGCCTTATTTTATATACTGAACTTATTGCACCAGTCTAAAGTTTCAGCTTGTCAATAGCAGCAATGATCCAGGACTTCAAACTTGTCACAGGGGGGTCACCATCTTGGAAAGTGTCAGAGACACTCACATGCTCAGTGTGTAGCTGTTGAGAAACTATGGGGGTTGTAGCGTATTATCCAACAGAAAATACGGTTTGTCTGTAATATAAACTGATGCTACAGGGCTGATTATTAAATATGATTGCACTGGTTTCTGTGCTGCCGTGTAGTAATTATCTGTATTAATTACTAATCAGCCTTATATTGGGACATTTCTATTCTATGTGTACTGTATATTGTCCCTAAGCTCAGTAAGTGACAGCAGCACAGAGCATGTGCAGTGAATTAGCAGAAAAGAAGATGGGGAGCTACTGGGGCATCTTTGGAGACACAGATCTTCCTTGCTAAAGGGCTTTGGTTGCATTGGGCTGGTACAGAAACTCATAACATAATGTACAACATTTCTAGACTACTTCTTTAGTTAGGCTTTAGTTCTCCTTTAAGGGACACTATTCCTATAATATATTGTGTTTTTGTTAATGCACAAGCCATCAAACAGGCAAACACAGAAATCACTGTATGAAACATTTGTTGTGGTCTGTCTGGAGCTAACAGCATAGGCTTTGGAGTGGCCGCTTTTGAAGCCTTGGTTACTAAGGTGCTGCTGATCCGCTGGTGGTTATGTACTGGCACAGCTGGCAGCTTTAGTCCTCTATCAGATGTAGAAAGCCTGCTTTGGCTATTCTTAGTTTACACCGTTGTATTTCTAGCAATTAGCTTTCTCACCGGCGCATTTCTAATTCACACCGAGGTGGCAGCCTTTGTGAAGGTGAAATGAGCCTGATGTTTGCTCTGACACTTTGTTATTGTATTTTAACCGTCACTAACTCCTGGCACTATCATCCTCCAACTTAAAAACCTCCATTTACAAAGAAAAGCCTGAGAGTGACAGCTTGAAATTGGGGCTCTTTACAAACCAGCTGACAGCTCCGTCGATATGAAGCAATGCACCAGTGACTGGTAACAAGCCCATTCTATTTGCCACCAGTCATTCCTAATTTAAGACAACCAGAGGAAGCAGGAACAAGGATCCATTTAATACAAAATATGAATGTATGTCAGTGCAAAGCAAACAGGCTAGGGGCTGCCATATGTGTGCAAACAGAAATTGTTCAGGCTAAGATTTGGCAACTTACTACCCTGTTTGTTTTGCACTGACATAAATGATTATTCATTCCCTGGCTAGCTATAAACCAAAGCATTTGTGTGTATGAGATAGAGACTGATGAATGTAAGCTCCGCTGGTGCAGAGACTGATGTGAATAATGTATAATATCTGTACAGCACTGCGGAATGTGTTAGCCCTATATAAATGAAATAATAATAAATAATATATCGCTGATGCATTTATTCATTGCTTTACAGAGTCTGTTCATGATTTGCGTCAGTCTCTTCCCCAGTACGTCATTAATTCATGGACAGATAATAATAACTGAAGTGCCAAAACCTGACCAATTACAACTACAAGTAGAGAAACTGACCTTGATTTTAACCACAGGGCCAGATAAAATTACATTTGCCCTTGGCCTCTAGAATTGCCCCTGGGCCCCTTGGAAAGGAGAGCAGATCAAAGTACAAAGAACATTGTGTAACAACTTTTTTATTATTGGAGCCCTCCAGTTGTTGAAATCCAGTGCCAGGGGCCTGCCTGTCCTAACCCTTTAGCTGCTGCACAGAACTACACACCCACTGCCATACATTCCAGACTGTGCTTGACATTATGACTCATGAACACCAGCAGAGAGATACACATATAGATTTATGCTAATACACAGCCCATTTCTATTAAGCAGTGCTACTGCAATATAAAGCCTGCTGCCTGTTGGAAGGGAAAACATTTAGGGCAGAGACACATGGTCATATTCAGGGAGTTTAGTCACCTGGCGACAAATCTCATCTTCTTCGGGGCGACTAATCTCCCTGAACTGCCTTCCCGTCGACTAGAATGTAAATCACCGGCGGGATAGCACTTGGAGCACTTAGTTTTCCGAAGTCATCTGGCGTTTCCTCGTGAGGCAACTTTGGGCGACTTCGGAAAACGAAGCACTACGAGTGCCATCCCGCCGGCAATTTACATTCTAGCCGACGGGAAGGCAAGGGAAGGCAGTTCAGGGGAATAAGTCTCCCCGAAGAAGAGATATGTCGCCGAGCGACTAATATCCCCGAATCTGACTGTGTGTCTCTGCCCTTAGTGCAACAGAATAGAGCTGCTTAGTAAGAATGGGCTGGTGTATTTGTTGTGCCATTTATAGATGTGGGTCATTATGTGTCACTACGGACGTGGGTGTGTATGTGAGTGCATGTGTGTGTGTAAGGCTGCAGTATTCTATATAGCAGGTGAATGTAATCATGTACACCCACAATGCAGCACATACAGTATGATTATATACAGGTACACATATCTATATGAAAATGACACATACTTATGCACTAACTTCCACCCACCTCTAACCATAAGCACAGTCCTACACAGGCACAGAGAGCTCCGAGGAGAGGGAGTGTTTGGGTTTGGGAACGTATCGGGCACCAGTGCAAAAAGCAGTAGGTACCTGCTGTTTAGACCAGGGTTGTCCAACCTGCTGCCCTCGGCTCTTGCTGAATTATAACTAGCTGTATGCCCTGATGGCTGCACAATGTATGCTGAGAAGGAGATGGAAGGCTGCAGGTTGGCTATATCTCTCCGTGTATGTCAGAATGAGAAATACCCAAGGACTACTGCAAAGGCATGTATGCACAGACACAGAAGACTTGTAACCTGTGGGCACGACGAAAGTAATATCTGAAGGCAAAATGAGGGAGAGTGAAAAAACATACCCAATACCTATAGCCAGAAGGACCAGCAACAACAGACACCTACACATTCTGCACATACTCCCATGATTGTCAGCACTTAGCCAACATCTATATTTAGCTTTCACCATTCTGAGTAGTCCCCCCCATCCACCCAATGCCTCTCACCCTTCCGTGGGGTCTTCCTCGCCAGGACTTAAAGGGTCAAATGCAGGATCTTCTGTCTCCTGTTGGGACACTGCCAGGGGTTCCATCCTGCACTCTCCCAGACAGGCTCGGGGTGCTGAGAGTGCAGGGACGCTGCTTGTCAGCCAGAGAATGCACTCCGGGTGGTTACCAGGGAAACCAGAAGGAAAAGAGTCTATGGGTAGGGGGGTCTATCTGGTACTAAATTGGGAACGCATAGGGAGAAGGAAGTGAACACTGTCAAAAAAAAGGGGGAAATGAGAGACAAGTGAAGAATAAAAGACAGGGAAAGGAGAATGAGAGAAAAAAAGCAGGAGAAAAGAAAAACTGGGAAGAGAAAAAGAGAGGAGGAGAAAGGGAGGGCAAAGAGGAAGAGAATTGCAGGAGGAGGGAGAGAAAATGAAATAGGAATTAAAGAAAGAAGACAAAAATAGACTGCTCTGTAATGGTAGAGGCACACTAGTGTTAATATGATGAAGAGAAGCATGGGAAGTGGCAATGACCCCTTAACCTATTTACGGCTGTGTGAGGGGCACAGGGGGTGGCTGGGGACGGGCAGGTGAATGTGAAGAGGGAATGAGTAGCCAGTGGGTAGAGGGCAACCTGCCAGACAAAGTATGCAAGCCCAGATTATAGGCATCCTCTTACAGCAATGACAGGCAGCAAGGATAATTATAGACCCAGGGCTAACATTGGCGGTTGGCGGCCAGGGAAAAATACTGCGTGGGACCCCCATTATTTATAAAACAACCTCCAGCTCTTATTAAACTACAACCTCAACATGTCTTGATTTTTGGCTTAACAACAGCTGCAGCCTGCAGGATATACGGCTTAAATTCTATGTTTTATTGATAGAGCCTGACAATACAATATACCACTATTTTACAAAAAAACGGCATAATTCATCACATATTTTGCAGTGTACTTTGTAGAACAGTTACTGTTCATTGCATTTTAATGGAACACTGTAGGATACCGGAATTCTACACGCAAAATGTTTTGGAACAAAAAGACCAGTACAGGTATGGGACCTGTTATCCAGAATGCACGGAACCGGGAGTTTTCCGGATAACTGATTTTTATGTAATTTGGATCTTCATACCTTCTACTAGAAAATCATGTAAACATTAAATAAACCCAATAGGCTGTTTTTGCCTCCAACGAGGATTAATTATATCTTAGATCTTGCACCCATCACCCAGACATCTCTGGCCAGACCCTTGCCTCTCCCCATAGGGCAGACTGTAATCACTGGTGAGGAGTTGTGTCCCTTACTTTGTGCATTATACTGCACCGCACAGTATCAATAGCATGGCCTAGTATTCTGATACTGAGTAGCACTGGGGTCAGACTCATAAGCAACTAAACCTGTTCTGGTTTAGGGCATTTGTTTTCAGTAGCGAATTTGTGGCGCATCGCTTCGTCGTAAAATTCACAAATTTACAGAGAAATTCGAGAAGCGGGGTAAATTTAGTGAAACGAATTGATGTCAATGGGTATTAAAATAATTTTGAAGAGCTACAATTTTGACGCGAGCGTCCATTTTTGCACGCGCGACTATTTTGTTCAAATGCATTAAAGTCAATGGGCATCCGAATAATTTTGACATGTGACAATTTTTATGCACACTACTTTTTTTTCACCAGTGAACTTTAGCCACAGTTCTGCAAAAATGTATTCGCTGGCGGCGAAAAGTGGAAATTTGCCGCAAATCCACGCCTGACAAATTTATTTGCCCATCACTACTTTTCAGTCCATCAGCTTTTCTGCATCATAGTAACCAGGACACATGGGGATAGATTCACTAACAGGTGAATTTTCACCAGCGTCAGCCTCGCACCATTACACCAGTCGCAAATTCGCTACGACTACACCAATTCACTTCTTTGCACAGTTTAGCCTTGGGTGCCGAATGTTGGCGACTTTTCTTAGCGAAGATGACTAGCGAAAATTTGCGAGTGATCTTGAGCTTAGGTCAATTTGCATAGGGTGGGTAATTTAAAGTTATATGGACATCTTTATTATAAATGTTGGTGCAATGCTTGAAGATACCACTTTTTATTACACAGTCCAGGGAACCTTAAAAAAAACATGAGAATTTCTATAATGCCCTACACATATGTCAGGAAATGTCTGGAGAAAAGCAGTTACCCAAAAAAAATTTGTTAGGACGTTTGCAGGCAATCCCGCTTTAAAAAAGGAAAAGCCGCCAGCAGTTTTGGAACTTTAAAAGGCAGGGAGGAGAAATCGAGGGCCGCCAGATGGATCGTCGCCATGATGCCTTTTCAGAAGAGGAGTGCAAGCAGAGTATCGGTAAGATATTTCTTAACAAAGTCTTTGCGAATGTAAACTAATTTGTGTGCTGGTGGTTTTTTTTTCATTAAGGGCAAACAAATGTTTTATATAAAAAAAAATCATGTTACTGTTCCTTTAAATCACAGACATTTTCTACCTTCCAACTACAATTATATTTTACCAACCCCCATCAGTTGGGTTTAGGGGCACAGGCTGGACAAATGGCAAAACAATGGATTTTCCAAGGTACCCAAAGTAATATCCTATGATAAATTATAATATAT
Organism: Xenopus petersii; assembly: GCA_038501925.1. Taxonomy (NCBI): domain Eukaryota; kingdom Metazoa; phylum Chordata; class Amphibia; order Anura; family Pipidae; genus Xenopus; species Xenopus petersii. The sequence continues at coordinate 30,187,290 of CM076681.1, read as the reverse complement.
GTAATAAACCTTCATGAAATGGTCTCCATAAAGTAGAATTATTACTCACCACATAGGGGCACTGCCCTGAGCTCTCAGCAAAGTGAGCAGATAACCAAAAATAAATGTGCAGCAGGAACTCAAATGAAGGCAATCATCCATCAAATAGTTGAAGCAAAGTAAAAATATTTATTGTGTCCTCTGCCTGCGGAGGACACAATAAATATTTTTACTTTGCTTCAACTATTCGATGGAAGTTTGCCTTTAAATTTAAAATATATAACATAAACATATATTATTATTAATAATATCTTAAATAAATCTTTTTACTTTGCTTCAACTCTTTGATGGGAAATTGCCTTCAATTTAAAATATATAACATAAACATATATTATTATTAGAAATTATATAGAAGGCAATCTCAATTGACAGTATGGCTAAGGGTTAAGTTTATGTAGAATATCTAGAGAGAAAGTCTATCGATCGGCCAACCCTTAAACAGGTACGGGATCCGATATCCAGAAACCCGTTATCCATAAAGCTTTGAATTACAGGAAGGCCAACTCCCGTAGACTCTATTGTAATCAAATAATTCACCCTTTTAAAACGTATTTCCTTTTTCTATGTAATAGCACACAGTACCTTGTTGAACTTGATTCCAACTAAGATATAATGATTCCATTGGGTTTATTTAATGTTTTAATTAGTAGACTTAAGGTATAGAGATCCACATTGGGGAAAGATCCATTATCCGGAAAACCCAAGGTCCTCAGCATTGTGGATAACAAGTTCTATACCTGTAATGGTTTATATTTAATGTGTTTGGTGTTGCTGGCCCTAATAGTTTATACTGAAAATAGTTTATGTAGAATATTTAGGGAGAAGGTCAATGGAGAGGCCAGACAATACACTTAAATGGTTATAATGCTTTTTATTTGTTTTGGTGTTGCTGGGTCTCTAAAAAGTCTTTAGGCTAGGGCCAGACAATGGCGGATCTCGGCCTGCATTTCTCTGCAGGCCAAGAATCCACTGCCCATTGTGCTGTTCTTCCACCCTTGCTCTGCCTGCACCCGGAAGCATTGTTTCTGCTTTGGTGCCGGTCGATGATGTGGATTTCAGTGCTGAAATTAAACATTTTGCATTTCACACTAAAATCCACCCGCAGTTCAAAAGGCAAGGGGAGCAGCAGGGCAGAGTATTCTCCACCTGCAGAAAATCCGCATTGGTATACATTGTCTGGCCCTATAAATCCGCATTGGTATACATTGTCTGGCCCTATAAATCCGCATTGGTATACATTGTCTGGCCCTATAAATCCGCATTGGTATACATTGTCTGGCACATACCTGTATCCTGCAGGGCCTGTAGAGGGGTTGTAGTTCACACTGAGATGAATACTTCTGGAGCCATCATATGTCTGTTGGGCTGAGGGCATGAGAAATAGCATTAGTTAACTTTCTAGATGCCATAAAAAATCTGAGTCATTTTATCAAGTGCAGCAGGAATGTAATCCACTTGGCTTTTATATAAGCCCTATTAAAGTACCGAGTGGTGCTCTGCCTGTGCTTGCTGCACTTGGGGTTGTTCCCAGTACACAGGCATATTCCTTACGCTAAATAATACAACTTCATTGTGGTACTCCCTGACAATAACTGCAATAACGTCCTTTCTGCACTTTTATTGACAAGATTGTGGATAGGATATACTTTTCTCTTTTTCAAGAAGCAGCTCCTCACGGTGCTGCTTTTATTCCTACCTTTCTGCAGATGCAGACACTTCAGCTGGATACAGGGATATTTAACACAGCAATAATATGCCACCATAGATCCTAAGATTAGCTTAGTTAATTTTGCTTCTCCAGCAGAATCCTGCATTGAAATCTATTTCTCAAAACACAAACAGATTATTTTTATATTTCATTTTGAAATCTGACATGGGGCTAGACATGTTAATTTCCCAGATGCCCTCAGCCATGGGACTTGTGCGCTGATGAACTTCAGTCATTCTGTAATGCTGCGCTGCAAGTTGGAGCCATATCACCCCCTCTCTTTCCCCTCCCCCAGCAGCCAGTAACGGAACTATAAAACAATATGTTGCTTACAAATGCAATCAGTTAAAAATGTCAGTCTCTTAGATTATTTCTTGCCGACCCCTTCACAGTCTCTCAACTGTATATAAGTCCAAATCAAGCATAAATATATTCCCAACGGGATATATATAAGAAGAGATCAGCGCCTGTGGCAACAGAAATTAAAAACAAGCATAGCGTAATACGTTCATAAAATGGGATGTCACCCCGTGCATATAATAGATATTAATAGGTGTGTTCTCCCTTTTTCCTTCCAGTGACTATTAATGAAAGGATAGGTTAATGAAAAAAGTGGAAAAAGAAGGTGTCTTTCCTATAAAACAAGATATATTCCAGGGATAAAGCGCCTCCACCTTCTGTGCAATTTGCCTACTTACAAACCACTGATGTGGTATTATGCATATAACGAGAGGCCCTTTCTGATCCCTCCTCCAGGGTTCGTCGCTCCTTCCAGATTGCAAACCAGGAATAAAACCAGGAATAAAACCAATAATAGGGTAATACCGTTTTTATTAAGAACTAATTAAAACCAATTAAAACATTTTTGCACTCACATTTACCCTCACGGGTTTTGCGCATTCAGTCCAGTAAAAAGTTTGTATGGGGTCCTAGGTGGACTAGGTGGGGGCAGGCCCTGGTGTGGGCTGTGCAGTTGGAGCCCCCCCCCGCACCCTCGTCTGTGCGAATTTACTTTGCGGCAGCAGCCCACTCCAGCCGGATGCATCGCGCACGATCTGCTGGGGGGGCCCTGCGGGGGTGCGGGGCCCTGGCCCAGTTGCACCCCCTGTTCCCCCGGTAGTTACGCCACTGCCAGCAGCCTATCGAGAACAATTGGAAAGTAACCAAATAACAGCTCCCTGATACCTGCATGCTAACAATTCTCTCATGTCCCACCTTTGGTAGATATAAGAACAGCACACAATCTTAAAAATCCAGCTAACCAAAGTCACAACTCCTTAGGTTACATTGAGTAGGAGAAACAATAGCTCATCTATAAGCAGTTGCATTGTGAAGTGTTGGCTCTTTCTAAAAGCACATGACCAGGCACAATCACCTGAGATGGCTGCAATATTACAGCTAAAAATGCATTTATTAGTTCACGAATAACATATTAAATGGTAGATGATTTACATGCAATGCACACATTGCAATTTAGTTAAAAAAAGATAAATAAAAATCATGACAGAATCCCTTTAAGCTTCCCACTGACTATAACAGGCAATGATTAGGGCCAGATTTGGATTTTGTGCACTCCTGCTCTGCCCCAGCTTGCACCTCCCACACTAAATCAATTGTCATTTTTGGAAAGTGTTATTATGAAATTGTGAGTTGGGGACACCTGTCAGTGTGTGAATGCCTGGAATCTGGCTGTGACATCAGCATTAAATAAACAAATACACCCAGACTGGTAGGTTAATATGCATACCTAGTGAGGTATCACTACTGCTTGCCAGAATTATGCTATTTATATATCTACATGAGGGTCATTTTCTGAAATTATTACAAAGCCTATGAGTTAATGAATGTCTTTATTTGGGCCAAATGTGCCACAACTAGTAACATTCTCTCTGTGCACCACAAACTAGGGATGCACCGAATCCACTATTTGGGATTCGGCCGAATCCCTGAATCCTTGGTGAAAGATTCGGCTGAATACCGAACCGAATCTGAATCCTGATTTACATACGTAAATTATGGGCAGGAAATTAAAAAGTGGAAAAAAAAATCTTTTGTGACGAAAAGTCCGGTGATTTCCCTACTCGCCCCTAATTTACATATGCAAATTAGGATTCAGATTCGGTTCTGGACGAATGCCAAATCGAATCCTGGATTCGGTGCATTCCTACCACAAACACATGCAGTTTATGATACTCTTCTATAATGTTATTTTCTTTGGTTATACAATAAAAAGTTGTTTTCTTCCACCTCCACTTTTCAAAGTACTGGGAGAGCTATGTAACTTTTCAATGTGTTAAATAAAAGTGAATTTAAGTTGACACCAAACCTATAATTCAGAAAACATGCTGCTGTTTCCATATAATTTAAGGCATTCAGGGCTCGACTTAGTGGTGGCAACGTTGCAGTTGAACAATGTCCATTGCAAACAATGCTTTTATATTGAAACTTGCAGCAGACTTTTAAAAACAAATTGTTGATTGGTTGCTATTGGGAAGTGCACTATAGCACCTATGCTGGTGAATAAACTTTGCAATCCCGCAGTTGTAAGTGCTCATTTACTAATTATAATGCAAAGTGCAAACATCAGGCACAAATCACCATGATATGTTGCACTTTGGCACACAGACCTGTATGTAGCACCTTAGTTGTATAGACCTCTTCTTCTGTAATGAGAAGTACATTGCTGTATTTATGAGGGGTGGGCTATTGGAAGCACATGGATCCCCTAGTGCTCCCCCCAGCTTATTCAGATGCACACCACTTGCAGCTACCGAGGACACATGTATTAAGTGCATGGCTGCCTTACACCAAATAGTGTTGAACTCCAAGGTAATCCGAGGTAAAGTGCAGAGTGTAGTGGAAATGATCACTTACAGGCACAGCTTTACACCGCTTTTATGCAGCAGTGGCAGTGAGCTCTCTGCACTAGAAGAGCTAAACTTCTTGTTTAATGACCAAAAATGTGGTTCTTAAAGTTACCAGGAGTGGCTTTTTGCTACCCCTGGTAACGCAGGAGCTGCTGTCGACTGAGACGAGTATCTCAACTTGCTTCATGGCAGCAGCGGCACTGGCCAGGCAGTTTGATGTTCTGTCACCTGAGCTTCCCGTATTGGCTGCGACACATGGGTTTTACCACCAGCAATTTCCATTATTGCCGGTGGGAACGTTTTTACAAGAGATTAGTTGCCCACTAATCACTGTTTACTAATCCCCAGATGTGCCATTGCCCTTAAAATGATTGTTCACCTTCAAACACTTTTTGTCCGATCAGTTGATTTCATATAGTTCACAATAAACAAATACTTTTTTCAATTGCTCTCTGGTGTTTCAGTCTGGCAGTTTAGTGATCCAGGAGCATCTGAACTGTTACAATTTGCTACATTTAGTTGGTTCATTTAGTTGATACATTTCTCAGCAGCATCTGTGGAACATTAGCAACTATTGTATCAAATCTAACAGCTGCCTGTAATGAAATCCAGAGATTCTGCTCAGCAGGGACAAGGATAACAAATGTATCAACTAAGGGGCACATTTACTATGGGTCCCTCGATATAACCCTCGATATTCGACCATCAACGTAAAATCCTTCAACTTCGAATATCGAAGTCGAAGGATTTACCGCATTTAGTTAGATCGTTCGATCGAAGAAAAACGATCAAACGATTTTCCTTCGATCAAAAATTGCTAGGAAAGCCTATGGGGAAGGTCCCCATAGGCTAACATTGGTGCTCGGTAGATTTTAGGTGGCGAAGTAGGTAGTCGAAGATTTTTTTAAAGAGACAGTGCTTTGACTATCGAACGGTCGAATAGTCTAACGATTTTTAGTTCGAATTGTTCGATTCAAAGTCGTAGTCGAAGGTCAAAGTAGCCAATTCGAAATTCAATGTTTTTTTCATTCGAATCCTTCACTCGAGCTTAGTAAATGTGCCCCCAAATGTATCAATTTAGAACAGTTTACAGGGTCGGCGACCTCCCTCCCAGAGCTGCTTAAGAAGGTGAAAAATTAAACTTTACACTTCAATATTAGAGAAACAGTCACGAATAGAAAATAGAATGGAAGAAGCCTTTAATTCTGGTGATCTATCGGAAACCAACTGAACTGAAAAAAAGTGTTTGAAGATTAACAACCCTATTAAGCAGCTCTGGGAGGGAAGTCACCGACTGTAACTGTTCTACACTGATACAATTATTTTGATATCTTTGTCCCTGCTGAGCAGAATCCCTGAGTTTCGTTAAAAGCAGCTGTTAGATTTGATACAATAGTTGCTAATATTCCACAGATGCTGCTCAGAAATGTATCAACTAATGCAGCAAATTATAACAGTTCAGAATCACTCAGATGCCAGAACGAAACACCAGAGTCACGAACATTAAACTTTTTTTTCTGGAAAAACTGTAAAAAATAAAATATGGAAAGCAATTGAAAAATGTCTAAATTTCTGGTGAACAATAACTGCACTGAAACAGTTTTCAGCTCAGCTCAGGCTGGGAACTGTCTGTACTAGCAAAGACGTTTATTTCCAAGTCAATAGCAGAAGTCAGGCATGGTTTTAGGCAAAATTAAATCAATATAGAACTAGGGTTATACCACAGGCTCATGTAAGAGTAGATATCACTGTGGGTTTGCTGCCTGCCTATCTGTAATTGGGAGAAGTACAGTTGATCAGATCACATTATGCTACACACTGCTACATCCACATAATACACTAAACTGAATTTAGGCATTTTTGCTGTCCCTATGACTTAATTATGCAGTGAAACAGAGCCCAAGGACCTGCTGCAAAAGCAGAAGAAGGTGTGTAAAATGCAACACAATTTAGACTTCATTTTGCTCTTTGCAAGCTGCCTTATGCTAAATAAATGACTCCCATTAAGCATTAAACTAGTTAAAGAGGGTTCCTTCTTCCTACTAATGTTACTGCTATAACGTAAATTAAGTTCAGATGCCCGAGAGCATAAGACTTGTTTATAACCTTTGACTTTTATCATGTACAATTCTTTTTTGGGGTTGGGGGTAATGCTGCAATATGATCACTATTTCCCCAAGTCCATGAACCTGATAAACCATAAATCCGATCTTATAATCCTATCTCATGGGAAGTCAGTAACAATGGGAACATCACAGGTCATTAGACTGCTGAACCAGGACATGCCACCTTAAGCTGGCCATAGACGCAAAGATCATCCAACGATCGGACTTCCCCATCTCCCGACCTGCCACTAACCATCAGATCAAATAAAGTAGAAAAGAACAGATCAGCTGATGTTCTGCCCATGACAGCAATCGTACGAAAGTTATGTCCGTCAAAGCTGGTGACAGTCTCCCACTGAAAATCGTACGATCTGCAATACATGCAGAGATATTATCCGCAGCCGACAGAAATCTTTTAACCTGTCCGATCATCCAAACGTCCGATTTCCGCCGGACGAAAAATGTCTGGACTCTCCACACACGACTCGATTCGTGCGAACAGATCTTTGCGTCTATGGCCATCTTAACCCATAATCTCCCATATCCCTCCCCCCTCTTCTTTTTCTCACTTGCACCTATTTGATCTACGTGACACACTAGGTCACCACAATACAGTATTATACTGCTATTTTTTATATTGTCATATATTGCACTGCTGTTTTTTATATTATTTCTATATTTTTTATACAATCTTCACTTACTGTTACTATGTAAATAACATGGTTCATGCCACCTTAACAATAATCTCCCCTCCCTTTCTTTTTCTTACTTGCACCTACTTGACCAACAGTATGTGACACTACGGGGCCCATTTACTTAGCTCGAGGAATAGAGGAAAAAAACGTTGAATTTCGAATGTTTTTTTTGGCTACTTCGACCATCGAATGGGCTACTTCAACCTTGGACTACGACTTTGAATCGAATGATTCGAACTAAAAATCGTTCGACTATTCGATAGTCGAAGTACTGTATCTTTAAGAAAAAACTTCGACCCCCCTAGTTCGCCACCTAAAAGCTACCAAGGTCAATGTTAGCCTATGGGGAAGGTCCCCATAGGCTTCCTAAGCCTTTTTTGGTCGAACAAAAATCATTCGATCGATGGATTAAAGTTCGATCGAACGAATAGAGCTAAATCCTTCGACTTCCATAGTCGAAGTTGAAGGATTTAACTTCGACAGTCGAATATCGAGGGTTAATTAACCCTCAATATTCAACCCTAAGTAAATCTGCCCCTACGTCACCACAATACTATACAATTCACATACTATGCACTTTAATACTGTGTACTGTTACTGCACTTTGTGCACTGCACTTTCTTTTTTTTATTTTCTCATAGTACAGTCCATTTTCATTTATTTCACCGTCAGTTTATGTAATATGGTTATTTTTTGTCCTTCGACAAATAAGAATCTTATCTTATCTTATAAAAAGAAGGCACAGGCAGTTTTCAATGCATACTGATCTCCAGCCTTTTTTTAATCTAACACAAATATCAAACGAACGCTTGAAATGTGTGATAAACAGCCTTTTATCAGCAGCGGAAACATTATTCTGAGTGATTATGTCTCTTCAGAGATTTCCCTGGTGTAACAGACCCCAGCATGAATTACTAACTACAATTGCCAGCGACAGTAACTGAATACAAGCCAAAGTCTCCTAAAGGAGAATTATTCTGAAGTAAAAATGTAGAGAAACTTAATCTCAAGGAAGCAAGAAACAAAATAATTATTACCAGATAAAAATCCCCTCCGCCTGAGTCACTTCTTGATGGAGAGTTAGCTCAAATGCATCATCTAGACAAGAGGGGCAAGATATCATTACGTAGCTGAACTATTCCTTGGACTGCTGCCTGCACATTGAGAGTTGGAGTGTAAAGAGTAACAATTACAGGTATAGGATCTATTCTCCGGAATGCTTGGGACCTAGGGTTTTCCAGACAAGGGATCTTTCCCTTTTTTTTAGCACAATCTGCTAAAAACATGTAAACATTAAATAAAACTAATGTGGTATTGTTCTATTACTACAGAAAAAAGGAACTATTTTTTTTAAAATTAGAACTGGTTTTTGAATAAGGGATTCCATAGCTGTATTTCAGAAACATAACTTTTAACTAATTATAAATTTTATAAATTAATTTATTATAATTTCTGCATTTTAATGTGATTTTGTGAGTTTATTTGATGTTTTTGTTTTCATGATAGTTCCCTTAACCCTTTAAGTGCCACAGAACGTAGAATCTACGTTCTGTGGAAAAGTAACTTGAAATGCCACAGAACGTAGATTCTACGTTCTGCAGCACTTCCAGGTTCAGAAGCGGAGGAGCGGCTGTTAGAGCCGCTCGCTCCGTTCCGCATCGATCCCCTGCCCCTAGGCAACGAGCAGAGCAGGGGATCGAGTGGCCCCTGGGGCGCGATCGCCCAGGGGCCCAAAAACAGCAGCAGGCACGTGTAACTTACGTGTCCTGCTGCTGCAGCCTACACCGCGTTGGATATCTCCGCCCCCACAGCACAGGCACACAGAGGACGTCGCAGATCTCTTCCTGGGGCCCTTCCAGATCGCCTGCAACAGTCTCCAGCGACTTTTTCAGGTTAGTGCAACAATTACACACACAAACACACCAACACACACTTATTACAGTAATACACACTTAGATTCACACTTACACACACTTACACATACATTTTTGGGGATTGGGGGGGTCACTTACACTCACTGCACTTACACACATGTGCACACGCACACACGCGCACATAACATGTAATTTACCATTTGTACACACGCACACGCACATACATGGCATTGTGGCTTTTTTTTTTTTTTCTTATCGCATCGTCTCTTTTTTTGGCTGAAAAAAATGTTTTATTGCCATTACGAATAGCATATTCGCTAACCGTACTGTGCAATATCTTTTTTATGTTATTTCGGTGATTATATTGCAATTTGGGGTATTTTGGTGCATTTTTAGCCATTTTATTGAATTTTTAGCCATTTTATTGCATTTTCAGCTCTGCGTATGTTGTGTTCACTTGTTTCTAGCCGTATAACCTGTTTGGCCCAGCTAAAATATTCAAACTGTGATTCTGACAGCCGATAACACTAGTCTGGAAAAAAAACATTGATTTTTGTGGTTTTATTGGATTTTTTTGGATTTCACTCTTTACTGCCTTATTTTGTTTTACCTTGTAAATTTTATCTACTATATATCCATTTGGGGGTCTCTGTGCGCCACATAGTTTGGTATATCTAGGCATATTGGGCATCAAAGTGTTCAGTAGACCCCTGGTGTTCATATTTAGGATGTTTTATGCTGATACGTTACGAAATGTGTGGCATATAATGCGGTAGAATTCAAGCTTTGTGACGATTTTCCAAAATTTGATAAAAACCGTTGCGTTCAGCATTGCTTTGCAGTTTGGCAGTTTGCAGTAGAAACACTTATTTACCCATATTGGATTCGTCAGAATGTGTACTTTCTGAAAATATATGGTTTTCTGGGGTCTCTGTACTGTTATGGGGGTCTAATGTCGCATAATACACACACCAGGTGCTCATATTGCAGCAGCCAGAGCGTCAGCCGTGAAAATGTATATACACTATTGTCATTTGGGGGTCTCTGTGCGCCACATAGTTTGGTATATCTATGCATATTGGGCATCAAAGTGTTCAGTAGACCCCTGGCGTTCATATTTAGGATGTTTTATGCTGATACGTTACGAAATGTGGGGCATATAATGGGGTAAAATTCAAGCTTTGTGACGATTTTCCGAAATTTGATAAAAACCGCTATGTTCAGCATTGCTTTGCAGTTTGGCAGTTTGCAGTAGAAACACTTATTTACCCATATTGGATTCGTCAAAATGTGTACTTTCTGAAAATATATGGTTTTCTGGGGTCTCTGTACTGTTAGGGGGGTCTAATGTCGCATAATACACACACCAGGTGCTCATATTGCAGCAGCCAGCGCGTCAGCCGTGAAAATGTATATACACTATTGTCATTTGGGGGTCTCTGTGCGCCACATAGTTTGGTATATCTATGCATATTGGGCATCAAAGTGTTCAGTAGACCCCTGGCATTCATATTTAGGATGTTTTATGCTGATACGTTACGAAATGTGGGGCATATAATGGGGTAGAATTCAAGCTTTGTGACGATTTTCAGAAATTTGATAAAAACCGTTATGTTCAGCATTGCTTTGCAGTTTGGCAGTTTGCAGTAGAAACACTTATTTACCCATATTGGATTCGTCAGAATGTGTACTTTCTGAAAATATATGGTTTTCTGGGGTCTCTGTACTGTTAGGGGGGTCTAATGTCGCATAATACACACACCAGGTGCTCATATTACAGCAGCCAGCGCGTCAGCCGTGAAAATGTATATACACTATTGTCATTTGGGGGTCTCTGTGCGCCACATAGTTTGGTATATCTATGCATATTGGGCATCAAAGTGTTCAGTAGACCCCTGGCGTTCATATTTAGGATGTTTTATGCTGATACGTTACGAAATGTGGGGCATATAATGGGGTAAAATTCAAGCTTTGTGACGATTTTCAGAAATTTGATGAAAACCGTTATGTTCAGCATTGCTTTGCAGTTTGGCAGTTTGCAGTAGAAACACTTATTTACCCATATTGGATTCGTCAGAATGTGTACTTTCTGAAAATATATGGTTTTCTGGGGTCTCTGTACTGTTAGGGGGGGTCTAATGTCGCATAATACACACACCAGGTGCTCATATTGCAGCAGCCAGCGCGTCAGCCTTGCAAATGTATATACACTATTGTCATTTGGGGGTCTCTGTGCGCCACATAGTTTGGTATATCTATGCATATTGGGCATCAACGTGTTCAGTAGACCCCTGGCGTTCATATTTAGGATGTTTTATGCTGATACGTTACGAAATGTGGGGCATATAATGGGGTAAAATTCAAGCTTTGTGACGATTTTCAGAAATTTGATAAAAACCGTTATGTTCAGCATTGCTTTGCAGTTTGGCAGTTTGCAGTAGAAACACTTATTTACCCATATTGGATTCGTCAGAATGTGTACTTTCTGAAAATATATGGTTTTCTGGGGTCTCTGTACTGTTAGGGGGGTCTAATGTCGCATAATACACACACCAGGTGCTCATATTGCAGCAGCCAGCGCGTCAGCCTTGCAAATGTATATACACTATTGTCATTTGGGGGTCTCTGTGCGCCACATAGTTTGGTATATCTATGCATATTGGGCATCAACGTGTTCAGTAGACCCCTGGCGTTCATATTTAGGATGTTTTATGCTGATACGTTACGAAATGTGGGGCATATAATGGGGTAAAATTCAAGCTTTGTGACGATTTTCAGAAATTTGATAAAAACCGTTATGTTCAGCATTGCTTTGCAGTTTGGCAGTTTGCAGTAGAAACACTTATTTACCCATATTGGATTCGTCAGAATGTGTACTTTCTGAAAATATATGGTTTTCTGGGGTCTCTGTACTGTTAGGGGGGTCTAATGTCGCATAATACACACTCCAGGTGCTCATATTGCAGCAGCCAGCGCGTCAGCCGTGAAAATGTATATACACTATTGTCATTTGGGGGTCTCTGTGCGCCACATAGTTTGGTATATCTATGCATATTGGGCATCAAAGTGTTCAGTAGACCCCTGGCGTTCATATTTAGGATGTTTTATGCTGATACGTTATGAAATGTGGGGCATATAATGGGGTAAAATTCAAGCTTTGTGACGATTTTCAGAAATTTGATAAAAACCGTTATGTTCAGCATTGCTTTGCAGTTTGGCAGTTTGCAGTAGAAACACTTATTTACCCATATTGGATTCGTCAGAATGTGTACTTTCTGAAAATATATGGTTTTCTGGGGTCTCTGTACTGTTAGGGGGGTCTAATGTCGCATAATACACACACCAGGTGCTCATATTGCAGCAGCCAGCGCGTCAGCCGTGAAAATGTATATACACTATTGTCATTTGGGGGTCTCTGTGCGCCACATAGTTTGGTATATCTATGCATATTGGGCATCAAAGTGTTCAGTAGACCCCTGGCGTTCATATTTAGGATGTTTTATGCTGATACGTTACGAAATGTGGGGCATATAATGGGGTAAAATTCAAGCTTTGTGACGATTTTCAGAAATTTGATGAAAACCGTTATGTTCAGCATTGCTTTGCAGTTTGGCAGTTTGCAGTAGAAACACTTATTTACCCATATTGGATTCGTCAGAATGTGTACTTTCTGAAAATATATGGTTTTCTGGGGTCTCTGTACTGTTAGGGGGGTCTAATGTCGCATAATACACACACCAGGTGCTCATATTGCAGCAGCCAGCGCGTCAGCCGTGAAAATGTATATACACTATTGTCATTTGGGGGTCTCTGTGCGCCACATAGTTTGGTATATCTATGCATATTGGGCATCAAAGTGTTCAGTAGACCCCTGGCGTTCATATTTAGGATGTTTTATGCTGATACGTTACGAAATGTGGGGCATATAATGGGGTAAAATTCAAGCTTTGTGACGATTTTCAGAAATTTGATAAAAACCGTTATGTTCAGCATTGCTTTGCAGTTTGGCAGTTTGCAGTAGAAACACTTATTTACCCATATTGGATTCGTCAGAATGTGTACTTTCTGAAAATATATGGTTTTCTGGGGTCTCTGTACTGTTAGGGGGGGTCTAATGTCGCATAATACACACACCAGGTGCTCATATTGCAGCAGCCAGCGCGTCAGCCGTGAAAATGTATATACACTATTGTCATTTGGGGGTCTCTGTGCGCCACATAGTTTGGTATATCTATGCATATTGGGCATCAAAGTGTTCAGTAGACCCCTGGCGTTCATATTTAGGATGTTTTATGCTGATACGTTACGAAATGTGGGGCATATAATGGGGTAAAATTCAAGCTTTGTGACGATTTTCAGAAATTTGATAAAAACCGTTATGTTCAGCATTGCTTTGCAGTTTGGCAGTTTGCAGTAGAAACACTTATTTACCCATATTGGATTCGTCAGAATGTGTACTTTCTGAAAATATATGGTTTTCTGGGGTCTCTGTACTGTTAGGGGGGTCTAATGTCGCATAATACACACTCCAGGTGCTCATATTGCAGCAGCCAGAGCGTCAGCCGTGAAAATGTCTATACATATTGTCATTTGGGGGTCTCTGTGCGCCACATAGTTTGGTATATCTATGCACATTGGGCATCAAACTGTTTAGTAGACCCATATGTTTATATTTAGGATGCTTTATGCTGGTAATGATACATGGACAATACGATGCTGGAAAGTTGAAGCTTTGAGGCAATTTCCAGATATTTCACCAAAACCGCCAAATTTGGCAAAGCCTTGCGACTCAGTAGTTTGGAGCAGAAAGGCATGGGTACCCATTTTAGATTCTGTAGAATGTGTACTTTCCAAAAATATATGGGTTTGGGGGGTAAACATATATTTCTGTGTTTTTACCCCACAAAAATGCAGTCAATGTGTTGATTTTTCATTAGTTGAAGTTACCCACGGGACTGTTTGTATGCGCTAACTTCATTTTGGGGCCTCTAAATGCCAGATACTTTGGTAAACCTATGAACAATGGCCACCAAACTGTTCGGAGGAACCCTGGCAATCATATTTAGGGTGCTTTTTCTTAGTACGTAATGACACATGGGTGATATGTTGCTGGGAAGTTGGAGCTTTGAGGCAATTTTCAGATATTTCACCAAAACCGACAACTTTGGGAAAGCCTTGCGACTCAGTAGTTTGGAGCAATAAGGCATGGGTACCCATTTTAGATTCGGTAGAATGTGTACTTTCCAAAAATGTATGGGTTTGGGGGGTAAACATATATTTCTGTGTTTTTACCCCACAAAAATGCAGTCAATGTGTTGATTTTTCATTAGCTGAAGTTACCCACGGGACTGTTTGTATGCGCTAACTTCATTTTGGGGCCTCTAAATGCCAGATACTTTGGTAAACCTATGAACAATGGCCACCAAACTGTTCGGAGGAACCCTGGCAATCATATTTAGGGTGCTTTTTCTTAGTACGTAATGACACATGGGTGATATGGTGCTGGGAAGTTGAAGCTTTGAGGCAATTTTCAGATATTTCACCAAAACCGACAACTTTGGGAAAGCCTTGCGACTCAGTAGTTTGGAGCAATAAGGCATGGGTACCCATTTTAGATTCGGTAGAATGTGTACTTTCCAAAAATGTATGGGTTTGGGGGGTAAACATATATTTCTGTGTTTTTACCCCACAAAAATGCAGTCAATGTGTTGATTTTTCATTAGCTGAAGTTACCCACGGGACTGTTTGTATGCGCTAACTTCATTTTGGGGCCTCTAAATGCCAGATACTTTGGTAAACCTATGAACAATGGCCACCAAACTGTTCGGAGGAACCCTGGCAATCATATTTAGGGTGGTTTTTCTTAGTACGTAATGACACATGGGTGATATGGTGCTGAGAAGTTGAAGCTTTGAGGCAATTTTCAGATATTTCACCAAAACCGACAATTGTGGGAAAGCCTTGCGACTCAGTAGTTTGGAGCAGAAAGGCATGGGTACCCATTTTAGATTCAGTAGAATGTGTACTTTCCAAAAATATATGGGTTTTGGGGGGTAAACATATATTTCTGAGTTTTTACCCCACAAAAATGCAGTCAATGTGTTGATCTTTCATTAGCTGAAGTTACCCACGGGACTGTTTGTATGCGCTAACTTGATTTTGGGGCCTCTAAATGCCAGATACTTTGGTAAACCTATGAACAATGACCACCAAAATGTTCAGAGGAACCCTGGCAATCATATTTAGGGTGCTTTTTCTTAGTACGTAATGATACATGGGTGATATGGTGCTGGGAAGTTGAAGGTTTGAGGAAATTTTCAGATATTTCACCAAAACCGACAATTTTGGGAAAGCCTTGCGACTCAGTAGTTTGGAGCAGAAAGGCATGGGTACCCATTTTAGATTCAGTAGAATGTGTACTTTCCAAAAATATATGGGTTTGGGGGGTAAACATATATTTCTGGGTTTTTACCCCACAAAAAATGCAGTCAATGTGTTGATTTCTCAGTAGCTGAAGTAAAGACCTGAACAATTTGGATGTGCTAACTACATATTGGTGTCTCTAAATGCCAGATACTTTGGTAAACCTATGCATAATGGGTATCAAATTGTTCAGTGGACCCCTGGCAATCATAGTTCAGGTGCTTTTTCTTGGTACCTAATATAGTTTGGGATATGCGGAGCAGCAAAATAAAACCTTTGAAATGATTTTTCAGAATTTTGAATTTTTTGTTGAAAAACCGCTATGTTCAGACAAGCTTTTATGTTTGGTAGTTGGGAGTAGAGAGACATAGTTACCCATTTTGTAATCGGCAGAATGTGTACTTTTCAAAAATGTATGGTTTTCTGGGGTAAACCTACGGTTTCAGGATTTTTTGCCTTGGAATCTAAAGCATGCCGTTTTCTGCCTTAGTGCTTTCCAAATTTGGTAATATACTGCCGGGAGTTTTTGCTGTACAGAAATCCTAAATCTCCCTAAAACTATACATATCTGGTATTGGCACGTTCAAGAGACATAAGGCTTTCCAAATCAGTTGGATTTTCATCCGTAAAATGAAATATTTTTCTGGTATAAATTGATATACGATGAAAAATGGTGATTTTTCATTTTTTTTTGGTATTTAGCACTATAAATTTTTTTGCACAGGTGTAAAAACATGAAAACTCAGGCAGATTTAGAAAGCTCAGTTTCTACCGAAAAAAACAATGTATAGTTTTCCTAGGTAAACTATAGGTTTCCCCTCAGAAAATGCCCCTAAAGTGAGAGAGCACAAAATGTTTCAAAAACGGCTGGCATTTCGCGTAACCAAAATGTGAAATTCTGCTGGCACTTAAAGGGTTAAACCTTTTCCAGGGAATCAAATTAAAGGAGAGTTTAATCTTTAAAGGAGAACTAAACCCTGAAAATGAATGTGGCTAAAAAATGCCATATTTCACATACTGAACTTATTGCACCAGCCTAAAGTTTCAGCTTCTCAATAACAGCAATGATCCAGGACTTCAAACTTGTCACAGGGGGTCACCATCTTGGAAAGATGATCAAGCAGAAAATTGGTTGGTCTGTAATATAAGCTGATTATTAAATTCTGATGCTAGTTCCAATGCTGGTTTCTGCCATGTAGTAATTATCTGTATTAATTACTAATCAGTCTTATATTGTGACATTTCTATTCTATGTGTACCAGTAACTAGAGGGGGGAGGCCCTGGTGCGGGACGCGTCCCCCTCGGTATGCCCGGAACTGCCTGGAATTCGTGCGGCGCGAGCTGCCAGGGGGCCCCCTGGTAGTTACGCCACTGATGTGTACTGTATATTGTGAGTGGGTCCCTAAGCTCAGTAAGTGACAGCAGCACAGAGCATGTGCAGTGAATCAGCAGAAAAGAAGATGGGGAGCTACTGGGGCATCTTTGGAGACACAGATCTTTACTGCTAAAGGGCTGTAGTTGCCGTGGGCTGGTACAGAGGCCCAAACATAATGTACAATGTACATTATGTTCATCTATAAAAGGAAAGGGATCCCACAGTTCTGCCGTTTTGGATTTAACTCCATGAAGACGGTGAGTTGCGACAGCTGCAAAACAAGACTGAGCCGGGCTCCTCCGCCAGAAAAAAATTTGGAGGGGCCCGGTGCATATTAAATCATGCTGCTCTGCTGGTTTTAATACTATAGAGTAAGCTGACCCGCAGTCTGGGCCCCCTGTTTCCCAGACTCCCCAGCGACCACAGGGTCTATTTGCTCTAGTTACGCCACTGATGGTGGATGTTGCTGAAGGCACTTCAGCAGGAGGCCTATGTAAGGAGAATCCAGAACTGTAAGGTAGGCTGAACACCTCCGTGAAAGTGGAGCAAAGAGATCCTATGAACAATGGCTTTGGCAGTGACAAGATATAAGCTACTGTCATAGCAAGCTCTACAAGTCGGTCAGAATAGTTAACAAGGTTCTGTGTTCACTGAGAAGTAGTGAGATGTTAGGTGTCCGGTTAGGTGGCACCCTCCAGACTGTAGGAACTCCCGTGGGTACAGTGTGTGTCATATCTATTGAAGGCAAGCTGAGAAATCCTGCTATTTTAGGTGCTGAACCCTGACTGCACTGATGTGGAAAGCCGACAAAGTGATACTACTATCCAGTGTTTCCTTTGTGAATATATTTGTCAACCACTGGTGCCCAAACTAAATCAATACTGGCATCTATTTTCATGTATACAGGCCAACCAAGAATTGTAAAATCAGTAAAATGTTGTGTTGCTGGGCTGCATGTATATGTAGCCTTAGTGGTGGAGGAAATTTACAGCTCAAGTGCCTCACCCATCACAGCCTTACAGGGCTTAAGGGTCAAGTTAAACTCTCCCAACATTATTTAGCTGAAATGTGCTGCTGCATAACTGCTAGCTGAATAAATGCAAATGTAATGCTTTCATTAAAATTCCATAGCCCTACCAGTGGGGTAATTACCGGAACCTAAAATCTTGCATCTGTTTTATCATGGTAGCCGCTCGCATATTTGACCAAGCAAAAATCTCAATAAATATCTTTTGGGAGCGAAGTCCAGTCCATCGGGTTTTTTCTGACTCAATACTGAATCTTTTATAAAGGATGGCCAAATACACATTCAGTTTTTATTTTCCATATTAAAACTGGAAGCAGCTACTATTTCTGCATATGTGAGCAATTGACATGTAAATGTATACAAGCCATTTCATAAGGCTTTTTGATGAAAGTACAGAAATAGGTCGCAGCCCTGTTTACAGCCCAGTGTCTAATTATTCTGCAGAATTTCCAATCAGAAACCACACTGCATAGGCTTCCCTTGCCCCCACTCATTCCCTTGCTGAGTGCTGTTGCCCATGTATTTTACTGATAGTAGCAGGTCATTGTCAGATCATCATGACTCAATATAGTACAGCGAAGAGAGAGCTTTGCAGAGCTAAGCATCATTTTTTTGAAATATTACATTTTTAGCATAGTTCAGCAATGTGGTTGCTAGGGTCCAAATTAGCTACCTAGCAACCATGCAATTTTTTGAATAAGAGACTGGAATATGAATTGGAGAGGGCCAGGATAGAAAGAGGAGTAATAAAAAGTAGCAATAACAATAAATGTGTAGCCTTGCAAAAGATTTGTTTTTAGGTGGGGTCAGTGTCCCCTATTTGAAAGCTGAAAACAGTCAGAAGAAGAAGGCCAATAGTTCAAAAACTCTAAAAAAAAAAAAAAGCAAGAGCAATTAAAGAGTTGCTTAGAGCTGCCAGTTATATAACATACTAAAAGTTAACTTAAAGGTGAACCATCCCTTTAAATACCTTTTTTTTTTTAAAGGAGAAGGAAAGGCTAAAATTAAGTATGCTTTATCAGAAAGGTCTATATAAATATACCAGTAAACCCTCAAAGTAATGCTGCTCTAAGTCCTCTATCAAAAGAAACACAGCATTTCTTTCCTTTTATTGTGTACACATGGGCTTCTGTATCAGACTGTAATGAAATTACCTGCACGGCAGGGTCAGCCGCTGCTCCACCGATGGGGACGCCCGCCGCGTGTCTCCTAGGCGCCATCTTTGTTATTATGCCTCTTAAAGGCGCAGGAGCGCTGGCGTGTTTGCGCCAGCACGTTTTGGCGCGAACTTTGAATACTATTTAAGGCTCATTCAGTGTACTGTTCCTTGCCCGTGATAGAACTTGTTTCTTGTGGTTTCCTGAGCCTAGTGCATCTGATCTGAATCTTGTCTGTCTGATAACCTGTGTTTGACCCTGCCTGTATCCTGACTACTCTGAACTCTGTATCCTGACCTTAGCCTGCCTACGACAACTCTCCTGCTTAACCCCTTGATTGACAACCCGGTTTGACCCTTGCCTGCCTGACGATTCTGATATCCGCCTGCCTCGACCCAGCCTGTCTGACCATCCTTCTGCCTAATCCTTTTGTACCGTGACCTTCGGCCCAAAAGTCTTTGCTAACAGCCGTGCCCCTTCGCCAGCCAGAACATCTCGCCTTGCACCCCTCGTAAAGTCCAGGTGGCACCCAAGTAAGCTGAGGGCTCCTCCCGAAGCCCAACAGTGGTCACACTACTGGTGAAGCCGAGCCGAGACCAGGGTGCTTGGCATTTGTTCTGGTATCGGGTGCCGGCCGTGACACAGACTTCTTGTTTTAAGCATAACCTCCAGGGCAGGGATTGAGCATGCTCAGTTTGCTCCTCTCCCCTCCCTCCTCCCATCCCTGCTGTAACCTGAGCTCAGAGCTGTAAGTGAGCAGGGAGAGACTCAGGCAGGAAGTGATGTCACACTAAGCTTATATGGCAGCTTCTATCCTAAACAAACAGAGACAGTATCTCAGAATGCTTTTACTCAGATATGGTAAAGCATTTTGCAGAATAAATATAGTGTTCTAGCATGCACTATTGTGGCTAATCTGTTGGCAATAGCTTTTAGCTTTCTTTCTCCTTTAAATTAAGCCACTCCTGGATGGTGAAAAATTAAAATTTCACAAGCCTGAGGTATAGTATCTATGAGCAGGCATTCAGACTACACAAAAGGAGATATATAACAGATTGCAGATCACTTTAGATTGCTGGGCAGCAGAATTACTCAAAGACTTATTACTGGTAAACCTACAAAATCTGTTCACTAAGCACATTCTGTCTGGAGGGAAAATCTAAAGCAAAATTAAGGTGCGTTGGTAACATCACACCCATGAGAAGAGACCTAGAGCTCCATTCTGGTCAGATGCTTTGAAGATGATCTGCAACATTTTCCAAATAGTAATGAAACACATTTCATGATAAGGAACAAGAAAATGTATCATTGTAGGATTGTACCATTGCTAGGATGCTTTAAGGTTCAAATGCAATGTTATGCCGAGGCCTGTAGCCTCTCTGTCTACATCAGGTGTAGAGTTATGATTCTGGTAAAAAAGAGGATTGCACTCTGGTTATAACTAAATGCTGTAAACTGGCTGCACTCACCATTAGTTTGGGAGTCAATTTCCATTCCTTCCCTGCTGCTCAGTCTGTCCCTCCGATGCCTGTTCCGTACCCTCATTGATCTGTAGAATCGAGAGTTCCGACGGATGGGCATGTGCCGGGTCTGACTGTCAGATGCATCCATCTGGGTTTCATCTTCACTTTCTTCCTCATTCTTGATCTGAGGTTCATGCATATTAATGATTGAAGAGGCTGTAAGTGTATCTCGCCCCATTCTACCATCTCTGGATTGAGTTAGAGTATCTCTCATAAAACGCCTCATTTCCTCGCCAAAGGATGCAAGTAATGGGTAACCTCTAGTCAACTCATTTTACTTCATTCCTGGTAACTGGGGAACCTGGCATGATAGAAAATCTGTCATATTACAAAACACATTTTTTTCCCTTTCTATATTGTTCTTGTTTAAAAGGTTATTCAATATCAGTGTTTCCAAGATCTGTCTAGTGACAGTTTGTACAACATGTTACTCCTAATAATGACCCCCTATCTGTTTTTGGATTACAAGGATAGTATTCATGGGGGAAGTGTTTCCACAACTGAGCCTATGTGCACTTCCCAAGTGTTCAAGCTCTATTTTAGCAGTTTAAAGGGACCCCCCAATCTCATATATTATACCCCCTTGTTGTATTTATTTCCATGCAATGTGCAAAATCTTGGTGCTTTTCGCAATTTTTATATGACCCAAGAAGTTGCTAAGGCACAACTAGAATTATATTATTTGGGTTTTTTGCCATGTTATGGGTCAACAGAAAGAAAATGGTGTTTGCTATATTACACTTTCTTCAAAATAATGACATTTACATTTTGTACTGCCTGCAGGATGATGGATGGATATTAGCCAGTTTGTGCACTTGGATGGCAATCAATGGATCAATTGATAGCTTAACAGAATTGAGGCCTTGTGTGGCTCCAGTTCAGGAAATGACATCATAAATGCACCTAATTGGGTCATATGCTACTCCAAGTTTCCTTTTGCTTGATCAACCAGAGTCTGATTGGCTAATGACTCAGTTAGGGAGGGGCACTTTTAAATCATATAGTTTGGTTGGAAATTGACTGATCTGAATAACAAATCTGTTTAGAGAGGATTCATGACTCTAGTGCTATCCGTGCATTGAGATAGCTAGTAAACAGTTCAGAGGTAGCACTCTTGAAGTTTCAAAGTTGGTGCGGTTGGACAAAATTCACCAGGCAGTGAGGTGTTTTGATAATCATACTCTTAGGGTAGAAATCATTTTGTTGACAACAAAGAAGCAGAGAGATGCCTCCTTCAAAAATATAAATGTCAACAAGTAAGCAAAAAAGTGTGGAATAAATAAATAATAATTAATAAATTCAGATAACAACTAAACTGTATGTGCAAGAGGTGGAGTCAGATATTTCTATGATAGAAAAGGAAAGAATAACATTTTGGTGGATGGTAGAGGTGTATTGTCACTACAAATGGAAGTCTAAAGCAGCAGTTCCAAAAACTGTGAGTCTGGTAGTAGTGGTGAGGGTGCTCAGTCTGAAGGCCAGTTAGGATAGGCAGAAAATAACATTTAGGGAGGTTTCTTTATCCTAAAGTAAGGCCAAGAGCCATGTAGAAGTATATATTTATAAGTTCTCCCATGGAAAGGTACCCTTTGGCAGCTTGCCCAGTAAAAAATGTCATCCTTCTCCCCTGCCAATAATCTCTACTAGGAACACCTGATATCCATCTTGAAGGCCAGATTAAGATTTGGGGTAGAAAATAAGTTACTATGCCAGATATTTTTGTAATTATGGATAAATGACTATTACACCAATATTTTACAATATCTTTAACCTCAACAGGGGTCAAGTGGAGCCTCGACCATCTTTGGACCTGAAAGTTGAGCTTGAAGTGAATAAGTCCAACAAACACTGCTCTAAAGCAACTGAAAGTGCCATGTAACAATGAAGCTAAAAATAAATTATGGCCTGTATGGATGAAAAATTTCAGATGTAATAATAAATGAGTGCAGAGGTGACTTGGAGACCAATAAGAATAATATGGAGACATATGATGAAGGAGTCTCAAGAGAACTGGGGCTGTGCAAGTAGGTCAGGGGTGGAGGGGGTGCGAGCGAGTGGCCTGGGGTGAACTATTTTTAAATCCAGCCCTGCAAACCAGTATCATTTTGATTACATTCTTAGTGTTCTCTTCAACCAAATGACTAACACTTACAATGTAATGACAGTTAAAAAAATCAGACACACCCAAATGTTGATAGGTATAATATTGGAAAATTACAGGTAAAAATAGATTCAGTACAATTATGAGTATTCCTATATTATTTGTATTGCGTCATGCCTTGTGATCAGATGAAATCACTGTGCTCTACCATATTCTCTCTTCAACCCTCTATTCTTTTAGGAGATAAGCATACGCATTCAGAAAGGTGATAGGATCACTGACAAGGCATTTTTGGTGATCACTAAAAGCTAAATAGTCTTTCACCAGGCAGTACCACCCTGAGGCAGTCATTTCTGCCCCACCCAATAACATGGGACAAGTAGCTTTACTTACAATGATAATGTGTTCAGTTGTGTTGGTCTCTTTAAGTGCCTAAGAGAGATCAGGAAGGGAGACACTGGAAGGGTTTTTACACATGTGGGGAGTGTGGGGTTGGGGTTTCACTAAAGCAAAAAACATCCAAAGCAGGCCAGGCAAAATTGATGGGCTCTTTCTTAGACATATGCTTATTCCCTGCCAAACTGCTGAGCACTGTGGATCTGTGTCAATTGGGGTTTCCACCTTAACCCCAACAAACCAAATGAAGTATTCTACTGTTCACATTATTGAAGGCCCTAAATTGTTTCAAACTATTTAACTACCTGTACTTTCCCCAATATGGCCTTTGGCAAAGCATAGATTTTTCCTTATTTTTTGGGCTGATGGGATATCACATTTATCATTTGCAGACCAAGCAAAATGACTAACAGTGCACACTAGTATAAATACACAAAATACACAGAACTATTGGGACTAGCCATGGAACTGCTGCATTCCAAGATCCTGTGAAAGTGCAACTTTCAAAAGTGCAACTGCAAAATATAGAGTACATCAATCTAGAACAGTGATCCCCAACCAGTGGCTTGCTCTCCAACCTCTTGGATGTTGCTCCTCAAAACAGGTGCTTATTTTTGAATTCCTGGCTTGGAGGCAAGTTATAGTTGCATAAAATTCAGGTATACTGACAGACAGAGCATCTTGTTGGCTGCTAGTCCACATCGGGGCTAACAAATAGTCCTATTAGTTCATCCTGAGAACATGTTTCATGCTTGTGTTGCGCCCCAACTTTATTGACATTTGAATGAGGCTCAAGGGTAGAAAAGGTTGGAGATCTCTGATCTAGAGAATAAGGGAGCTATACACTTAATGTTTGCCTTGAGCAGGTGATAAGCAGAGGACTTCCGATTCACTTATAGCCACAGGTGCTCATAGAAGCACCATGAGAATGGCATGCTAGTCAGAGTCCTGCACATCAATCAGGTTCTTCCTCACTGTGCCATTTACTATGAAGTGTTCATTTTTGGGAAAACAAATATAGGGTAGCTGGGTGCATTGTGGGTTTGGCATTTTGCTCTCTACATTCAGTCAGGGATGTTTGGCAATTATGTATATACATAGCATTCCCTTTCATTTCCAAATATTATGGTCTGCTAGGATCAGCCTTGCACTGCCTTTTGCTATACTCGTTGTTGGCAAACATGCACAACACAGTGAGGGCATGCTGTGAGTACTTACATGCCATGCTCAAGTTTCAAACAACTCATAGTTACATAGTTAATTTGGGTTGAAAAAAAGACAAATAGGCATCAAGCTCAAGACATTGACATAATCACCATAACCATAACCCACTACCTTTGCTTTACAAATAAAAATTCAGTTCCCCAAGTTTAAGGGGGTTACCTCTGGTTCTTTGATCCACTGTTATGTGTCTATAATGTCTTCTAATGCAGTTGTAAAGGGTAATCATGTCCCCTCACAAGCATCTATTCTCCGTAGAAAACAACGCCAGCTTTGATGGTCTTTCCTCATAGTTTAATTTTTACATTCCCTTTTACAGTTTAGTTTACCGTATATACTCGAGTATAAGCCGTCCCGAGTATAAGCCGAGGTACCTAATTTTAGCTCCAAAAACTGGGAAAGCTTATTGACTCGAGTATAAGCCGAGGGTGAGAAATGCAGCAGCTTCTGGTAAGTTTCAATCTCATTTTTGGATGACTATTCTTAGGTGCTGGCTACTATTTTAAGGCGCGGCGAATATTCTTAGGCGCTGGCTACTATTCTAAGGCGCCGGTGAATATTCTTAGGCGCCGGCTACTATTCTAAGGCGCCGGCGACCGTTTTTGCGCTTGACCCGGGTATAAGCCGAGGTAGAGTTTTTCAGCATATTTTGGGGGCTGAAAAACTCGGCTTATACTCGAGTATATACGGTACATCTCTTCACTCTTTCCAACTGATTAATATCCTTCTTAAGGACTAGAGCCCAAACCAAACTGTCTACTGAAGTTGAGGCCTTACTAGAAATCTATAAAGAGTCAAATTATGTTTTCATCCATCAGGTTAATGTACTTTTTTATGCAAGACAGTACTTTATTTGTTTTAGTAGCCACTGAATAACACTACTACAGTTACACAGCTTATTACCCACAGAAAATCCCCAAATCCTTCTATTAAAGAGGGGCCCAACACACTACCATTTAGGGGCAAATTCATCAAGGGTCGTATTTCGAATTGAAAAAAACGTCGAAATTCAAATTCAAAGAGACCAACCGAAATTAAGTCAAAGTTTTTTTCGATCGAATAGGTCCATATTTGGCCGAATTCGAATCGTATGAATCCAAGGAATATCGCATTTGATCAAATTCGATTAGAAGTTTTTCCCCCCAAAAAAATTCAATTTTTCAAAGTCCACCAATTGACTCCAAGTTCTAGGAGGTCCCCCATAGGCTAAAACAGCAATTCGGCAGGTTTTAGATGGCGAATGGTCGAAGTCAAAGAGACAGTACATGATAAATTTCTATATTCAAATTTTTGATTTTTTTTCAAATTCGAATCGACTTTGGACTATTCCCTAGTCGAATTACACAAAATAACTTCTTCTACAGTATATAACAGGAGAATGATCATGTAACAAATATAAAGTAATACTTACATGACAATGATGTTTTCCAAAAGAATTCTGTAAAATCCAAGGGCAAGCTAGGGGCCATATAGAATCTAAATAATAGTGGATGAGTCTCAAGTAGCGCTGATTTGCTTCGTGCTTTCATACATTCTAAGAGCTGTTGCCAGCTCCCTGGATCATTATTCTGCACAATTAATTTAGACTTGAACAATGCTCCAGTAAGCATGTCGTTTTTTATAATTCAAAACGTTGTCAAACATTCCTTTATGCTTCAAAGCTAAAAGGATATTTAACACTTCTTTTTGCTAGGGTTGGGTACTTTGTAAAAAAAATGTCCAAATATTCCACCCTGAAATAAACATCAGTCAGGAAAATGATATTAAAGCTTGCCACATGTAAGCCAAGGGGATAAATATCCAACCATTTGCATCTTTGGGTACACCTATAGCCCGCTGTAAGACCCAGAAGGCTTGCCTATAACCAGTTATATACTGAGATCTGTTTCTGATATTTTATACCAAGACTAATTGGTCTTCTGCACAGCTTCTTAGTTTGACAGCTTTACACTAGCTAGTCAATAGCTGAGAGACAATCTGGAACACTGTACTTTATCACTCCATGCACTAATGGTCCAGCATTATCTATGCCTATATCTTATGTTGATCATATACAATTGCCAGAGTAAACAGACAATAAAAAACACATTATATAATGCCTTCACTGACTGAAAATTATATTTGGTAAATATAAACCTGTTCAATGGCAAAGCTTTACTGTTCGTTGCACAGAGGGACTAACTGACAAAAACACCTTACAAACGATACCCCGATCCCGGTGGCAATCTGGTGCTCAAGGAGCAAGAGTTTGCATGAGAACTTGATGTTGTACTGTAGCTGGTTTCTGAATAAACTGGGGTGTTTTGACAGTTTTCAGTGACTGTAATGGATTTTCCCAATCTTTTCTCATACACGTTTTATCAGTTTTTTTTTAATTCCCTGTTTATCTTATGATCTTGCCTATGATCAGACTAGGAATAACATTCAGGAAGGCTCACCACTAACTGTTTGCATGCTATATAAGAGATCCCCAACCTTTTTTTTACCTGTGAGCCACAATCAATAGTAAAAAGAGTTGAGGACAACACAAGCATGAGAAAGTTCCTGGGGGAATAAATAAAGGCTCTTATTGGCTCTTTGGTAGCCCCTATGTGGACTGGCAGTCTAAATGTTTTTGTACTGTTTGGCAGTACATGTAGTTTTATGCAACCAAAATGTGCCTCCAAGTCAGAAATTCAAACCTGAATTCCTGCTTTAAAGGAGAAACAAATCCTTAATAAAAAAAGACCCTACCCTACCCTACACAGGCATATCAGAAAGGAAACCTTTCTTTAGTGTATACAAGGGAGCAGCACATGTTTGGGAGTCTTTTGTGCATCTCTAACCCAGGTACATTATTAAAGATACTTCCTGTATAACACAAAAGAGTGCACAGACGCTTACAGGCAGCCAGCAAAGCTTCATAAAGAAGTGGGTGTGTCAAACTCGTCTGATTAGCTGCAAACTGGATCAAAGCTATGCAGTTAAGGTGATATATTTAGCTATTGTGAAAGCTTTCCCATAACAGATTATTGCATATAATTAGGGCACTGGGACTAGGAGAGAAGAATACAGTTTTCAAACACTCCTCACTTCCCTTCCCTCACTCTGCGTCAGCTAAAATTAAAATTCCCCGGCGCTAATCACACGCGGCGGTTCGTTTTCCGAAGTCGCCCGAAGTTGCCTCAAACTTCAGACGACTTCGGATCGCCGCATGTGATTAGCACCGGCGATTTTTCATTTTAGCGGGCACAGAGTTTGGGGAGATTGGTCGCCG
This sequence comes from Xenopus petersii, assembly GCA_038501925.1. Classification (NCBI taxonomy): domain Eukaryota; kingdom Metazoa; phylum Chordata; class Amphibia; order Anura; family Pipidae; genus Xenopus; species Xenopus petersii. Next base: position 30,159,522 of record CM076681.1, on the reverse strand, counting down.
CAAAGACGAGGCGATTAGTCGCCAGGCGACCAAATCTCCCCCAAAACACCCAGTGTGGCCTTACACCAAACTATCCAAAGTTACCAAATCGAATCTGTACAGTGTAGTTACACAGTATAGAAAAATCTCAGCACAATTAAATGGGGAAACAACAGTAAATAAAAGAATACTGTAGTTGCAAACATAGGCTGCAGGGAGGGTTTAGGAATAACAGGCACAAGAAATGCTCATAGAATACTTGACAAAAGGAAGCACCAACCAAATAGAAACATGTTACCCACTGTAAATTGTCTCAGAATATCAATGGCCTTTATACTCACATAAAATGAATAACAATAACAACTTCACCAACTTTTTTTTTTTTTTTTACCCAGGAATTAGACAGCAATTTAAATGTGAAACAGAATTAGCATTGAAAGGAAGATGATTTTAAAAACAATGATTAATGGGTCAGCTCAAAGAACATTTTTTCAGCCGATATTAGTAAAAATGCTGCTTGCTTATTAAATTTTAGACTTTGCCAGCACATGTAGTAAGTGACAGTACACAAATAAAACCAAATAGATTGGCGCCCTTGGATAATTAGCTATGGTAGCAACATAAAACCCCTCTATACAGATATAAAGCTGCTAAGGCCCTTTCTTACCAGTAATCAGAACAGTCTCTCTGCTTCACCATTACACTGTGACCTATCATGGTGTGATCCCCAGCAATTCCCTATCACAATGTGGATGCCAGTTGCTCCCTCTCAAGTGTGATCCCCATAGCCGTTCCATATTATTGTGTAAGCCCCACAGCAATAGCCCCTTACAGTGTGGTCCCCACAGTAGTGCCATCACAGTGTATACCAACAGCAGTGCCCTGACACAGAATTATGCGAACACCACTGCCCTCTCACAATGTGATCCCCAGAAAGGTGCCCAAACACTGTGAAAGCCCCAAAACCTCAGCACAGTGTGCCCTGATACAGTGTGATTTACCAGCAGGTCACTTTTGAGTAGGCAGTGCCCTCTCACAGTTTGATCCCCTAGCAGTGCCCTGTTACAGTTTGACTCTCTGCCAAGCAGTCCTCTAGTATATCAGTCTGTCCCAGTGCCCTGACACATATCTCCCATACAGCAGAGCCCTGCTATTTCCTCCCAGAATAAATACTCCAATTCAGATTGGGCAGGTACCTGTAAGTTATGTGCTCCTTTCCTCGCTTCCATAGACTAAAGCATATATCTAGTTTGGTTCTTTGTGACCTTCATTCCAAATAGTCAGTCCTCAGGTACCAAAGGTCTCTTGCTATTTGTGTTGCGTTCCTGTGCACTAGGGAATGCCAGTTAAAGGGACAGTACCTGTGACTGTTTAGAACACTTGGTCACTCCCTTTAAATGTGACAAAAGTGATGCCGCATTCCAATGGCCTATTTGCACAACCACTCCCTGGGTACGTACAAAGGAATGAGAGCCCAAAGAAATAAAACTTAAACATATATATATATATATATATATATATATATATAAACAATAACACTGCCATTTCTAGTGTAGCATGCTGAGGTAAAATGTAATTTTTTTCATTCCCTTTCAAAGACAGGTAACTGTGACAATTTCTCAGAATTAAGAATTACAAATTGATGCTGTTGTGCTGGAGAACAGATTAACATCTCAAGTCCCAGCTGGGCACTAAAATGTTAAATGGGAGTGGATACACCCCCGAGAGTCGCTGTCACTCACTCTTCAGTGCCTCGCTGTGCCTCCCTATTGCAGCATGTGTGACGTTAATGACTTTCTGTGTGTTATCAGGCACATTTCTGTGTGACAGGCTATTGTGAGCCAGAAATAAGGCAAATATGAGTCAGACACCTGTACTGAATAAATCTTTTTCTCCCAATTCCCTTTTCAGCATTCCAAAACCCATACATTCCCTGGCTCTGGAAATCCCCCCCTGTGATGCATGGTGATACCCTTGGGATCAATGGGAGATTTCCATTCCACATATTTTTTCCGTTTACAGGTATCTGACAATTATTTAATGAGTAACTATTACAAAAACTTTAGAGCATTTTCCGCAGACAATGGCCATTTGTAACCAATCAATCTGTGCACTGTTTAACTTGCAGGATCCACCCAAAGCCTTCTCTTGAGCTTGATCCAAAAACTAAGATTGCCTGTCCTTCACCCTTTCCCTGCCATTATGGCAGAACTAGTCAATGAAGTATCCCAGCAACACTGATTCTATAAATATAGGGAAAAGTATCCAGCGTGTAACATATGGCGTAGTGGATACTGTACTGGCCATACATGATACTCTTGGTAACCTTACGATTTTTAAATCAAAATTCCGTCTCTGCTTATGCAGAGAGCGCAATTGAGCTCTCTGCACTAGCGATGCGCCCCCTACACTTACTCGAGTGTTCTAAGTGGTATGCTCCGAGTGCGAGGGGGGGCATCATAAAGGCTGCCTCTGAGGGTCCAGGAGCCCCGAAATACTGCTGTAGATAGACCACTAGACTTCAACATATGCCTGACTTATGTGACCATGTGCTTTTGAAGAAGACGCAAATGGCTATGAAAAAGACCAAGAACATGTTTTTGCGAACATTTTTCCATGCTTTAAAGACAGATAAATAAAGAATATAATTTTTAATGAAAGTGAATCGACTCCATTGGTGCTCTATGACAGAGTAAATTTCCTGGGACAGTACTTCACGTTGTAGAACAAGTGTCAGGGCCTAGCGCCTCTAGAAGGTTGGAGTCGGGACCAAAGAGGCAGCTGTACCTAGAAATGTCCAGTTTGCGGTATCTGAGGGGTTAAGAGAGTTTGTAGTCATATCCAATCAAAATGATCAGGCCAGGCAGCAATTAGCGGAGTCACAGTTGGATTTTAATTTAGGCTACGGGAGGCTAAGCCTATCTGACACAACAAGAAAATTTAAAAAAGAGAAAAATAAAAACCCCCCTAAGCCACTGTTAGTTGACAGAGTCTGCCTGTTGGGTGGAGGAGCAGTGTATCTTCTGTCACTGCAGGACTGACGACAAGAATTCACATGCACACCCAAAGGGTCACCTGACGAAGGGGGAATGCCCCCGAAACTTTGTGACTTATTAAACACACAAGGGGTTATACCCTGTTTGAATTGCCTCGAGTGCCGGTACCTCTTTTGGTGCCTATTTAATGCAGGACTGACCCCAGAGCTGGCATCTTCTATTGTGCCCTCAAGCTTCTGTGTGGCTGGTATTGCCCCCAGGCAATTAAGTCTCGGTACAGCTGTGTGGCAATCTAATTGGCTGGAGGGGGAACCCTGAACCTCCTCTGAGCCAATCCTATTCCAGAGCTGCTTTACTAAGACTTTACCAGGCAAAACTGCCACATCAAGAAAAGATGTTAAAGAAGTGGATGGAATGAATTGGTTGTGCTCACTTGGGAGAAAATGGCCCTACAGTACAGTAGAGACACTTCCATTATCTATACTATTTGTATAGCCACTATTTAGTTATGGGTCTGCAGCCTCTCCACCATGAAAACATTTAGGAGGTTATTTATCAAAATGTTTCTGATTATTTAATTTAAAAAAGTACAATCAAACTAGAATCCACGATTTGACCTTATTTATTTTTTAAAAAGCACAATTTAATCGTATCGGTGTTAAAAAAACATTGTTGACCAGGGTCCCCCTATAAAACTTAAAAACAACACCGTGGCCAGGGATTTTTTTAAAAAACCTTAGGTGATCTGTGGAAACTTATCTTTAAAATTTGGTTGGCGGCCTTTTTTTCTGCTAGGCAACAGCAGCTTCTCCTCAGCAGCTTTGACTCTTTACAGCAGCTTCAGCTCCCATTCGGCCTTTCGACTCCCATTCACTTTTCTGGCTCCCATTCGGCTTCAGCCCCCATTTAGCTTCTTGGCTTCGGCTCCCAATCGGTGGTTCCACTTAACCCTAAATTGACCGGAGCACTGGGCATTTGCCCAAATGGCCAGGTGGCAACTCTGGGTCTGCCTGTGGCAAACTTTAGCCTCCCCAAACAAATAAAACACCTATGAGCAGAGTCAAAGTCAAAGCAGAAGGTCAGGAGTCAATGAATCAAGGCAAGATATCGATTTAGGAGCACCCAGGAACTTTAGCAAGAAAGACCTACATTGGGACATTGAACCCCCGCGTCCTTTTTTTAAAATTTTCTCACCATAAATGTGGCACACATGCACAACACTGTGCAATGATGTCAGTGCACACCCATGGGTGCCACCATCATGGAGAAGTGGAGCTCTCCACAACAGAGCACTCCTGACAACAAAAGGGCGACTTTTGGACCCAGGTGCTCCCTTATACAGTGGTGCAATTCTAAAAGATGAGGCATGAGCAGCCCATCAGTTAACGGGATCTACAGCCCCTTATAACTTCCATTCTGATCCACTTATTCACAACTACAATTGCTGGAGGTAGCTCGTCCTTGATTTATGTTATCCATCCCCTTAAAATGAGGGTCCATGCCTGCATGAATTGGCTGCAGCCCTTGCTTTCTATTATGGTCTTGGCAAGTTCTCTACCAATTCCCATGTAAAAGAACCCAAACTAACTTAAAGGTACAGTAACACCAAAAAAATTGAAAGGCTTTTAAAGTAATTAAAATATAATTTACTGTTGTGCTGCGCTGGTAAATATGGCGTGTTTGATTCAGAAGCTCTATTATAGTTTATATAAACAAGCTGCTGTGTTCCATGGGGGCAGCCATTCCAAGCTCAGGTTACATAGCAGATAACAGATGCATTCTGCAGAATACCATTGTCTTCTATTACAGAGCTTATCTGCTATCTGTTAAGCAACCTGTGCCTTTTCTCCTTTTTCACCCTAAATGGCTGACTTCATGGCAGCCTATCTAGATAATCCATAGTAGTGTTTTTTAAAGCAAACACAAACCTTTTAGGGCAGAGACACAGGTGGAGATTCGGGGAGATTAGTCGCCCGGTGACAAATCGCCTCTTCTTCGGGCGACTTAAATCTCCCTGAATCTCCACGTGTGTCTCTGCCCTTACCAATGTATGGCAACAATCTATTATATTTTAATTATTTTAAAATGCTTTGCTTTGGTTTTACTATTCATTTAAGTTTCCCATTGTTTCTCTGCAACTGTGGCCTTACCCCAGGCTGTATATTCTCAGTTTTCCATGTACCCATCTAAGCCCTTATGCTGCCTAAGGCAGTAGAGTCCACTGTCCACCTACCCCACCATCTATCTGCCCTGGCCTCCTCTCACTTATGGAGAGTATATGAAAGGTCCAGGGCTGAGTGGGAGAATGCATCTTGTTATTGTACAATAGTAAAACCAAATGATCGGCAGTGTTACATGCCCCAAAGACTGCACTGCTCCAATGTCTTTATTGGCAACTATTATTATATTATTACTCTTAAAGGAGAAGGAAAGGTTAAAACTAAGTAAGCCTTATCAGAAAGGTCCATGTAATATACCAGTAAACCCCCAAAGTAATGTTGCTCTGAGTCCCCTGTCAAAAGAAACACCCCATTTCTTTCCTTCTATTGTGTACTCATGGGCTTCTGTATCAGACTTCCTGTTTTCAGCTTAAACCTCATTGCCCTGGGCAAGAGCATGCTCAGTTTGCTCCTCTCACCCCACCCCTCCCTTCTCTACTGTAATCTGAGCCCAGAGCAGAGAGAGACTCAGGCAGGAAGTGATGTCACACCACATTAATACTGCAGCTCCTATTCTAAACAAACAGAGAGTTTCTAGAGCTTTTTACTCAGGTATGGTAAAACATTCTACAAAATAAATATAGCATTCTAGCTTGCACTATTTCAGCTAATCTATTGCCAATAAAATGCCTCCGTAGCTTTCCTTCTCCTTTAAAACATGTTAACAAAAATAACCGGATGTAGCACGATTATATATATGAGGGACAGAAAAAGACAAGCAAGAGAGAGCAATGCACAAAGCCCAGTTTCGTCCCTGCATCCACACGCTTACTGTGTAATTATGACACATGCTGAAAATAACCGATGGTGAATGGGGAGGGGGTTAGTCCAGATGATGCAGAAATACCTTGTTTATTTGGAATACATTGCTCCCTCACATAGAAATTACTGAAGAAACGTTTGAAAATTTATCTCAGGTATAGAAGATGGTTAGTGCCGCTAGGAGGCTTTTATGCAATTATTTATGCTGATGAAATAAGCCATAATATTAATGATGAGTGGGAGCATTCAGTGCAAACACGTGTCGCAGGCTGATTTCAGTTGTAAATAGGCATAGCCTGTAATTGGAAAACACTGAAAACCCTTGGGCCTGCCCAGCGGCGTAACTACAGCTAACCGGGCCCCCCTGCAAAAAAATCTTCAGGGGCCCCGGCTTAGCTGCACGCACGCACGCACGTACCTGCATGCGCATCCGCTGACCTCCTTCAGCGCTCGCACATCTCCTGTCCTCCGATCCTCCCCGCCGCTCTGCCGTTAAATTACTTGTGGCGGTCGCCACAAAGGAATTTCAGTTCAGCAGACCCCTTGGTCCGGGCCCCTCTGTCCCCCGGGCCCCCCGCAACCGCGGGGTCTGCTGTATTATAGTTACGCCACTAGGCCTGCCACTCTAAGGGACACACAGAAGCGGGGGGGGGGTTGTTTATTCCACAGGTGGTCCTTGTGGTGGAATTCACTAACGATCGGAGGGCAGAAAATAACCCTGGAATATTTTCTATAGCATGCTACTGTGCCTGGGATGACTCGTATATACTGGGATTGTGAAAGCATTAGGGGTGCAAAATCAACCTCATTAGTGCTTATACATAGAGCATTAGCATCTAGGGTGGGAACTTTTTTTACACACGTGTCACATCCGAATGTAAAAAGAATTGGGGAGCAGCACAAGCACCCAAAACTTTCCTGGGGCAACGAATAAGTGCTGTGATTGGCCATTTGGTATCCCCTATGTGGACTGGCAGCCTATGGGAGGCTTTGCTTGGCATTTATGCAATTAAAACGTTCCTCCAAGCCAAGAATTAAAAAAATAAGCACCCTGCTTTGAGGCCACTGGGAGTTACATCCAAGGGGTTTGGGAAAAATATGTTCCTCGCGAGCCGCTGGTTAGGATCACCAATTTAGCTGAACTTGCGCCAACGCTCCTTAATTTGCTTCTAAATGATGCACAAGTTAGGGGGGAGAAAAGGGCCCATGGATAGTGGGTCAACTCGCACATCACTAATGTATAGACATTTTCCTAAATACAGCACTGCCGAATGTAAAGACCAATGTATCCATCTGGAGAGCCTATGGGCAATATGCAAAGTGCAAAAACATGCAATTTCACTCCTGTTATTGAACTTTGCCCCACCATAGTAAATGAGTCCTCACATGTCCAATCTATATAACTTTTGGGCTGCTTCCCACCCCGCCCTGTGACATCATGGGCATGCCTGAATGGGAACAGAGGAGCTTCTTCAATGGGGCAAGGCAATCATATTGCATCAGGTGGTAATCATGCAGGGCTGGCAAATACCTGTAGAGGAAGATAAATATCCCAGTGTAAAAATACAGCTATGGTTCTTGCTACTGTAGGGGAGCACAATGCATTCTCTTCTCTAGTGAGAAGATTTGTCTCTGAACCTGCTCCCAGAACTTCCAGATATTTCCCAATGGAAACAGAACATTGCACTTGGAAGGGCATGATATACACTGGGGGGCCTATAGCCTAGTAAAGGAGGTTGGGCAAGCAGTTCACCTAAAGGGCAAAAAAGGAGGAAATTCCCATGAGCAATACCAGTAGGGTTGCCACCTGGCCGGTAAAAATATTGCTTGATGCCAATGTTATAGAGGAAAACCACAAAAATATAGGAAGGCCGGTATTTTTTTCCAGAAAAGGTGGCAACCCTAAATACCAGGATGGTATGTGAGTAGTATCTAGCTCTTGGCAAGATGACAAGGTATAGCCTTGATTTAAGGGCTATTGGATAGACATAATACTGATCACTTTCCAAGTGCAGGGCATTATACAAAAGGAATGGACACAAACAACAATGCTTTGCACGCTGCCCTCTACAAACCTAGGCAAAGGTCTTGCCCTCCTCTATGCTTTATTGCCTAAATAAAACACTGCTTGGGTTTGTCAGTGCTTATCCCAGCCCAATTTCGGGGTGCCAGTGGATGCAAAGTGCCGCAGAGCACTGTACTTACCAATGCCTATTGTTTAAATACGTATCAATCATTCTGCAATATATTACAGTTACTACATTAAAGGCCATTTCATTCTGCTGGGTACCCTAGGATGATAAGCCCACTGGTCTGAGCTAAAGCCAGCCCTGAGAACAGCTGTACTGTTATGTGTTATGTGTTATGTTATGCTGTGGCTCAGCAGCTATGAGAGGGCCCCAGGTTGGCAATCAATACTGTTATACATATGTAAGGGCTGAGCTAATCCCATATTAATCAGTGCTGTTTAATTAGAATTCCTGGGTTGGGCTCCATGTTTAGCCAAAAAAAGCTTCTTTGAAGGTAACATTGTTTGTTATGCCCCTTCTCACCCTAAAACAGCAATATGGTTATTAATAGATAAAATTATAGTGTATAATAAATGCCAACAAGCTGCAGGTCTGCACTCTTCAATGAATCTACAGTTCTCCCAGTCCAAGAAGGAGACACATATTTTTAAAGTCCCATACAAGGCACATCTATATCAGTGTAATATTAGCATTCCCAGCGGAGAAATGACTGCTCAGGTGAATGTGATTTCACAAAATATACTTGTTCCTTTGTCAGAAGCTGGCAACACCAATCACTTCATTCTCTGCTCATAAACTACCAGTGTACTTAGTGATGGATGGGCCGGGGCAAAACTACCCTGCTTGTGTTACCATTCTTCAAATATCTGGCAATTGTCCTGTATTTTTTGGGAATCGCTGGTACATATAAGCACTGCTGAGGAGGGGTGGGATGCAGCATAACAGGGTATGGTCTGGGCATAATAGGAAAGTTAACAGAAATCACCAAGATTTATATCCTGGGAGGTAGATGTCTCTGTATTTTATCAATATCACTTTTTAGTGGTTTCGGAGATAGCATTTAGATATAGCTAATACCAGGCTTTTGGCTCAGCAGCATTTCTTAAAGGGGTAGTTCACCTTTAAGTTTACTTTTAGTTTATTATAGAATTGTCTGTTCTAAGCAACTTTTCAATTGTATTGTATTATTATTTATATTATATAGTTTTCAATTATTTGCCTTCTTCTCCTGACTCTTTCCACGTTTCAAATGGGTGTCACTGAACCCATAAAAGAAAAAAATAAAAGCTCTGCGAAGCTGCACATTTATTGTTATTTCTACTTTTTAAATCAATGCATGGTTGCGAGGGTCATTTGGAAATTACATACTGGAGTGCTGCCGAATCAAAACACCACGAATAAAAAAATAAAGACCAATGGCAAATTGTCTAAGAATATCACTCTTTACATCATAATAAAAGTTAACTCAAAGGTGAACAATCCCTTTAAAGGTCAATGTTTCAATGGCCTGTCTATGCACTATGTATGCACTGTCCACTTTGAGTAAATCTCAGAGAGTGCTAAAAAGAGAAAATAAATGTAACTTGAAAAAGTGTTCAGAGAAGGAATTTGAGTTTGTTTTAGGTTATATTTTCTTTAAAATACACACACGGTACTTTATGTGAATAAACTGACTGCCCCATCACAAAAGCCTAGTTTCAGAGCAACTGAAACCCCAAAATGCTGCTCTTTGGGGCATATAAGGGGTAGGCAGGGGCGTTTCACCAATGAGGCGACTTGAGACTGTCGCTTCAGGCGGCAGCGCCCCACTAGGTACCAGGGGCGGCAAAAATGCCGCTCCTGGTACTTTAAGAGCCGAATTTCCGGTTTTCAAACCGGAAATTCGGCTCTTCTAGCTCAGAGAGGGCAGATAGGCTCTCTGTGCTAGTTCACTGGCTCTCTCTGGCGCCCTCGTGGACCCCCCTGGACCCCCTCAGGCGCAAAAAGGTAAGCGCACGGGGGAGGGGGGTGGCAGCAACTGCTGCTGCCTCAGGCGACGGAGGGGCCAGGATCGCCCCTGGGGGTAGGGATGCATGGGACAAGTTTTCAGACATTGTTGCAGAAGTCACTTAATGATCTCTTATTTCACCATCAGTTAAAGGAATTGTTCAGTGTAAAAATAAATACTAGGTAAATAGATGGCTGTGCAAAATAAAAAAAATTCTAATAAAGTTAGTTAGCCAAAATGCAATCTATAAAGGCTGGAGTGAGCAGATGTGTAACATAATAGCTAGAACACTACTTCCTGCTTTTCAACTCTCTTGGTTTCCACTGATTGGTTACCAGGCAGTAACCAATCAGTGACTTGAGGGGGGCCCACATGGGTCATAACTGTTGCTTTTGAAACTGAACTGAGGATCATTTGCAAACTCACTGAACACTTATGACTCATGTGGCCCCCCTTCAAGTCGCTGACTAACTCTGAGTTAGAGAGCTGAAAATCTGTTGTGTTCTGTTCTGTTACAGTATGTTTAACACCCAGTCACTCCAGCCTTTATAGACTACATTTTTGGGATTCAGCCAGGATTCTGCCTATTTCAGCAGGATTCGGATTCAACCGAACCGAATCGGAATCCTAATTTACATATGCAAATTAAGGACGGGAGGGAAATCGCATGACTTTTTGTCAGAAAAAAAGGAAGTAAAAAATGTTTTCCCCTTTGCACCCCTAATTTGCATATGCAGATTCGGTTCGATATTGTCTGAATCTTTCGCGAAGGGTTCGGGGGTTCAGCCAAATCCTAAGTAGTGGATTTGGTGCATTAGCAACATTTTTTATTTTGCTCAGCATCTCTATTTACCCAGTTTTTATTTTTATACTGAACTGTTCCATTAAAGGTTCCTTGCAAACAAGGGTTTGTGTATCTTTGTGTGTTTACTTCCCAAGCAAGCAGGAATGACCTGAGTCCTTCATATGTGCAAAGAAATGCTGAAAACATATAAAACTGAATATGGTCACAGACCTATAAGAGAAATTTAAATCATTGAACTCCTCCATGAGCATGCAGTGGAGCACACACATATCTGCTGAATTACAGACACTGCTACAAAGATAATATATGCAAATGGACTGATGAGACGATTCTCTGTGAATGTTGTAAAAAGTAAATTATTTTATTTTTAAGTATTTTTTGTTGTTGAAAATACTCTTTCATAAATATCATAATATCATTATAATACATTTAAGAAACGTGTTTGATTATTGAGAATATGAATAGCACTGGTACTTCATATTAATATCTACAAACAGGAGGCAGATAATAGAATAAATAGGTAAATTGCTCCACCTGGTGGCAACGTTAGGGATCATCTAAAAATTGTTAGAAGTTTTTACTTGGCAGGTTGAAAATAAAGGACCCCAATCTAACCCTAACCTGCCAATTATAACCTGAAGCTTGATCAACCCACAATGAGCGGTCATTTTTAACCCAATCTGGACTGCCAATGAAGTCAATGAAAGGGATGGAGATAATAGTCTGCAGTCTGTTCCAGGCAGGTGCTATAGAATACTGTTTTGCTGGAGTCAGTATGTGACATGTACACAGGAAAATATTTGTACAACCGAAACCAGCTGACCTATTAGGCATTTTAAGGGCTCATATGGACAAAAGGTTTTCCCTGCATTCAGTTTTAATGTGTTCCACCAGAGGGAAGCGCAGGACAAAATTATTTTAAACTGGGCTGTACTCACACGACGCAGGTTCCACCTGCGTTTGACACTTACATGCGCCTGTGTGAGTATGAGCCCCTTTAAATGAATACGTTGCATTTCTTCCTGCGCTCCCCTTCGCTGGAACACATTAAAATGCAGGGGGGCGCAGGGGAAACTGCCGTCTGTACGAGCCCTAAGGGTGTGTTCAGCAAATAGATGGGTACAGGTGGGGCTATGTGTACTTAAAGGGGAACTATCACAAAAATGAATATTTAATATAAGCTTCAGCATACTGTAATAAGAAACTTTCTAAACACAATTAATTCAAAAAACATCTGTACTGTTTCTGAAATAATCAAGTTTATCCTGACTATCCCTCTCTCAGCATCTGTTTCTCTTCATTCTGTCTTCATGCAGCAGTTGGGTGTCAGACAATTATTGACAGTTAGATCCAATATATACTATAGAGGGGCTCCCTTTCCTAGCAGATTAACAGGCCCGGATTTGTGGCGAGGCCACATAGGCCCGGGCCTAGGGCGGCAAAAAATAGGGGTGGTATGCCGTCCAGCTGCATTATGGGGACGTGTGCGTCCCCACTCAATTACACCAGCTGCGCCGGTGCTTTTTCACCGGTGTGCTGGGAAGGGGAAGTGTAGGCAGGCGCTAGGACCGCGTGGCCGCCTGGTCGGACCTCACGGCCTAGGGGCTGCCGGCAAACAAATCCGGCGCCGCAGGTGAATAAGAGCTCACGCAAACAACCGATTCCAGTATAAACAAAATCTAACAAAATAACCGCCTTTTGCACAAATTCTGGAAAAAGTCTGCATGATTTTAGAGTGAGCTTGAATACATCTTCTACATCTTCTATACATCCTATAGGCAAAATGAGCCCCTATAAGATATATTGGATCTAACTGTCAATGAATATCTGACACCCAACTCCTGCATGAAAACAAAATGAAGAGATGCTGAGAGAGGAATAGTGAAGGTACAGAACATTTGATTATTTTAGAAACAGTATAGCATTTAATTTATTGTATTTAGAAAGTTTCTTATTTCAGTATGCTGAAGCTTATATTAAGTTTTCAATAGTTCCCCTTTAATGGAGAATAATGAACAAAGAAAGGTGTGGGATAACTACAGCTCCTGAACCAGTTGCAAAATAGTGGCCCCAGCAGTTTATATCTGTGTTCAGGATAGCCGCAGTAGTGAGACTATGCTATGAATCCAATGTCTACACGCCTAAAAAGCAGTGCAGAAAAGCACTTATTCAATCTAATAAGCGAGTAAGTAGGTCATGCAGAAAAGGTGTCATTACTCAGCAGAGCATTCATCATACTATACTCAGAAGGGAAATGGGAAGAGCAAGACAAATACTCTCTTGTTACCATAATAAGGCTGAACAATGTGTCATGACCATGATGGTGGTGCAGTGGTTATGCTCTGTGGTCCTGAATAAGATTCTGGCCTGGGTATTCCTTGCAAGGAGTTTGTATACTCTACAAAAACATACCGACAGGTTAATGGGCACCTGATCAAATTGATCCTCCTGTAAATGTCGTAGGGACCTTAGATTTTAGAATTCTGGGCACAGTCTTTTTTATTTTTTTACAAAGTAAGACATTTTTGCTGATGACTAAAAAGCTGAGATACATAGATTTTCAGTGGTTTTAAAAGTATTTGTAAACAGCATTGGATTGAGGATCTGGAGCTCACTGCCGAGTCAGGTGCCTCAAACCACCCCCTCTGGGGCCCCCACCTCAGCCTCAACCCCCTCCGTCCCTGGTACCCCCTGCCCATCGCAGGGAGCTGGGTTTTATCGTGGTGTCCCACTAGCCCAGTCCAACTCTGTTAACGAATTTGAAATCAGTATCAGTTTTCTGCACACCAGTCTCTGACCCCTGAAAGGATGTTGCAAGCCAGCTGTTTAAAATAACTTGGAGGAGACCAGAGACGCAGATACCATAAATCCCATATTGGGGTCATAACTATTTACCACCAGTCATACATTGCACAGGCTGGCACCTCCCTGCATGGCTATTTCTTGGAGGAACTGTCCCTTCATCAGGGCATTGGTCTCACGAATCATCCCATACAATGTATAGGAAAGGTCTCCTAAACCAACATCCACTTTAAAGGGGTTGTTCACCTTTCAGTTTTCTTTTAGAATGATAAAAAAGACGACCAATTAAAACATTGCTTAGTTTAAAGGTAAACCACCCCTTTAAAATACATAAGTCCACCATTGTAGGAACTTCAGAGCTGCACCCAATGAGTCTAAAGGTGTGAAAAGCGAAAAGAAAGTAGAGAGAAAATGAGCCCTTAACCTTAACTGCAGCCTGGCAGAAAAAATGAACATACACCCTTTATGATACGGTAATTATTTTCACCACATGGGGTATTGAAAGGAGTCTAATTCTCTTGTGTGAATACCTCTGGCATGAGTGATGTAGTGTTGCACATTACCATTAGGGCCGCTGTATGTGTCACCAGATACATCACTAGCACATGAGGAAACGAAACAGAACATTTCATAACAGTCAGTGGACTATGATGAAATGCTTAAAGGGATACTGTAGCACTTCATTGCTAAGCAGAGGTCCCAGTTACCTTGGGGCTTTGCTGCCATCTTCATTGGGTGACCCAAAGATCTGCTGCTGGGTACACAGAATAGGCCTTTGTACTTGTCCTGCTCTAGTCACAGACCAAGGAAGCAGTATTGTGTATGAAGTCAGGAAAGGCAGACAAGAATTGAGTTCTATGTTATACAATAGCCTGCTAGCTGCTGCCTTATATCCTCCGTGTTCTTCATAACGTCAGCTTGGGCCAATGATCAGGTTATACTGTGGGCCTATAGAGACTCATTGGAAGAGGACTGCATCAATGCACTGTAGTAGTCCTCACCCAAAACCAGTTTTGTAACCTGCCCAATTTTTAGATCAATATTGGTCAAGCCTGCTGTTGGAAGGGCCCCATAACCCAATGGTCGGATACCAGTTCAGTCTGGTGAGCTTTTTTCTATCAGTCTGTGTTTGGCCACAAACAGTCCTCTAGCATGTGGCAATCAGATGTTTTATGCACAGGCCCCCTCTTCTCTCCATTCTCATAACCACAGGCTATTACTAACATCACACAATGGCACAGTGAGAAGAACCAGGTGCACAGTGGATCAGTACAGTGGGAAGCACAGGGAGAAGTAAAGTGGAAAGCTTTAGGGCCATATTGGCACCAGAGGGTCAAAGCCTAGGGCAGCAACTTTAGGAGGCATCTTTCAGGTGTCTAAATGGCAAATAAAAATACACAAACAAAATCCCCACAACCTGTTTCTGGATACTTGCTGTTAAATCAGTAGTCGGCAGGAAGTAGTGTTCTGGCTATTATGTTAGACATCCAGTCACTCCAGCCTTTATACATTACATTTTTGGTTAATTAACTATATTAGAAATATTTTTTAGTTTGAGTGGGCTTTCTATATACCCAGATTTTTTTTTCATCCTGAACAATTCCTTTAAAGGAGAAGGAAAGGTTAAAACTAAATAAGCCTTATCAGAAAGGTCCACCTAAATATACCAGTAAAACCTCAAAGTAATGCTGCTCTGAGTCCTCTGTCAAAAGAAACACTGCATTTCTTTCCTTCTATTGTGTACACATGGGCTTCTGTATTAGACTTCCTGCCGTCAGCTTAAACCTTAGTTGCCCCGGGCGTGAGCATGCTCAGTTTGCTCCCCTCCCTTCTCTGCTGTAATCTGAGCCCAGAGCAGGGAGAGACTCGGGCAGGAAGTGATGTCACACCAAGCAAATACTGCAGCTGCTGTCCTAAACAAACAGAGAGCTTCTAGAGCTTTTATATGGTAAAATATTCTACAGAATAAATAAAGCATTCTAGCTTTCATTATTGCAGCTAATCTATTGGCAATTAAATGACTTCATAGCTTTCCTTCTCCTTTAAGCTGCTAGACTCGGTTCTCCCAAAAGACTTGCTTATCTTATTAGTTGTATCTTTGCTATCTTAAATTGTTAAAAATGTATCTAAGTGCAGGCGCTGAGTGTTCCCCGCTCTCTGCAAAAAGCCTCTTATTTTAATACGTTTCAGAAACATTATATCTTTTCCTGGCATCAGTGCAGGAGATCAAAGAGAAACTCAGGACTTTTTAATAAAAATCCGGGACTGCAGGCTGAGTTGTCAAAATTGGGACTGTCCTGCAGAAAACGTGACAGTTGGGAGCTATGACAATTGCAGTAAGCAGGTAGGCTTTGTGGACACTGTTATTAAGACAAGCTTGCTTCATACCAAAATCTTGTGTATGTGTCTGAATGGGGAACCTAATGCCCACGCCCAAGCAATTAAATGGTGAGGAGGGAGGGGGGTATGTGGGGAGAGCAGGGACATTTAGGATATGGCTTAAAGTGGACCTGTCACCCAGACACAAAAATCTGTATAATAAAAGTCCTTTTCAAACTAAACATGAAATCCAATTTCTATTTTTTATTAAAGCATTCATAGCTGTTGTAAGCTCATTTAAAAATCTCAGCTGTCAATCAAATAATGTCTGCCACTCCTCTATGCCAGTGGCATAGAGGCGGGCAGACAATTACTTTCACTTTCCATTCAGCACTTCCTAGATGTCACTGCTCTCCCCACATTCCCCCGTTCTCTTTACCATTTAATTGTGTAGCCAGTGCATGGGGATGGACATTGGGTCCCCTATTCTGGTGCACAAACAAGATTCTGCGATGATACAAGGCTTGTCTTAATAACACTTGTGTTCACAAGATGGCTGCTGCCTGCTTGCTATAATTTTGAAATCCCAGACTGAAGGAAGCAAGATTCAAATAATTTACATAGTGTAATTAAAGTTCATTTTGCTTGACTAATGTGATAAAATAGGATTTTGAATAATTTTTTTTGGGTGAGGGGTACCCTTTAAGGCATATTGGTGTGGCACAAGGCGGAGGGGATTTTTGTTCTTGGGAAGGCTACTTACCCTACTCCTTGCATGCTTTGACTTTACCTCTCTGCGCATGTCATAGAAGAAAGAGAAATTACTGTGTTTTTTCTGCTACCCCATATACCTTTCTATTTATCCTTTTGCTCTCTGTAGGGCCGTATTTATATACCTGTGCCTAGGATGGCAGGTTTTGGGGGCGGTCCTCTGGTGCCTATAAATTGAAAAAAAAACATCGTCCATTGGAAATCCGGTGAAAGAGCTGGGAGGTGAGGGGTAATGGGCCGGGCTGGTTTGCGGAAGTGACGTCACCCGCATGCGGCGTGTGATGTCACTTCCACTCGCACACAACGTAGGAACGTCTCTAGGTCTGATGCCTAGGGCAGCATTGGACCTAAATACAGTTCTGGCTCTCTTACTAATTTCTCATCTGCAAGTGCCACTACTGTATCTACTCTATTCCTCATTTTTCTTTTTACACTGCTTTCTACCATTGCCTATACATTCTATTTTTCCCTCCTTTTCTCTTAGTTCTTCTCATTGTTCCAATCCATCTTCTCTTCTATCACTTTACAGATTGATTGCATTTTTTACTTCTAACCTTGCATGTTGGTGGTCAGGGGTGACGAATGGCAGCGGGCCGAGGGTAGGGTTGTCACCCGGCCGGTATTTTACCAGCCTAGCTGGTAAAACACCTGCCAAGGCCGGGCCGGTATTACAAATTTACCGGCAATGTAGCTGCCGGTAAATTTGTAATACCCTTCAAAAAGACCCCTCAGCCTGCCCCCAATCCCCTGTAACTTAGCTTTTGTCCGCCGTCTTCAGTTCTCCGCGTCGTGGCCCACGCCTTTTTGCGCCATGGCCCCTCCCCCTTTGACATCACATCCCGCCCCTTTTGTTCCTGCCCCCCACCAGCCAGTAACAAATATAGGAAAAGGTGGCAACCCAAGCAGAGGGGTGCCCGCTATGTAAATCCCACCTGTCTTTACTCTGACTTCATGTTCCCCTAACTTGATATGCATGCTCTGCTGTTATTTACTACTGTTTCCCGGCTGGTGGGGAAAGGGGCAGAAGGCAATTAAAGCAAAGGAATAAAGAAAAAAACAAGAACAGTTTATCATGGCAACAGACAAAGACTAAACTTTAGCTTTTTCTCCCCCTCAAAGTGCAAGTCCCGGTCCAGCTACTAGGGGATTGGCTAGACTGCAGTAAGCTTCACATTTCTTGCACCAGCCTAGCCAATCCTCTTAAAGCTGTTCTGAGACTTACTGTACATCTTAAGGGGGGGGAGGAAGTAAACCTCTTTTTCTTTTGTTTCCTCTCTTGAATTTATTATAAGCCAGGTTTGGGAAGGCTTAGCCTCCCCTAGCCTTAGTGAAGATCCGCCCATGTGTGGCAAACATTATATGATTGACAGCTGAGATTTTTTAAATATCTTTATATGGGTATTGGGTTTTCATGTTTTGTATTATAAAGCTTTTTATGTTTGCATGACTGGTCCCCTTTAACTAGAATTGGCACTCTTGTGGGCGGGCGGGAGGCTAATAATCCTTCTGTTCAGGATTGTAAAAACTTGTACTTGACTCGTAGTCAGTTGCCATGGTCATTGTGGAGAATCATTGTTGACGAAAATGCTGCAAATTTTACATTTCGCAGTCT
Organism: Xenopus petersii; assembly: GCA_038501925.1. NCBI lineage: Eukaryota > Metazoa > Chordata > Amphibia > Anura > Pipidae > Xenopus > Xenopus petersii. The sequence continues at coordinate 30,141,240 of CM076681.1, read as the reverse complement.
GACACCAAGGAGGTTCCGGCGTTTGCATAGCTGGGGCAGTGGTTTGGTGCAGGCTTGTGTTATACACAGTGTTTGGCAGGGGGTGTTCCAAAGAATCTGGAGGACTTTCTTTTGCCTGGTTAATAGTGTGGAAGAAGTTTAATATAATCAAACAATGAAGTGCTTAGTAAATAAGCTCACCCAGACATAGCTGTGTGCCTACCCGCAGGGATTGATAAGGAGTGTTTGCTATGGGGATAAGACATTTTTTGTGCAAGGAGTGTTTGCAGGGACTTACTCCACAAGCAGTTTTTGGCATGTTGCACTGACCGGTGTGGCGCACTTGGCAGAGAAAGCCGTTGTTTAGTTGTTCTATTTGCAGCGACTAACAATGAATATGTGTGTGGGGCACTCACATATAAAGTAACTGATGCCAGAGCAACCTGGAATGCCCTGTGGGTGAGGAAGGCAGCTAAAGGTGCACAGGTACAAAGCAGTCACATTCTCCCCTCCTTCCCTTCTCTGCTGTGGTTACAATAAGGAAGTCCCCATGTTTCTGTTTCCTTTTGCATCTCTACATTTAAAACAGGAAACTGCATGTTATTGACGCAGAAGAAGAAGAAGGGAACTTAGGGAGATTATTCTGAACAAGTGCACTGCCTGCAGAGTGGAGTGCAGCTGAAGAGGGTGCAGCGGGCACTGAACAGGGACACTCTGCTAACTGCATCTCACTGACTCCACCTGACATGTCTTACAGCTGGTACCATGGGAACATCACTCGCTCCAAGACAGAGGATCTTCTCTCCCAGTCTGGCAAAGATGGGAGCTACCTCGTCCGGGACAGCGAGTCTGTCTGTCGTGCCTATGCGCTGTGTGTCCTGTAAGTTTCACTGGATTATGTCCAGGCACTGGCTGATAGTGAGGATTACCATATTCTCTATGTTTCTATTAGAAGAGCTGGGCAGTAACAATAAGTATTAGGGTAATTTGTGTCCTTTGTATCTGTGAATCTGGGCGAGCCTCCACTATAAAATCATCTTTGTAAGCGTCATCACTAAACTCCCCAATTGGCCCTTTTGGGCCCAGTACCATTTGGTTTACCCTGTCACGAGCAAATTAAGGCAAAGTCAGAGATGACATTTAGATATGACTATAATAAGTATATATGAAATATTAATATGTTATGTAGTTATAGTTTGATTACAGTTAACATCCTTGGTGCTCAATTTGTAGCCATCCATCATTGTTTAGCCTGAACTCTGTGTTGATGCGTCAGCAAACAAGTTACTTAGCCAGTGTATGAATAGAGAGTGTATGCATAATGTCATAGTTACACCTACTCACATCTGCACAGTTTTATTTAAAGGGTACACAAATGATAAATATTACATGATATTAAAAGGAATGGTGCCTTCCAGATGCTGAGAGGCCAGGGTAAATGTCATATATGTACTACCCTAAAATCAGCCTTATTCAAGGGAAGAGTTGAGGCAGCTGGCACACTGGTCAGTAGTTCTTAGTCCGCCATGATATTTAATATATTTGCCATGGAAAAATGTATATTTTAAAGCTGTGTTATAAGCTGATACTTTCTTTCTGTTGGCAGAAACCAGAGCTGCGTGCACACCTACAGGATCATACAGAATGCCGAGCACCAGCTGTCAGTGCAGGTCAGAGAATCTTCCTTGTGTATCTACCAGCACTTTCATTTGCCTACAGTGGTGCTACTAAACTGTTCTTTCTCCAGCTCTTTCCAAACAACAATTTTTTAGTATTCTTAGCTATAAATAAAGTTGAATGTTGGGTGCTGTAGTTCAGTAATCACTGGAAGTTTGCCCTCAAATGCTTGACTGGGTTCCACAGTTTTCCTGAGAAATCAGTGCCATGTCTGATAAAGGCAACCAGTGCGGCTAGACTTTCACATGAGCCTGTAACCGTACTCTATTAAGATTGCTTCTAAAATGTTCTAGCTGCTATTAAAGAATAGCACCAAAAATCCACCAATTTGAAGGTTAATGGATTGTGCATGCATTTCCCATGGTGTCATTTAACTCTCATTTGCCCTTTAGCAATTTTTGAACTACAGCTCCCAGTATCCCTAGATAGGCAAAGACAAAAAACCAATGAATGAAGTCCATTGACGTGAGCTAAACACAGTACAGATTTTTCTTTTCTGTTCCAGAGGCCAGAGACAGGAACTTGTTCTGTTATACAATGTAACACTGTTATTACATGGTTTGGCTTTGTTTCACATCCCTTTTATTCAAGGTCTCTGTTTTATTGCTGTTGCAAAGCAAATATTTTAATATTCAGTTCTGTGAACACACACATTTTAATTATTGTTAGCTATGGCAACAAACAGGGGCACCATCAGGGGTGGATAGGCGGAAGTCCTATCAGGTGCTTCTCCCATTGGAGGCCCACTCACACATGAGCTCCTTCTGATAGTCCAGATTGGCTGAATCCCAAGAGGGGCATGGCTTGGGGCTTGGTTTAGGCAGATTGGTTTGGATGGTTTAGATGTAATAAGGCATGGCTGGGTGGAACAGGGGGCTTCATCTATTTAGACTGTGCAGCAGTGGGCTAATCATCATCATCATCATCATTTATTTATATAGCGCTGTCAAGATACGCAGTGCTTTAGCTAATAAAATGACTCCACTGGATAGGTAGGACCCAGCAACGAATTAGTATTGGCCCTAGTGATTTGTGATGGTTGCCCTAGTTACAAGCTTTATCAAAGGTTCAATAAAATGTACAGGTATGGGATCTAAAACCCATGATCCAGAAAGCTGTAAATTACAGGAAGGCCATCTCCCCTATAGTCCAATTTAAAGAAATAATTATCATTATCATCATAAAATAGTAACTTGTTCTTGATCCCAACTAAGTTATAATTAATTCTTATTGGAGGTAAAACAATCTTATTTCATGTTTAAATGATTTTATAGTTAAGGATATAGATCCAAATTATGGAAATACCCCTTATCTGGAAAAGCCCGGGTCCCCAGTATTCTGGATAATAGATCCCATACTTGTGCAATGTTTTTAAACATTAAGAGAAACTGCTATAAAAGATATTGTATTTTCAAAATGCTCTTTCCTCAGCTCTTTCCTTCTTTTTGGTTTAATACAACAAGAAGTAAGCAAAGCAAAGTGTTTTTTAAAGTCTCCTTAACAGTAATGGCAACACCAATGACCTTGGTAACACAATAAAAGCAAATATTTGATTGGCTGTTGTATGTTACAGCACAGGTGCAAATTTGCCCAATATTGATGCCCACACATGGGTGTACAGCCTAACCATTCCTTTGTAGTAGTCTCTATATACTGTATATTAGAATAAGAATTAGAGATGTTGGTATATTCCTACTGCAATACTGGTGAACTTAAAGGGATACTGTCATGGGAAAATATTTATTTTTCAAAATCAGTTAATAGTGCTGCTCCAGCAGAATTCTGCACTGAAATCCATTTCTCAAAAGAGCAAACAGATTTTTTTTATATTCAATTTTGAAATCTGACATGGGGCTAGACATATAGTCAATTTCCCAGCTGCCCCAAGTCATGTGACTTGTGCTCTAATAAACTTCAATCACTCTTTACTGCTGTACTGCAAGTTGGAGTGATATCACCCCTCCCTTTCCCCCCAGCTGCCAAACAAAAGAACAATGGGAAGGTAACCAGATAACAGCTCCCTAACACAAGATAACAGCTGCCTGGTAGATCTAAGAACAACACTCAATAGTAAAAACCCATGTCCCACTGAGACACATTCAGTTACATTGAGAAGGAAAAACAGCAGCCTGCCAGAAAGCATTTCTCTCCTAAAGTGCAGGCACAAGTCACATGACCAGGGGCAGCTGGGAAATTGACAAAATGTCTAGCCCCATGTCAGATTTCAAAATTGAATATAAAAAAATCTGTTTGCTCTTTTGAGAAATGGATTTCAGTGCAGAAGTCTGCTGGAGTAGCAATACTAACTGATGCATTTTGAAAAAAACATGTTCTCTGATGACAGGATCCCTTTAATCAACTCTTATCTATCTATTTCAATAGTAGATTGATCATTAGGGATTCTCTGTGTTTAATGCACACAAACAAAGATATTACAGAGACCACTGACATTTAACAACTGTCGCTCTGTTTTTTCTTCCTCATTTTTAAACCACAGTCATTTTGCTTGTTAAATTTAGACACCCAGAAACAGAAGTTAGGAAAGTGACAGGTGTGAAATTATGTGTTTTCTCCTATTTGTTAGTTGTTGGAATTAGCATTATTACACTGATGTAACTGGGTACAAATGATATCTCCAGGGCTGCTTTGAGTCCTTTTGCCAGTGGAGGTAAAATTAGTTGATTGGCCCAGGCTTCCCCTTATCTCCCCTTGGTGGCCTCCAACTGTGCAGTTCTTCTCATCCAACTGCCATATTGAGAGAAAGAGAGGGTGAATGCCAACTTAGACTTGAAGTGTTCACCTTGCCTGATGGTCTAGATGCCCCTGGGTAACTCTGGTGATGCCATATAACTAGTTCACTTATTGTAAACTGTGAGTATCATGTACTATACAGTTGTTTGGTGTCAGCTACGCCCAGATTACATCATGATCATTAGAAAAGATGTGTCTTAGGCTAATGCCAGACATGGTGCTTCTCAGCTAGTGCCTAAAATGGTTTTCAACTTAAGCAAACGCATAAATTCATTAAAGCCATTGCATATTTCTGTAAAATGAATATGCATAGTGACTGCCTAATATGGTGTTCAGTGCTGATGCAGAGTTCAGCATTACTCAGTCAGGACAGCATGGTTTCAAGCACTACTGTACATGCCCCATTTATCCCTGTAGTACAAACCCTATAGGCTGACAATTATGATTATACTATTTAAAAAGAGGCAGGTCATGCCCAATAACTTTTGAAGCTTCACTTCGCATTGCCAAGCTCTGCATCAGCATAGATCAACCTTTTAGTTCAACCTCGGCTCTAAGCAGAATATATAACATTGTCAACCATCCTTTGTACACAGAATACAGTTTAGAAAGCAGTCGTTTGTGGGGCACTGCAAACACTTTCCAAAAGATCTACTGCTCCCCCACTATTCCACTTCTTACTAACCTCATCCTAAACTAACAAACTGAGCAAGTAAAGAGTAGTCTAATCATCCGCAGGTTTGTATAAATAATATACTACTTGTTGCAATTACTGAGACAAAAAGGACGTTGACACCTACAGTTTTGTGCCATTCATTTACCCTCCAGCGGACCAGTTCAGATGACCAATACCATTTGAGAATTTGAACACTGATAACTTCACTTTTATTACAATATATAAAACAAAGTTTGTACATGGTCCAAGTACTTTTCCAAAGACACCAAAGACTCACTGCATATCAGACATCCATGCAAGTGCTCCTTATGCCGCTAACGAAGCCATTGTTATGGCAAAACGCGTTGGGCAGCATAGGTGGATAGTGGTGTGGCTAACTCCCATCCGCTCCCAATGTAGATACAGAATTGGCTACAATGGGTATTGGCTAAAGGGGCTTATCGAGCTCACTAAGTACATGTCTCAACGTGAGACTGATTTAACTGAAGTTATTTTGTGTAGCGGGAACAATGTGTAAACACCTTCCAACTTATGTATTTTTATTCATGTTTTTAAAGGATAGTCTCCTGCACTGCATGGATATTTAATATGCAGCGAGTCTTTGGTGTCTTTGGAAAAGTACTTGGGTGGTGTACAAAGCATTATCTGCTTTTCAAACAAAGTGCTTGATTGCCCCTAATATATCTTGATAATATTTGAAATTGACAAGTAGGATGAGCATCTTTGTTTGTGTGATTTGGCCAAATACCAAAGGCCAAGCTGAGAGGAAGTGAGGAGATTCTGTGGCTCACCACCTGCATGTGACAATGTACATGCACTGGTAAATAATGTTTCAGAATATTAAAGTAAGCTATGTCCACTTGTGAGCATAGCTGGCTGGATCTTCTCAGTGGGAATGTACTCCCCCATGAGAATGGATCTCCACCTGTACATTAGCTAGTAAAGGTATTAGCTGCTTGTGAGTCATTGTGTAAACAGCCAATCTCAGAACCACATTCGGCTAATAGCAAAGTACTAGTACTAGCAAATCCCCACTGCAAAAAATGCCTACCTAGAATGTCACACTGGAAGAAACATATAGTTGCTATGTTTTCTGGCTTTCAGGCTCACTGACCCTGTCAACCCAAGATCAGATCCTATAAGGGTTTTAATTTTATTGTAATTCTTTCTTTTACTTCTTCTTTTTCTTTTCTTGCCCTCTCATACTGATCCTTTAGTCTGATTCTAAACTGCCACCTAGTTGCTAGTACTTAAAGGGCACCTGTTGGCAAAAACGATTATATCCAACCAAAGGAGCAGGATAATAAAGCTTGCATTCCGGTTGGGGGTAACAGAATTTTTTAAATAAATGCCCCTCCAGCACTAGGACACTTGCACTGGGAGGTAGCTCCCAGTTCGAGCGACCATGTCGGTCAGAGCTTGTGCACGCAATGTGCATCTGATGTCACGTGCATGTGCATAATGAGCAAGTTGCGACATTCGCTCATTGGGGCAGATTTACTAAAGGGCGAAATGACTAACGTTAGTAAAAATTTGCTGGCGAAGGAGATAGACTCTAGCGGTAATTCGCTCCCTTATGCCTGGCAAAGTTGTGCTCTGGACGTAACTACACAAATTCCCTAAGATGCGGATTTTACTGAACGTTACCTCTTGTGCCAGACTTGCCTTCACCACCTCAGACCAGGTAAAGTGCAAAAGAGTAGATAGAAATTCCTCAAGAAATAGTTGATAGTCCCAAAAAACGCTGGCGACTTTTCATTTTTCAGGGTGATGGGCTGCAAAAGATCGTAATTTTTTTCTGGGGTACCCGGCTTCCCCCCTACATTTCCTAACATATGGCACATAAACTATACACTGGGCACATGTGTAGGGCAATATAACAACTCTATTTCATTTTATTAAGGTTTCCCGGGCTTGTGTAGTGTAATTTATTGGCTGCTCCATACGTCCATTCAACTTTAACTTCACGCCATATGCAAATTAGCCAATGCTAGCGCAATTTCACTTCGCTTGCCGCAGTAACACTAGTGCAACTTTGCCAGCATTCGGCGTCCTGGACGCAACTTCGGATTTTAGTGAATTAGTGATGTCCGGGCGAATCTGCACCTGGCAAAGTGATGCGATGTGAGCGAAGTGAATGAGGTTAGTGAATTTGCCCCATTATGCACATGTGTGTGCCCCAACATGGCCGCTCGAACCGGGAGCTCCCTCCTGGTGTGGGTGGCTTTGCACTGACTGGGGGCAATTTAAAAAAAAACTACTGTTACCCCCAACTGGACTGAACCTTTGCTTGGGGGTGATATTTTTTGGCAACAGGTGCCCTTTAAACAATAGCAACCAGTTAGCAGTTAGAATTGCAAGTATAAAAGCTGCAAAAAAAAAAAAATTTTTTAAGCATCATAAAAAGCTTATACTACAGCAAATGAAGAATTTTTATTTGTGCAGACTCACACTCAATAAAATCTACAGATATACTGCTGATGTTCCTATTCAGGTGGTCACGTATATTACACCTTCTACATTAAATATTTCTCATCTAGGGGAGAGTCCATATTCCATACACCTGTTCTGCACTCCTTTACCCGTACACTTCCTCATTCAAAATAATAAAGCAGTGTTCTATTCCACAGTACTCGCCTCATCATCAATAAAGGCAGAACTAAAGCGTAACTAAAGAAGTAGAGCAGAAATGTTGTACATTATGTTTTGGGCTTCTGTACCAAACCAAGACAAACACCACCCTTTAGCAGGGAAGATCTGTGTCTCCAAAGATGCCCCAGTAGCTCCCTATCTTCTTTTCTGCTGATTCACTGCACTTGCTCTGTGCTGCTGTCACTTACTAACATAGGGGCCAATGCACAAGATACTAAATATATATCTTATGAATGTCACAATATAAGCCTGAGGCTGATTAGTAAATAATTATTGGTATGCAGCAGCTTTGAATCCAGCACAATTAGCAGCAGAATTAAATAATGAGCCCAGTAGCATCAGCTTCGATGACAAGCAAACCTTATCTTCTGCTTGACGATTTGTGACAACCCCTAAGCTTAGCTTCTTAACAGCTGCTCAAAGCCCACTGAGCATGTGCATCACATACACTCCTAACAAAATCCAAGATGGGAAACTCATGTGATAACTTTGAAGGCCTGGATCATTTCTAATATAGAGATGCTGAACCTTTAGGCTGGTTCAATAAGTTTAATATATTAAATATGGTATTTCTAGGATATTCATTTTTAGTGTTTAGTCCTCCTTTAAAAGGTACTCTAATAACAAATGACTAGCCAGTAGCAGGTATTCTCCAACAATACTCTCCAAACCACTTACCACTGTGCTAACACAGAAAGCAACTTCCTTGCCAGGTACATTGTCCCAAGCAATATTAAAAATAGACACAATCCTGTTCTTGCTACAGTAGCAATTTGTTCTGCTTATCAATGTTTCATTATTAAGAACCTAGGCTTTTCCAAGATGCAATGCAAAACAGATAGGGGAAGCCAGGTGCAGCTGAACACAGACAGGATCAAAGATCCCATAAATTACAAATTTATCCGATTATTATTATTATTATTATTATTATTAATAATAATTATGTAGATAGGCTGTCAGCTATATATAATGTTCTTAAGGTTTACATCTATCTATATCGGTATGAATGGGTTGCTCGATAGATAAATGTCTGTGAAGGTTCTCATTCATCCAGCTCATGATATATCTATATCAATAAGTCAAATCAACTGGAATTGCTGTATTTTTTTTCTTTCGCTAGTCATCCGATCGAATTGAGTGAGTCGGATGACTTGTAAAACATCTTCAAGAGAAAAATAAATACAGCAAGTGCAGTTGATTTTTCTTATTACTATACATCTGATATCAGTGGTTTTCAGTGGCGTAACTACCGGGGGAGCAGGGGGTGCGATTTGGCCAGGGCCCGCACCCCCTCAGGGCCCCCCGGCAGCTCGCGCACCACTCAGTTCTGGGGCCGTTTCCGGCCGTACTGAGGGGGCGGGGCCCGGCTGCACATCCCGCGCCAGGGCCTGCCCCCTCTAGTTACGCCTCTGGTGGTTTTAATTTAACTGTAAATGTAAGGACTATCGTAAGAAGTATTCAGTTGATTCTGAATGTAATGGAAGCTAGCAGATTATAAGAACTGTGAAGAAGCTTTCAAATTCTGACTTCCCTATCATTGTGTCAGAACTAGCATTGCAGAAAGAGACGAACACCAATCAGATACATTTGTAGATTATGGAAAAATGTTATTCAGAATTATATTTATTTATAATTAGATATTTTTATAATACATTTTATATTTTTCTTTAAAAAGAGGTAACGGCACATGGGATGATTAAGGGTTTCTTTTTTTTATCTGGGCAATATTCACCTTGGTGGGCAGATGGCAAAACACTTCAAATGACTCATTATTCATTTCAGTGGCGATCACCTGACTTGCACGTGCACCGGCCAACCCAGGTTAACAGGCCAGATGAATGAGGGTCAATTCTGAACATTTCTTCAACTGCCCACTGAGCTGCAAATCATTTGCCAGATAAAACATAATGGATTGTCCCATGTTGTCAAGGTGCAAAAAAGAATATTAGGTTGCACCACACCCAAAGAGGGTACACACAGTTACCATCCATATGGCTGCCGTTACTTGACTGTTTTTCAGTTTGATGAGGAAATATCAGCTTATTTACTTGGCGGTGCTAAATGTAAGGCATCCCTAAGTGATTGTATTTACTTACCTGACACCCTGGTCCGGTGCTCCTATCAGCAGAAAACGGCACCCATCCAGGCGTTCTTCCAGCAAGCAATCGGCTTCCTTCTTCTTCTTTCTTCAAATTTCCAGGGGCAGAAGCATGTGTAGTGGAACGAAATAGCCAACTTCTTCATTAAAGTTCAGCTTTTCTCACTACTGCATACCTGCGCTAAGAAAGAAGAAGAAGTAAGCCAATCGATCCATGCTCGCTGGAAGAACCCCCAGACCAGTGCAGTTTTCTGCTGATAGGAGTGTCAGGTAAACAAATACATTCACTTGGGGGTGCCTAACTTTTGGCACCCCCATGTAAATACCAACTTTCCTTCTTTTTTAAAATGCATTGGTGCTAAGTAAATAAAGGGTATCTATAAATAACAAAGAACTGTCGTACTAAATCCTTCCTTGTTTTTGCCACACTATTTAAAACATCATGCCTTTGATATACAAATATCATCTAGAAACTGGCCTCATATATATTATGCTTACTAGCTCACATAATGAGTGCAAAAAAAAAAAAAATGTGACTTCCTCTAAAGTCCAGGGAGTTAATTTAAGACATACAAATACTTGCAGTGACTATTATTTTTTTTTAATAAAAACTCACATATTATAAATATTAAAAAACAACGCTAACTAGTACTAACTAACTAGTTTGTTGCTATTTTATGGCACGTTTAGAAATAGTTTTTTTAATATTATCCTTTTATTTTGACTCAGAAAAGTATCATAATTACTTGCACTGTATCCCTAGACAATCTGCTATCATATACTTTAAAGTACCCCTAAAGAATGTGTTTTTTACGGGCCACATGAACACTTAGGGGCTGATTCACTAACTTCGATTGAAGGATTCGAAGTAAAAAAACTTTGATTTTCCAAGTGTTTTTTGGGCTACTTCGACCATCGAAAGGGCTACTACGACCTTCAACTACAACTTTGAATCGAACTATTCAAACTTAAAATCGTTCGACCATTCGATAGTCGAAGTACTGTCTCTTTAAGAAAAAACTTCAACCCCCTAGTTCGCCATCTAAAAGCTACCGAACTCAATGTTAGCCTATGGGGAAAGTTTTTTTGATCGAAGGATTATTCCTTAGATCGTTGGATTAAAATCCTTCGAATCGTTCGATTCAAAGGATTTTATCGTTCGATCGAAGGAATAATCCTTCGATCGTTCGATCGCACTATTTGCGCTAAAATCCTTCGACTTCGATATTCAAAGTCGAAGGATTTTAATTCCCAGTTGAATATTGAGGGTTAATTAACCCTCGATATTCGACCCTTTGTGAATCGGCCCCTAACCAGAGGGGCACTGAACAAACACACTATGGGGAACACTGTTACGCACAGCAGATACATATATTACCCTGTTTTCTATGCAGATTATATGCTTTTACTATGTTTTATAAAAGTACCCCCTTTTGTAAATTACAAGGATATTATAAGTTACCGAGGAGTTTCATGATCATTTAAAAACACGAGACCGGAGGCCAAATGTTTTTATACAGGTTATGGAACTCTGAGGTAACTTCTAATATCCTCATATTTTGCAACTGGGGTACTTTATTTATTATAATACACAAGTTTTAGTGAGTCATGTGACAAAAATGACATCACTACTCACCGTTTATAACTGATGACATCACTACTCACCATTTATAACTGATGACATCAATACTCATTGTTTATAAGGATATCATTTACAAGATATTCATGGCTTTTGTGTATTATATGCATAGTATTGTAGTTCTTTGGAAGCTTGGCAGGTAGGTTTTTTGGCTACACTCTATATTTGCTTCCACTGTGCAGAGAAGCCTCTGAAAATGTATATGTTGCAGAAGCTTTCCATCACTGTGTTTTTCAGGGTCGCCTCTAACTCCATTCTATCAAATATAGTAATAATTTATATATTCATATTGTAATAGGCAAACAAATGAGGGCAATACAAAGGTAACCTGCAGCCTGCAGATAGCAGCGTCAGGCAATCCTGAAACAGTAAGGCTGATTAGGGGTGACACCTTTTGGCCTGGTTCAATCCAGGCAGGGGGCGGGGCTGTGACACAATGGGGGTGGGGCAGTGACACTGCAGGGGCAGATTGTGACATCATGGATGGGGCTATGACAAGGCGATCGCCGATTGGCTGCTCGCAACATCAATCATAAGGAATCCTGCCTGGTTTTCCTAATTTGGAAAACTGGGCAGGCAATTTTGACCCAGGCAGCCCTTCAAAAAACCAGGCAGCCCAGGTCAAAACCGGACAGGTGGCAACCCTAAGGCTGATGCCATGTGACTGTGTAAGGGATGATGGGAGAGAGGAAGGCAAGGGGGGACCATACACAGATCTGGCAGCAGGGAGACAAGAGATCCCCTGGGATGTAAAGTTGGTAAAGTGAAGGAAGGGCATATGCATGGTAAATACTTTATTTTATTATAATACAAAAGTTTCAGTGAGTCATGTGGCAGTAATGACATCAGAACTCACTGTTTATAAGGATATAATTTACAGGATATTCATGGCTTTTGTGTATTATAATAATAATAAACTTGTCCTGTACTCTAAAGGCTATGACATACGACTAGGGCAGAGGACAAAATGCCCCTCTCCAGTTGTCTTCAATCTTAATACTGTTGAATGGAAAATGTGTTACAAAGTGGTGACAGGTTGTCCTTGACCTCTTGGACTACTTATAAATGCTCTCCATATAGACTTGTGTACCAGTTCTGATAGGTCATATGCCTTTTCACAGGTAGGTCTATTTCATAATGAGTGCTAATTGATACCACACTATGCTAGTTACTCTACAGGAAAACCAGGAGATTATAAAGAACCCCAGAAAAACAAAGCACGTGGTCATGTGTTAAGTATGCAGTAGCCTCTTAGAGAATTATTTCCTCTATATTTAATGTTTCTGTTTCATATATAGTTCATGTTTCCATTTCTCATTCACTAGTGCTACATTGTGGTAGAATGAAGAAAATGAAAAGGCAACAAAGGAAAACGTAGGGAAGCATTAAGAGAATTCACTAGTGTGTGTGTGTGTGGCTAGCACTATGGAGTATTAAAATGGCACCCAAAAAAGGAATTGAATTAGGTAATTCCTACTGAGGGTGAGCTTTTAGCTTTCCCACAATGATTTGTAGAAAATTGCATCCCTAATGCTTTAGCAGGGGTCTTCTTACACGTCCTTACATGTCTCTATCCCTTGCTCAGTGTTGGTGCATCCAGGATCAAAGCAATGCAGTTAGCATGGAGCAGAAAAGACATGGCCAGTACTATGTGCGGAGCTCTGCACTGCCATATTTTGATGATGTCCCAGGCATTACCTGTGCTGTTTCTATAGATGCATGCTCAGTGCAAAAACCTCTAAATGTTCTGTACTGCACATGCACTCACGCAGGGCAGGCAGAGGATACATAGAAAGACTGAGGAATATGGTGGTGTGATGCTTAGCATAGAATACCTTAAGTCTTTCAGCATTTCTTAAATAAGAAGCTATTCCAGACCCCCCCCCCAGTGATTTTAGGTTTGGTCTTGTAAATGTAATTATATGTAGTAATCATACTGTGTATTATATCATATTGTCAGTTGCTTTAACGGCCTGAAACTTCTAGGCCCCACCCATTAATGTGCAGTGCAAATAAGGGTTCTAACCCAACCTCTTAATGGCCCTTCAGTGAGCTGGGCCAGAATTTCCATAATAGGGATTTAAAACAAATGTTATCCCCAGAAAATCGGGTACTGGAAGTAACAGCACGATGACTTTTTAAAAATGTCTGTCAATATTTCTTAAACACACACAGACAGGTGGGCAACTAAATGTGTATTACTAGTATTTTACTTTTATTTTACTCTGCCCTTGACTGGACCCAACAAAGCTAATTAAATTATAATTGTTTAGTGATTCACCGAATCCCTGATTTGGCCAAGTTCAGCATTTTTCAGCAGGATTTGGATTCGGGCAAATCCAAGTGCGTGGCAGAACCGAATCCGGAAAATCATGTGACTTTTTTAACCACGCACTCCACACACGGTTCTCTTTTGCATATGAAGATTAGGATTTGGTTCCGTTTTCGGTCAAAACTGTGATGGATTCGGGATTCGGTCAAATGTGTTAGAGGAAGAAAAGTAACAATATCAATGTAAATGTTTTATTATGGTTATCAAAGACAATCAAGAACCCTCCCAAATTGTTGATCTTCAATATTCAGCACCCTCTGTATCCTCTGTCCCGTGCAATCAGATAAGCACCACACATGGAGTGTAACACCGACAAAGAGGGGTCGAAAGGGTTACACAAGAATGGGATCCATTGTCTGTAAACCCCTTACAAAAAGATCTGAATTAAGGGAATGTCATCTACCAAAGACTCCATTCTAATTAAATAATTAAATATGTTTAAAATCATTTACCTTTTCTCTGTAATAATAAAACAGTGTCTTGTACTTGATCCCAACTAAGATATAATTAACCCTTATTGGTGGCAAAACCAGCCTATTGGATTTCATTTCTGTTTAGATGTTTAGGGCTGGGACACACTGGGCGATTTGGGGAGATTTAGTCGCCTGACGACTAATCGCCGCGACTTTCCGTGACCAATCTTCCCCGAATGCCTCCCCTCGCTCTGCGCCTGGCTAAAATGAAAAATCGCCTGCGCTAATCACACGCGGCGATTCGTTTTCCGAAGTCGCTCGAAGTTTCCTCGTGAGGCAACTTCGGGCGACTTCGGAAAACGAATCGCCGCGTGTGATTAGCGCAGGCGATTTTTCATTTTAGCCAGGCGCAGAGCGAGGGGAGGCATTCGGGGAGAAAAGTCGCTGCGATTAGTCGCCAGGCGACTAAATCTCCCCAAATCGCCCAGTGTGTCCCAGCCCTTAATTAGTAGATTTAGGTACAGAGATCTAACTTATCCGGAAAGGAAACCATAGTTTCTTCAACAGAGACAGTTTACAGCTGAATTGAGAGACACTATCAAATGTTATTTTAGAAGACAGGCACATTTGTAGTCCTTGTTATCTGATAACATTTTATTTTGCTCAGCAGAAGTGATTTTTTTAACTGATAATATGTGTGGCAAAACAAGTGCTGACCAGCAGAATGCAGTCTTTAGTACAGAAACGGGGTTCTACATGCCATGGACTTACACAACATAGAGGTGTTGCCTGGGCATTCTCTGGCTAGTGAACTGTAAAATTTGCAGTTCAACCAGCTTCCCAAGCTGTAATTGTTCATTCCAGGGCATAGTATGGACACCGCATTTTCATGCTAACTTGGAAACATATAGATTAAAATGCCTCTTTGTGTACACTGGGCACAGTCTCTCTACCAATGGCCAGGAATAAGTGTAAATATTCTCTTTACAGGCATCAGAAGGAGTTCCAATGCGATTTTTCACTAACTTGGTGGAGCTGATTGAATTTTACAGAAAAGAGAATGTGGGTTTAGTCACACACCTGCAGTATCCCATAGAGAAGGAAGAGGAGGGCCCAGAAGAGCCAGATGAAGAGCAAGGTAAGGCTCAAACTGCAGCTGGCATATTAATGACTGCTTGGTTGCTATGGGTTACTGCCCTGGTGCAAATGTGTCCAGTGTTTATACATGAGCCCCAAAATGTGTTATTAAACTGTGCGCACAGAGATTTGAATGGGTCAGAACGGATTAACTGAACGATTCAACACAAAAGTCTTTGTGTGCACCACAATTTGCATTGTCCTGGTTTAAAGGGATCACTGTATGTGCTCTGCTTATCATATAAGCACCAGTAAAGGTGGCCATACACGAGCTGATAAAAGCTGCCGACAAACCGTGTCAGCAGCTTATTGGCCCATGTATGGGGCCCCCGACGGGCTTCGAGATCTGGCCGACTTCGGATGGGACGAAAAATCCTGTCGGATCGCGGCCGCATCTATTCATTGATGCGGTCCTGCGATCCGACTGCCAATTACTATTCATTAGGATCCGATCGTTGGGCCCTAGGGCCCACAATCGGATCAGCCCGATATTGCCCACCGCCAAACGAGCGGATCTCTCCGTGTATGGCCACCTTAAATAAGGGACTCCTTCATGTAATGTCACATTACAACTCATGTCACAATTAAAAAAGACACCTCTCAGTAACTCTGTATTGCCCAAAAACCCCTTTAGCATCCACATGTTGCACCAGACAGCTCACAATACCCTCAACGTCTATCACATATTCTACAAATGACTAGAAAGCAGATTAAACCCAAGATACATTTAAATATCTTTATTATGAATATTTTTATATATAAAATATTTTTCTTTTCCAATTGATCTTCCAGTCTGCAACCCGTAACCAGTGCATGGTTGTTAGGGTAGCAAGGACCTTAGGAAACAGTTTAGGTTTTGACTAAAGAGCTACATTATAGCATACGATAAGATAAACAAATGTTGAAATTTGATTTAGAATTCCATTCAACATAGTACAAGAAGTTAATCAGCAGGTGAACTGCCCATTTAACAGTTTCAAATAATTATTAAGTAAATACTTAGCTTTAATTCTGTTCTATCAGTGAATTATTTAGCTTAGATTTTCATACAGTTGGTAAGTTAGGTGCTAGAATAGCTTACAGGCACTTTCCATCCGCTTATATTCATGAAAGTGCCATCTTAGTGGTGAAATACTTGACTATAAATGTAAAAACTGTCAGCAGCACATCAACAATTCTTCCTTTTGTTGTGTCACTAAACTATGTTCTATGTAGGTTGCAATATTTACACACTGGTCAATAGAAAACTGAAACAAGCTTGATATAACAACCTGCACCATGCTCATAAAGATGGCCATACGGGGGAAGATTAAAGCTGCCGATATAAGTCCTTAAAACCGATTTGGCAGCGTATCTGCCCATGTATGGAGGCTTCCAACGGGTCTCCCCAATAGATCTTAGGCCTAAAACAGGCAAATATTGATCAGGCAGGTTTGATTTTTCCTGCGAATAAGGACTGCATCGACTAGTTGATGCTGTCCTATGACCTGTTGGCGCCCATCTCCTTCATTGTAACCATATAGTTTGAGCCTAGCGCTGAACGATTGGATTAACCTGTTATCGCCCTGCCTTTGGTGGGCAAATTGGGTTATGATCAGCTAATATGGAAACCTCACGATTGGATCTTATCGTGTATGGCCACCTTTAATCATGTGACTACTCAAACTCTGCTTCTTTCTGTACATCCACCACTAATACATAAGGAATTTGATCTGAAGGGTCCAATATTCAAATAAACACAATAATCTGGAATTTCTATGCACTTCCAAAACTGCCATTACCCTGTCCTTGTGGTGAAAAGGGGCATTGGCAAGTACATTTTCAGAGCTGGAGAGTTAAAAGAGGAGGTGGATGGAGTTGCCTGACATCTTACCACATCCCCCAGAGCAAGGGAGAAGCAGAACTAAACCTACTGCAGCCAATATCTTCCTCTTCCACAAACAGTACGAAGAGTCTTGTGAATCAGTGCCTTAGTAATAACATAAAATAATACTTCCTTGCAATGTCTAACCAAACCACATAACAACATTTAGGAATCCAGCCAACTGACACAATAAAAACAGCGAATTGGGATTCAATGATTTATGCCACAAGCAATTTAACATATGAGGGTTATTGCAGTATAATATGTAGATATGACATATTCCCTTACCCCGTCTCTTGTTGACCTATTCTTTGCCATCACCAAAGCACCAAGTAATTCAGCAGTAAGAAATGATTGCTGGTCAAAGTATCAAGAAGAGAGAAGCAGGGCAGGGTGAGGTAGATATGTGCATCTATACTGTATGTGTGATATTGAGTCTGAGTCTGTCTGAAACATGGTGTCTGAGAGATTGTTAGTGTATTGTCTCCACGTGTGTGTGTGTTTGGGGGATGATGCACATCATATTTACGCTGCACTGAAGGAGAACTAATGCCTAACTAAAGAAGCAGGCTAGAAATGTTGTACGTTATATTTTTGGGCTTCGGTACCAGCCCAAGGCAACCACAGCCCTTTAGTAGGGAAGATCTGTGCCAGTGAAGATGCCGCTTTAACTCCCCATGTTATTTTCTGCTCATTCACTGCACATGCTCTGTGCTGATGTCACTTACTGAGCTTAGGGATTGAGGCACAATATACTGAATATATATAATATAAATGTCACAAGTAATTAATTCAGATAATTACTAGATGGCAGCACAGAAACCAGTGCAACCAGCATCCGAATGTAATAATCTGCCCTGTAGTATTAGATTATATTACAGGCCAACTTCATTTTCTGCTTGATAATTTGCAACAACCAGGGTCGGCCGGCCCAGATCCGCACCCAAATCTGCGATACAAAAGCTTCTTAATGCTAATAACAAAAATTGTGTGCATTAGCGGTGTGCCGACACATGTGCACACACGCAGGGCACCGGCGCATGACAGAGGGGGGCCCTGGGGCAAGAGCCCCAGTCGGCCCCAGGCCCCCCAGTCCTGCCTTGGCAACAACCCCTAAGCTTAGCTTCTCAACAGCTGCTCCGAGCCCACTGAGCATGTGAGTGTCACAAACACTTTCCAAGATGGTGACCCCCTGTGACAAGTTTGAAGTCCTGGATCATTGCTGCTATGGACAAGCTGAAACTTTAGTTGGGTGCAATACGTTCAGTGTATAAAATATGTCATTTTTACCCAAATTCCTTTTTAGGGTTTACTTCTCCTTTAAGCTTACCGTGTGTTCTTTGGGTATATAAATGAAACTAGCAGTGCATTAGGTGCAGTGAGAAACCCTATTGTTTTGTCGTAAATAAATGTTTCTTCTTTCCCTGGTTTAGTTTCCAGTGTTCTATACCATTATGTAACCCATTACAAAGCCATGGAATGGGTAATCCTTATTAATAATTCAGGCCTTGCATCCTAAAACTGGCCATAGTGCTCATTTACAACTTACAGGTCAGAGTGCGTTCCCCACAATTTGCACCATAGATGTAGGATGATGTAGAATGGAACTCAAACGACCTCTGTTTCCCCCATGAATACAGTGTTATTGTCTTTCAGCAGCACTGTATTCATGAAGTTTAGGCTGGTGGAACCATATAGGCATCCTCCATCATGCTGCTAACATGCACTTCATCCACAGTACTGGATTCATACCCGCCAGCTTTTTTTTAAAGTGACATGATGTGCAGAGTGCAGCATTGTCCTAGACACAAGTGCTTAAAGAATGATTTATGGGTGGCGATTTTTCATATAAACTAAACCCACTGGTCTTGTAGACCCTTGCCTATAGTAAAAGAACATGACTACAAAATATGAACCTGTGCCTTAAAGTATTGCCGCATATGTTATTACATGTATCATTATATACAGTTTATATTGCTGCATATTATTAACCAGTGCACATTGAAGCTTCTGTATTTTATCTCTTATAACTATAATCAGGTCTTTTGTAAACATTCAATCATCTTACATGCAAAGATAAAAGGTAATGCAAACAATCACATACATGGTAAATAAAACTTGTGCAAATAAGAGGGCGGGTAAGATACAACAGTCTATGAGACATACAGTACATCGCAACTCCAACTGCCCTTAATTGGTTTTCTGGTAATCTGCAGTGCATTTTAGTCCAAGTTAAATCAAATAAAAAAGAAAATGTGGAGAGTATTAGCAGTAGTTCCTGTTTTAAAACCCCAGAACCACACAAGTGCAGAAGTAACAATATTCTCAGGCGAGGAGAGGCAGTTAGGAACAGAAGTGCAACTAAAAGCAAAAAAAATCAACTGAAAAGGATAAGTAGTTGCTATTAGCTGCTATTTTATAGTAAGGTTTTATATTTAAATACTGTGGTTTAGTTTTTTATAGTTTTTTTTCTGTCTTGGGTGCTAAATAGCTTGCTCTAGTGTTTAGCTGCTCTTAAGTGTTTGCTCTTTAAGTGGGGGATGTGTAAGTGGAGTTACAAGTGGGGGATGTGTAAGTGGAGTTACAAGTGGGGGATGTGTAAGTGGAGTTACAAGTGGGGGATCTGTAAGTGGAGTTACAAGTGGGGGATGTGTAAGTGGAGTTACAAGTGGGGGATGTGTAAGTGGAGTTACAAGTGGGGGATGTGTAAGTGGAGTTACAAGTGGGGGATCTGTAAGTGGAGTTACAAGTGGGGGATGTGTAAGTGGAGTTACAAGTGGGGGATGTGTAAGTGGAGTTACAAGTGGGGGATGTGTAAGTGGAGTTACAAGTGGGGGATCTGTAAGTGGAGTTACAAGTGGGGGATGTGTAAGTGGAGTTACAAGTGGGGGATGTGTAAGTGGAGTTACAAGTGGGGGATCTGTAAGTGGAATTACAAGTGGGGGATCTGTAAGTGGAGTTACAAACACCGGAGTTTAAAACCAAAGGAGGTTGAAACTAGATCAAAAGTTTGTTCTAAATCCTAATTTTTATTTTATTTATTTTTTTATTCCTGTTTTGATCTGTAACTGGGATAATGAGTGCTACCAAGATTTAAGGTCTGACTCAATTTCTCATATATATGCAGATTTGGAACAAGAGATCCAAAATGCTTACCTCTGAGGTGGTTGTTTGAAAACTGCCACTTTGGAGGCTCGAGTTAGAGCATTAGAGCAACAAATTGCAACACTGCGGTCAATTGACAATCTTGAAAGGAGTCTCTTGCTCACTGAGCAGGACCTTGTGGGGTCAGATAGTTTGGGGGGAACAGAACAGCAACAGGCTGTTGAGGCAGCTAACTGGGTGACAGTTAGAAAATCTAAAGTGGGCAAAAGGAAAATGGAGGTTTATCCGTAGCTTATACATCGCAACAAATTTGTCAGATTGTGTGATGATGATGGGAGTATGAACTCCGGATTGGCAATAGATGGGGCTGATCTCTCAGCCGGGAGACCAGTTTCTCTAATAGTGGTGGGGAGAAGAGCAGAGACAGGCCTAAGCAGATTGTGGTTGTAGGGGACTCAATTATTAGGAAAGTGGATAGGGTAATCAGTTTGCAGTCTACTTGGTGCCAGGGTTCGGCATGTGGTTGATTGGGTAGACAAATTATTGGGTGGGGCTGGGCACGACCCAACTGTCTTAGTGCATATCGGTACCAATGACAAAATAAATGGTAGATGGAAGACCTTAAAGAGTGATTTCAGGGATCTAGGCTCAAAGATCAGGGAAAGGTCTTCCAATGTCATCTTTTCTGAAATTTTGCCCGTGCCACGTGGCAAGGGGGGGTGGGTGAGATAAAGAATTATGGGGAAGCTAGGGTAGACAGGGCAGTGGGGTTAGTAAGGGGTCATGGGGGAGGAGTGTGGGGGGCATATAGTTTACCAGTTAAGGAGGTCCCTCTGTTACAAGGAAAACAGAATAATGCTAACAACATATAATCCTCCACTTAGTAATGCAAATTTCAAAAGTAAAAGTAGTAACCTCCACTGTATGCTGGCAAATGCACGGAGTTTGTCAGGTAAAATGGGAGACCTGGAATTAATTGCATGCTCTAAAAATTATGATATAATTGGTATCACTGAGACCTGGTGGGATGAAACATGTGACTGGATTGTGAATTTAAATGGTTACACCCTTTTTAGGAGGGACACAGGGATTAAAAAGGGTGGAGGAGTGTGTTTGTATTTAAAGCCTGAATTAAAGCCATGCGCTAAAGAAATAACTATAGCTGGCACTGGTGAGGGTGTAGAATCACTCTGGGTAGAGATTTTGACTGGGCAAAAGGTTACAAAGAGAATTATCATTGGTGTATGCTATAAACCACCTTGTATAAGTGTCGAGTATGAAGCCCAGCTACTCTTGCAGATACAAGCGGCTTCACAGCTGGGTCAATTTGTTACTATGGGTGACTTCAATTATCCAGACATTGACTGGGGTAATGGGGTTGCTAAGACAGAAAAAGCTAGTAGGTTTGTAAATATGCTGAATGACAACTTTTTATTCCAGCTTGTTCAAGAACCTACTAGGAGTAACTCACTTTTGGACCTTGTAATAACTAACAATACTGAACTCATCTCTAACATTTGTTTGGGTGAGCATTTAGGGAATAGTGATCATAACATGGTCTCCTTCAAGATTCTGTTGCACAAGAAATTCTATAAGGGAGTAACTAAAACACTAAATTTCAGACGTGCAAACTTTGACAGTATAAGGGCATCTCTGCAACATATTAAGTGGGAAATGCTTTTCACAGGGTTAAACACAGAACAAAAATGGGAAGTCTTTAAAATGCTGCTTAATAAATATACTTGTCAGTATATTCCACTTGTAAGCAAGGAACGTCGTTGCAAAGCAAAACCTTTTTGGTTCAATAGAAGTGTTGGTGTTGAGGTGGGTAAGAAAAGGCGTGCTTTTAAGGCTTTCAAGTTAGCTGGTACAGCCGAAACATTTATATGGTACAAGGAGGCCAATAAATCATGCAAATCCAAGGCAAGCTAAAATTTATATGGAAAAGGATATTGCAGCAAACAGTAAAAATATGTTAAGGCAGGAAGGGGTAGGACCTTTAGTATCAGAAAGGGGTCAGCTAGTTGATGAAAACAAAATAAAAGCGCAGATTCTGAATTCATATTTTTCGTCTGTCTACACAAATGAGGAACCAGTAAGTGAAGGTTTCCTTCGTAATAGTCCCAATTCTAGTAATACAACTAATGATGCATGGTTCACACATGAGGAAATTCAAAAGAGACTAGAACATGTTAAGATCTGTCTGTTTTAGCCAAGACACTCTGTTGCTGTTGATGATTTAGTATGAAAATCATACTAAATCTTGTTGATTTGAGAAATTGATAATTACTAAAGTATTACTGAAATTATTGACTCTTTTGTGCCCTCTTCTTCCTCACCCTGCAACTCCCATGATTTTAGGAGACCCTTTTTGCCCTATTTGGGCTGTACAACAACATGACACTTTCTGCAGCAGGAGTGAAGTACTTGCAACTTGATGTGACTGTAAAGCCCAGTATAAGAATTTTTGGCCCATTATAATTGTGGGTATTAGGGATACCCTAGTTAAGCTTCTTCTATAGCTCGTCCTTATCAAACAAGTGTGTTCACACATAATTAAATCGGGTTGAAAAAAGACAAAGTCCATCAAGTCCAACCCCTCCAAATGAAAACCCAGCATCCATACACACACCCCTCCCTACTTTCACATAAATTCTATATCCCCATACCTATACTAACTATTGAGTTTAGTATCACAATAGCCTTTGATATTATGTCTGTCCAAAAAATCATCCAAGCCATTCTTATAGTCATTAACTGAATCAGCATCACAACATCACCCGGCAGTGCATTCCACAACCTCACTGTCCTGACTGTGAAGAACCCCCTACGTTGCTTCAAATGAAAGTTCTTTTCTTCTAATCTAAAGGGGAGGCCTCTGGTACGGTGATCCTTTGTCTATAATGTCCTCTAATGTACTTGTAAAGAGTAATCATGTCCCCTCGCAAGCGCCTTTTATCCAGAGAAAACAACCCCAACCTTGACAGTCTACCCTCATTATTTAAATCCTCCATCCCTCTAACCAATTTAGTTGCACGTCTCTGCACTCTCTCCAGCTCATTTATATCCCTCTTAAGGATTGGAGTCCAAAACTGCACTGCATACTCCAGATGAGGCCTCACCAGGGACCTATAAAGAGGCATAATTATGTTTTCATCCCTTGAGTTAATGCCCTTTTTATGCAAGACAGAACTTAATTTGCTTTAGTAGCCACAGAATGACACTGCCCAGAATTAGACAACTTGTTATCTACAAAAACCCCTAGATCCTTCTCATTTAAAGAAACTCCCAACACACTGCCATTTAGTGTATAACCTGCATTTATCAACATTGAACCTCATTTTCCAGTTTGCTGCCCAGTTTTCCAACTTAGACAAATCACTCTGCAAAGTGGCAGCATCCTGCATGGAACCTATAGTTCTGTACAATTTAGTATCATCTGCAAAAATAGAAACAGTACTTTCAATGCCCACCTCCAGGTCATTAATAAACAAGTTGAAAAGCAAGGGACCTAGTACAGAGCCCTGCGGTACTCCACTAACAACACTGGTCCAATTAGAAAATGTTCCATTTACCACCACTCTTTGTCGTCTATCTTTTAGCCAGTTCTCTATCCAGGTACAAATACTACGTTCAAGGTCAACATTCCTTAATTTAACCAGTTACTTAATTGTATAATTTATCTGCTCCTGTAAGGAGAGACGCCTCGGTATTAGCAAGGCTATAAGTGTGCATTAATGTTGTGATCAGTTTATGGTATGGTAAAATTATCCTGTTTTATATTTATCTCTTAACAGAATCAGCTCCCCCTAATGTTCCACCCAGAAACTTTACACCAGTGTTAGAAACAAAGGAGTGCCAGACAGCAGTAGAGAGAGCACCAGCTGCAAATGCATCACTTCTTCTATCTGAGACATTGCTGCAGAGATTTCAGGACACAGACAGTCGTTGGTAAGTCCTCAAGCTGAGACAAAGAGAACTACTCAGATCTCAATGAGTAGTAGTAGTCTAAGTTTACATATAAAAATTTGATTTATCTTCAGTAACCAAGTCATAATCAGGGGCAAGGATGGGCATTGGTAGAGCCTGTCTGCTCTATAATTTGACCAACTCTTACCTCCTAGACCAGACCCATGAGGGGTTGGGGAATTTCCAATGGGATGAGTTTTCTAATAAATTGCATACCTAGAAATAGTCAGTTCAGTAAAAAATGTTGCCAGTGTTGGTGAACCGTCTATTCTGCTGTTTTGATTCTGAAATTGAAAGATTGCTAAAGTATGCCTGTGCTATATTGTTACTGTGCATCACAGGCAAAATAGAAAAAGGTCACAAAGTTAACTCAACGAGTATAGGAAGAGGTTCAGGTGCACTGCCCTAAACCTTCAGCTAAGGGATCCAAACTATAATGTAGTTGAACAGGCACTCATAGGACCATTCCTCCACACAGACATAATAAAAATCAAGTATATTTATTTGATTCTGCTAAGGCACGGCCTTACGCATTTCTCTGCCTGTGATTAAGTATCTGCTGTGAAAAGAAAGGCCATGCCTTAAAGGTAACTTTTAGTATGGTATAGAATGACTAATTCTTCATTATTTATTTTTTAGAGTTTTATAGTTATTTGCCTTTTTCTTCTGACTCTTTGCAGCTTTCAAATGGGCGTCGCTGACCCCCTTCTAAAAACAAATTCTTTGTAAGGCTACAAATGTATTGTTATTGCTACTTTTTATTACTCATCTTTCTATGCAGGCCTCTCTTATTCATATTCCAGTCTCTTATTCAAATCAGTGCATGGTCGCTAGGGGAATTTGCACCCCAACAAACAGATTGCTTAAAATGCAAATTGAAGAGCTGCTAAATAAAAAGCTAAATAACACCTTAAATTATAAAAAAAGAAAACCAATTGCAAATTGTCTCTGAATATCACTTTCTGCATGATACTAAAAGTTAAATCAAATGTGAACCACCGCTTTAATAGAACCATATAAATATACAGGTATGGGACCTGTTATCCAGAATTATCGGGACCTGGGGTTTTCCAGATAATGGATCTTTCCGTAATTTGGATCTTCATGCCTTAAGTCTACTAGAAATTAATTTAAACATTAAATAAACCCAATAGGCTGGTTTTTCTTTCGAATAAGGATTAATTATATCTTAGTTGGGATCAAGTACAAGCTACTGTTTTATTATTACAGAGAAAAAGGAAATAATTTTTAAAAATTTGGATTATTTGGATAAAATGGAGTCTATGGGAGACATTTCGTAATTCAAAGCTTTCTGGATATCGGGTTTTTGGATAAGGGATCCTATACCTGTACTAGATTTTTATAGTCTGCGTGGAGGAATGCTCTTTTGAGTGCCTGTTTAACTACATTACTGTGCATCACAGGGCTGCGAAAACACTGATGTACAGTTGTACATTAGCGTCTAGCAGAAGAAAGTGATGTCCCCATGGAAATAAGCATATTCCTTAAATCTCACCATAACTGCATGTCCATTAATGTGCATTTCAGCCTGCTGGTGAGATGAGCTAATGGCTTCCATCACATGTAATACGTGACTAAAGAGAAGAAATTCAAAGTTTCTCCAAAGCAATTTCATAACATCTCCAAAACAGTTTCTCAAAAGCAGAAGCACTTTGTAGAATGTTAGTTTTTCTTTCTGTTTGAATCATTGGAAACTATTTTTTAACACAATTACTATCTGAGACATGGCCAAGACTTATTTACACTGTGCCATGGAAATGGCCCTTTTCAAACAGCAATAAAATTGCATGCATTATTTTCCTTACCTCTGTGGTCTTTGAACCTTAAACCTGCTCAGTTAACCATGTAGCCAGACAGAAGCCAACTCCTGGTATTTCAACCTCTAGACCCACAGGCTGTATGGGAAGATACCATACAAGCAGCCATACATTTGTATTGCTTCATTTGTTTGGCCAACACTCCCGAAGGATCATATCAGCACAGTTTTGGCTCCTCTTCACTTCTTTGCAGACGACCAATGGAAACTTCCCATCGGGTTTCATAAACCCTCAAACCCCTGAATCATCCATGCTCAGATGGTCAGGCAGTCTGGTCCAAATTGGCCAAACTATGAGGCCATCCTGGGCATATATAATCAGTTTTAACCAATAAATGTCACCAGTGTTGTTTAAACCTCTTGTTCCTTCTGTGCTTTCTTTAACCCATATATTCACAGAACAATATAAAGCTATAAGCCTATAAAAATTATTCTACACAGAATGAAACCCTATTTCATTCAGTATAGAATTGTTTATTTTAGTTCTACATTGCCTGGAAGATAGCTTAGGTTCCAACGTGCTGCTGTCTTAAAAAGTTGTTCAGGGTGGTAAATTGTTTCCAAAAAGGACCACTGGATGGGAATACATTTAGCAATTTAATTCACTGAGTTTGCCTTATGTTTTGACACCCTCAGTGCCCATACACACATCTTACACATTGCTGTGGCCTGACTAGGGATGCACCGAATCCAGGATTCGGTTCGGGATTCGGGATTCGGCCAGGATTCGGCCTTTTTCAGCAGGATTCGGATTCGGCCGAATCCTTGTGCCTGGCCAAACCGAATCCGAATCCTAATTTGCATATGCAAATTAGGGGTGGAGAGGGAAATCGCGTGACTTATTGTCACAAAACAAGGAAGTAAAAGAAAAATTCCCCTTCCCACCCCTAATTTGCATATGCAAATTAGGGTTCGGATTCGGTTCGGTATTCGGCCGAATCCTTTGCGAAGGATTCGGGGGTTCGCCCGAATCCAAAATAGTGGATTCGGTGCATCCCTAGGCCTGACACATGATTTATCAGACCTGGTTGCTTTTCTGCTGGAATTTTGTATAAAATTGTATATTGTGGGTAAAACAAACGTGCCAGTTTTTGCACTTTGCAGATGGGACAAAAGAATAGGGGCAAGAGACCTAGGAGTGGCAAGGGACAAGTGGGGTCCTTCTATGGTGTACAATTTAAATATATATTCGCAAATAAGATTATTAAAAATAATTTTAATAAAAAGAGTGGTGGAAACACTTTGCCTATTTGCTAAAATACAAAGTTCCTCCTTGTCTAACTACGCCAGTTCACATTAATAGGTCAGGCGTATTTTCACAGCGACATTACAAGCATAGTAAGACAAAATTTTGCTTCTTTAAACTGGAATTTTGGCTCTTATAGTTAGTGGCGGTAACTCATACAACTGACAGTCTTAGTAGCTGCTATATGAGTGATTATGAGGAGTGGTGTACTGCTGAGGGTGCATGCCTCTCACACCCTCTATAACTGGGGGCCTACAATTTTCTTTGCTCTTGATCCCATCTCCCTAATGCAGTTGAGCTCTCTACACTAGCAATGTGGCTTCCGCCTGTCAGAATGTGAAACATTTAAAGGGAAACTTGCAAAAATGAGCATACTGAAATAAAAAACTTTCTAAATACAATCAATCAATTTCTAATATAATCAAGCTTATCTTCACTATTCCTCTCCCAGCATCTGTTTCTCCTCATTCTGTCTTCATTCAGGAGTTGGGTGTCAGATGAATGATCCAATATATCTTTAAGGGGGGCTCCTTTTGCCTAGAAAATGTATTAGAGCTCACTCTATTAAAATCACCAGACACCAAGTCTCTCTACATGTAGGATTTCTGCAAAAGGCAGTTATTTTCTTAGATTTTGTTTGTACTGGAATCATTTATTTGAGTGAGCTCCAATTCAGCTGCCAGGAAAGGAAGCCCCCCCTATAAGATATATTGGATCATTTGTCTGATACCCAACTGCTGCATGAAGACAAAATGAAGAGAAACAGATGCTGAGGAAGGAATAGTGAAGATAAAGTTGATTATTTCAGAAACGGTACAGAATATTTAATTGATTGTATTTAGAAAGTTTCTTACTTCAGTATGAGGAAGCTTATATATTTTTTAATTTTTGCAATAGTTCCCCTTTAAGCATGGCATTGGAAAGACTGCCCAAAATGGCACAGGGTGCACAATCACACCTGCATGCATGTTCATTATGACATCAAACTCCTGCCTTCACTTAGTGCTAAAAGGAGAACTAAAGATTAACTGAAGAAGTAGCTAGATATGTTGTACATTATGTTTTGTGCTTCTCTTCCAGCCCAAGGCAACCACAGCCCTTTAGCAGTAAAGATCTGTGTCTCCAAAGATGCCCCAGTAGCTCCCCATCTTCTTTTCTACTGATTCACTGCACATGCTCTGTGCTGCTGTCACTTACTGAGCTTAGGGACCCACTCACAATATACAGTACACATAGAATAGAAATGTCACAATATAAGGCTGATTAGTAATTAATACAGATAATTACTACCAGTGACCAGAAACCAGTGCAATTAGCAATCAGCCCTGTAGCATCAGCTTATATTACAGACCAACCTCATTTTCTGCTGGATAATTAGTGACGACCCCTAAGCTTAGCTTCTCAACAGCTGCTCAGAGCCCACTGAGCATGTGAGTGTCACAGACACTTTCCAAGATGGTGACCCCCTGTGACAAGTCTGAAGTCCTGGATCATTGCTGCTATTGACAAGCTGAAACATTAGGCTGGTGTAATAAGTTCAGTATATAAAATATGGCATTTTTAGCCATATTCATTTTTAGGACTTAGTTCTCCTCTAATAAATATGATGTTTCATTGCTGTAGTATAGTATAAACTGTAACTTTATTATCCAGCATTCCTGAGGAACATTTGCAAGCAATCCGTGATTACTTCAGCCTTCACATCGTCAGTGACTGTGATATGGTACGCAGTGGATCTCAGAACCTGCCGCAGTTTAAGAAGCTTCTAATGACACTTTGCACAGGGCTACACAGGTAATAATATTTGCCAAATTCACAGATGCTGCAGGTGATTCTATCCCTTTATAGGTTTGATACATGACCAGTATTTTTAATGCACAGCCATATGATTGTTAATTCATACCAAGATTTGGTCGGCCAGCTGGTCAAATCCTGCCAGACTGCAAAAGATCTGTCCAAAATTTACATTTTCATTTACCAACACACCATATTGGCAGTTCCAAATGTTTGGATTGTCAGCCCAAACAAAGGGTGTAACAAAATGAGGTCTCCCATGGATATGGCCAGTCCTGTCATTTATGCCACAAGTCGGCCTGCTGGGAATTCTTTAGTGTCAAACAGTTTATGGCCACATTTACAGTATATTCCAAATAACATGGTGAGCATGATGAACTTTGAGATTTCGTCATGGTGGGTTCTACTCACTTACTACAAAGCTCAGCTTGTCAGGGCCAATTTAATATCTGGAAAAAGGGGCATTTGCCTAGTGCAGGGGTGTCCAAAAGCAGGGTCGGACTAGGGGGCCACAAGGGCTGCTGTCTCAGGGCCCCCCTCCGGTCCCCCTGCTCCCCGCGTCCTTCTATTTTTGCCACGCCTGCATGTCTTTCCTTGTTTGCTTACAGCACGCTTATTTTTGTTGCCAATGATTCAGGGAGCGGGTCTGGGCCAGTGGGGCCTACAAGAGATGGGGCCCACCGGGTTTTTTCCCATTGTTCTGCCAGCCCAGTCTGACACTGTCCAAAAGGTAGACCGGGATCTACCAGTAGACCTTTAGCTGGTGATCAATCTAAAGACACAGTCAACAGCTTGTCTAAATTACCCTTCTGCTTAATGCTTTTCATTCAGATACTAATTATGTTAACGTGCTTTCATGGATGAAGATCATAATGGGATAACATCACTAAAAGTAGACCTCGGATTAGGGGGCCCATCATTATTCATTTTGTTTACAATTACTTTTCAATCAAGCAGCTCGTAGAATGTCAGATCCCTTGTCTTAATCCAAAGATATATATAACCAATGTCATATTCTAATGAAAAGTATGCAATTTATTTAAATGTGCTACAGTGCATCCAAACCTAACTCAGTGTTTTTGCACTTATTTATTATTACATTTTCCCGAAAATTTGGTTTGCCGGAAAAAAAATCTGATTTTCAAGATTTTTTCGGATTTTTCATTTGATTTTCATGATTTTTTCAGATTTTTCACTTGAAAACTCAGATTTTTGCCCATAAACTTCGAGGTGTAGCACGAAACCCAGCCCACATCAAAAAATTATTGGGACTTCTCCAATATGCCACCTCGACAGGTATTAATGTCGGATTTTCAGATTCTGACTTTTCCATCCTCGGGGTTTAATAAATTCCGAAAAATTCATGATTTTTAAAAGTCTGATTTTATTAAAAACAAACACGTATTTTTTTGTGATTTTTGCCTTTGGAGTTTAGTAAATAACCCCTAGGATTAGCAGCATCCAAAACAAGTTATCAGTAGGTTTTAGATCATGGGAAGAAACTGAAGCATGAGTAGAAAACTATGCCAACGTAAATTGAGCAAAAAAATTGTGTCCTGATCACAGAGATGCACTTGATATTCTAACTGACAGAACTAATATATACAACCCTTCCCAGCATTTAGTCTATAGAGTATGGTAGGACAATATTTGAACAGATTTGTTGTGCTGAGGAGCAAATGAGAGATTGGGTGGAACCATCTGTGGCATCTCTGCCCTAGGCCCACTATTGCTTTTGCCCCTGAACTTGTAATGTATTTGCACAGTCTGGCTTGTAAACTGCTGTCTAGTCTGCAGGGGGGGAGGGGGTGTTCCTATTGCCTAAATATGTATTAGTGCTCATTCTTTTAAATCCAGCAGATTCCTGTCTCTCTACATGCAAGATATGTGCTGTCTGTTTTTTTTTTATTAAAGGATAAGAAAACTTTTAAGTGAATGTAAAATTGATAAGGGGCTATTCTACGCACTTTTGCAAAGTACATTTGTTATTTATTCTTTTTCATTTCCAAAATATTAAAGGGGTTGTTCACCTTCCAAACACTTTTTTCAGTTCAATTGTTTTCCGGTTGTTCCCCAGAAATAAAGACTTTTTTCCTAAATTGCTTTCCATTTTTTATTTTTGATCGTTTTTCCAAAATTTTAATTTAAAGTTTAATGTCCCTGTGTTTCAGTCTGGCAGCACAAAGTGATCCAGGGGCAGACTCTAAACTGTTACAATTTTGCAACATTTATTTGATACATTTTTCAGCAGCATCTGTGGAGTATTAGCAACTATTGTATCAATTCTAACAGCTGCCTGCAATGAACCCCAGATCTTCTGCTCAGCAGGGACAAAGAAATGTTTCATCTATATGTATCAATTTAGAACAGTTTAGAGGGTCAGCGACCCCCCTCCCAGAGATGCTTTTAGAAGGTGAAAAATTGCACTTTACACTTCAATATAAGAAAAACAGTCACACATGGAAAATAGAAAGTAATTGGAAAAAGTCTTTATTTCTGGTGAACTGAATTTGAAACCAACTGAACTGAAAAAAAGTGCTGGAAGGTGAACAACCCCTTTAAAGGATGCATGTACTGTTAATATAAATAAATGTAGTTACAACAGTGCCACCTGCTGGGCAGTTACTGACCATTCTGACCACAAAGTAGTCAAGGGAGTTGTCAGGAGAAAGAAAGAGGCTGCTTTCTGCTTTGATGTTCTCCTGGTTAGGAAAAAAAAATTAGAAAACCTTTATAAAAATCTATCAAAACCTGACACCTGACTCCTGCATGAAGAAGGAATGGAAATAAACAGATGTAGAGGGGGTGGATAGTGAAGAATAACTTATTTGTTTCAGAAATGGCACCTACTGTAATTTTTCATGTTGTTTAACCCATCATGTACTAATAGTCGAAAGATCCCGTAGTAATGAGGGTGTGCTGGGAGTTCTAGGTACTACTTTGCTGATGGTTAAGCAGAGGTATTCAAAGTGATAAAAAAAAATGAATACCTTTTCTCAGTACACCCTAATTTCTGTTTCATTTCTATAGAGAGCTGTCAAGAACGTTGCCAACCTTGGAGTCCTTGCAGACCGCCTTTGAACCCCAGCTTTCTCCTGGATTGAAACAACGTTCTCCTGTAAGTGGTGCCTTTAATTCAGAGCTTTCTGGATAACAGGTTTCTGGATAAGAGATCCTATATGTGTTCTATACTTTTGGGTTCACCTCATTATATCACAGTATATATTCCATCTAGTGATATGCGGGTCGGCCCGACTGAAGCAGGACCTGCAAGTTCACCGCAGGGTGTGGTGGGTATAGGTCGACTTCCACAAGAGTTTTCTGGGTCACAGACGGCTTCAGGTTAAGATCCTCCTTCTGCTCTCCCTGCCTGACCTCACACTGACGGCTTCTTCTCTATTTATAGGTGTTCACCTGTACTGCCACTTATAATGTCAAAAATGAGCCGGTTCGGCGCAGGCGGGTTAGGGTCTGGGGTGGGTTGACATTTTGATGAGCCGCATATCACTAATTCCATCATTCTGGGCTGGAAGAGTTGTCTGGCTAGGGTGCAACCATTTTGAGAAAGTAAGGGGGGCACAGTTGCAGAATATTAAATGCATTGAGATTGTTAATGTAAGATGATTAGATGGTACTATTCCACCTTTTCTCACTGTCCACTAATCCATACACAGGGGTCCGTTTACTAAAGTGCGGTAAATCTGACTTTAAGTTTCTGCATGTTATCGCTGAGAATATTTTTACGCCAGAATATTCGCAGCGACTAAGTTTACTAAACAGCGATACTCTCAGAAGTCATTGCGATCACTTGCGGTAACTACGTTAAGGAATTTTCTGGCGAAAAATTAAGTGTTTGCGAATATTTATGCTATAAAATAGTCTTATTTTATGGCGGTTATTATGGCAGATTTTTACTGTGACATTTATGGCCAGAAATGCATCTTCGAAACTCATAAACTTTATTGACTGATGATTATACCATCCAACAACATCACCAGAGTAACACCAATCAAACATTTATGCATCATATAAACCTTCTGCCAATAGAATCCTATGAACAACAAATCATACCAGTCAATCTCTTTGCTTCATAGAAATGCACAGTTTAATGTAGCCAATCACAATGAAACCAAAAAAAGTGTAGAGGCTGACGAATCCTTGGACTGTGATACCCGCTGCTAATAATACGACTCTGAGCTGAAACTGCTGCTGTTGCAACAGATAGAAGCAGAAGCCAAAACATCCTGTCAGCAATAACTACAGATCTCTCTCCTGTCAGTAAAGAATTATGGGTAAAACAAAACAGTATTATGGGATATTTCCTACCCCTTGAGAATTTTCTGGTGAAAAAAATACTTTTACGCCACTACATAGGTGGCGCTAAAAGTTTGCGAATATTCTGGCGTTAATTTTGTCTATAGCACATTTCACTGTTTAGTAAACCAAGCGTTAATGTGTACGTAGCGTTATTTTCAGTGAATGCGATAACTGGCGAACAATTATTCTTGCGCAAGAAAATTTGCAAATATATATTTACCGCAGGTTAGTAAACTGGCAATAACATATTTGGCGAAAATTCTGTCTATAAATTGTGCGAATATTTTTAACACACTTTAGTAAACGGACCCCACAATCTTTTTCTTTTTTTTTACATTTGTTCACTTGACTTCTCCTGTCCAGGAAAATGAACTGGTATAATCACTGGGAAAGATGTGGGTGCCAAAATGTTAGGGAACCCCCAATGATTCTAATCGCTTACATTACCTGATACCCTGGTTCCAATTTTTGACAAGAAAGAGAATGGCCCAGGTTATTTTTTTAGTCCATTGTCGGTTTTGGCCTTTTTTAGCAGGATTGGCCAAATCCTTTTGCCTGGCCAAACCGAATCTGAATCCTAATTTGCATATGTAAATTGTGCTCAGGGCGGGATTTCACGTGACTTTTTGTCACAAAACAAGGAAGTAAACCAATTTTTTCCACTTTTTCCTTTCCCGCTCCTAATTTGCATATTGGATTCCGTATTCGGCCAAATCTTCCACAAAGGATTCAGGAATTATGCCGAATCCAAAATAGTGGGTTCGGTGCATCCCTAGTGTCAATGCCAATGTATGTGTGTGTCTGTGTATAAAATTAACTGTTAGTGTTAATGAGTATAAGGGCAACTGTCTTTAAGAAGGTCTGACAGACTATGTGACTTATAGAGACTATAATGAACCTGTGTATAACTTGTGTAACTACATTCATTATTGAATCTTATAGGTACAGGTTGGCTTTGGGTTTTGCCTACAACCATTCTCCCAGTGCATTTGCCACAAAGCACATTAACCTCCTCAGTTCCTTGTCCTGCTGCTCCATTGTATCCCCCACCTATCCATGGCCTCACTCTATTCACTGTCCTCTTTTACCCTTTCCCTCCTCATTCTGCTGAGTTAACCCCACACTCACCTCTCCGTCACTAATAATCCTCTGCCTCACTCTATATATCTGTATAGAATTATCTATAATATTAATCCTGTATCCACCTCATTGTTTCTTTTTGGATCTCTCTTATCTTTTAACCCTTCTGCCACTCTGGGAACAAAGCAGCTTTCCCATAGACTGAAATATAATTTCAGTCTATGGGAAATATAATGTTTAAACATAGATTCTATGCTAGTAACATTTTGTGGTGCACAACCAGGACCACTTACAAGGGGCAGAAAAAGCCACCTGTTGTAACTTTCAGAGCCAAATTTCTGGGTTTTAACCCGGAAATTTGACTCCGATAGTGTAAGGGGGGCAATTGTATTCAATGCACTAGCGATGCTACCCCCTTTTGACTCGCTCTGACGGGGGGGGCCTCAGGCAGCAGCAGCCCCGATATCGGCGCTGTGCGTAACCTTCTCCTGCTGTTGTTACTCTACTTTATGTACAGTAGAACTCCCATTTTAAATTTTTCAGGGGGCCAAAAAAATGGTGTAAAGTAGTGTCGGACTCGGATGCCAGGGGCCCACCAGAAAGCCTTAGATTAGACCATGGGTCCACTTTCAAAACAATTTCTCCTCTTTCTCTCCTCACTCAACCTCTATTCTCCAAATCTCTTTTCTTTTTATTCAATAATCTATAATTCTATCTATTAAGCCTCTTTGTTCCCATACAGAAGTAGGTAATAAGAATGAAACAGGCCAAATGGTGAGAAGCAGGAGGGCCCACGGACACTTGGTACCAATGGGAGTTTTCCTGGTCTTCCGGTGGGCCAGTCCGACACTGGTGTAAAGTCAGGAAAATGTATTATGCATTTTATATGGGTGGAACCACAAAAAATGGTATAACATGAGTTTGTGTCACTAATAGAATGTGCAACAGTTTTATATATATTTATAGAAAAGCTGTTGTTAGGTTAATATGGGTACCAGTAACGTGTATAATGTGTTTTCTTCCCTGCCCCCCCCCTTAGAAAATTTTCGGCGTACCGCCATGTGCTAGATAGACAATCCTGATTGACATCAGTTATCTGGCTTGGTGCATTTTCGGCAGATGAACATTGGGGGTTTGGCTGCAATTATGCTGGAATTATGGGAAAAACTTGAGGCACACATTCAGATATTATATTTAGAAGTTCCTTTTATAATTAGTAATACTGCAGGGCTCTTACCAATGCCTTCTTTGTCCTGAGTTAGCAGTGGCCTTCAAATAAGCTACAGGAACTCTACATTTTAACAAAGGGACTAAAATATTCAACCTACGATACTGAGAGATGTGTTTGTGATTTTCATACATTCCTTAGTCATGAATACTATACCAGTAAGTGAAAATGCTGTTGCCTATGGTTTTTAATTGTGTCCCAAGAGCTTTGCATTGACAGATTGACTTATTAACCCAGTAGGAGTATAATTTACCCATATATGTTTCATTTATGTATAATTTACCCAATATGTTTAATTGACCTTCACAGATCATCTCCCTCTTTTCTAATTAAAATGTTTGTTGTTTAACAGCTGCCTGGAGATTCTGCCACAAATAATATGGTCAATAAACTTACTAATCTCACCTCCATGGTCTCCAGCCTGGAAGAAAAGGTAGAAAATTGTATAATGTTTAGAGTTGCTCTAAATATTGCAATTATATCACTGCCATTGTTCCTTGATTCCTTTTCTAGGTAAAAGCAGTGTTAATGGAAGGCACTGCGGTGAAACATCGGCGGTCTCTAATCCCTCCAATAATATTCGAGGTATCTTGTATTTTTGTCTAAAAAAATTCAAATCCCCAGTTGAAAGCGATATTAAAAAGGCAGTGTTCCTGAATATGCCAGCTTTTATCAGATATATTGTTCAGAAGTATAGTTTCCCTTTTAAAGGAGACATATAGGATAAAAGAAAAACCCCTAATTTTGTAGGCAATTATAAGTAATATATGGTGTTGCTTTTACATGGTGCTAAAAATGAATATTATCTTTAAAAATAGCCCATTTATTGGAGCTTCCTATAGATGTTCTCTGGTCCCTGTCTGTGTTTCAAATGAGGGGTGGGCGTGTCCTAACAGTGCCTGCCAGAAGCACAGTAGGAGGGAGACAACCAATCACAGCCCTGCACATAAGCAAAGACAGGATTCAGTTCCCTATCAGGTCCTGCTAGCTGCTGATTGGTTCTTGTCCTACAGTGCAGTGAGCTGAGAGCTGCCGATTCCCCTGCACAGCCTGGGAATTCAGGGAACAGAAGTGGAAGAGAAGGGAGGGATTGTAAGGGTTTTTGCAGAAATATTCAATAAATCAGCCTGAAACACTACTTTTTAATGCACAATTCTACATCTAAATGAGTATAATGTACTGGTACATTCTTATTTTTTTACACAATATGTCTCCTTGAAGAGATAATTTTTATGTAAAAAATCACCAATCAACAGTACAGGTATGGGACCTATTATCCAGAATGCTTGGGACCTGGGGGTTTCCGGATAAGGGATCTTTCCATTATTCGGATCTTTATACCTACCAGAAAATCCTAAATAGATAGGCTGGTTCTGCTTTCAATAAGGATTAATTATATATTTTAGTTGGGATCAAGTAGAACGTAAAGTTTTATTATTACAGAGAAAAAGGAAATCATTTTGAAAAATGTGGATTATTTAATTATAATGGAGACAGCCTTTCCGTAATTCGGAGCTTTCTGGATAACGGCTTTCTGGATAACAGATCCAATACCTGTACTTGTGTTTTGGGCACTGTGTTTTCCATAGATTGCTTTGGCAGATGGGGGCATTTTAACTGTTGCTGTTTTCTGCCAGAGACATGATACAGGTATCAAATGGAAAAACTCACAGTTTTGGGTGAACCCCCCAAAAAAAGTTAATATGTTATTGGATCTCACTATGCAAAATTACACTGGTCCTTCAAGTACTGAATTTTTATGTCTAACTCTCCTTAATGAGAGTAGACATAAAAGAAGTAGCAGACCATTCACCAGTAACTTGAATATTACATCCCATGTCCAAAATTGCAGTTCCTTAGATTAAAGGTGGTCAACTAAAGTAGAGATGGCCCAGTCAGCCTTTTATACACATTGGCTTATAAAAATAAAAACAACTAACGTGATGTCCCTTTATTGTGCAGGTGAAAGCTGATTCTCTAGGTATCTCTCAGAAAACACACTTGAAGGTTGATGTTGAAACTGGGAAACTAATCATCAAAAAGTCAAAAGATGGTCCAGATGATAAATTCTATCCAAGCAAAAAAAGTAAGTTTGGATTTTATGGTTCAGTGTGCACCTTTTTCTGGAAAAAAATAACATATTGATAACATTAGCAGCAAGCATCTATTTGCTACACTATCCCCCAGGAGTGTTTGTACTGCATTATAAACAGGCAACTCTATCCATCGTTTTATAATGTACAGCTGCTCTGACCAAACCCCTTGCTCTGCCCTTACAGAATAAAAATAATGGTGTCTTCCCAAAAACAGGTAATTTCATCCTTAAAAGAGGAGCATTGTGGGACCCTCACCCCTTGAACACTCCTATAGAGATCCTGATGTCAAAATGCCGGGCTGCATAACAAGATTGGTGGCTGCCATGTCTATTCACATTACTTCTTGTTTCCAGCTCTCTGGCACTGATCTACCAATGTGGACAAGAAGTGATTGGGTCAGACACTGCCGTCTCCACTAGGCAGCTCTTCTGCCTAGTGGAGAAAATGGGTTGCTGGATAAAATGAAAGGGCTATTTGATATCAGCTAAGAATTGCTAATGTTTTGTAGTTTCCAAAACATCTGGATAAAGTGCTTTCTTATGATGGAGGACAAGTTGGCCTAGATGAAGCAATGAGACTGATGCAGGACCTCACGCTGGACCCTTTCCTTGTGCTCAATTTGTTGTGTTAAAGCTCCTTTCAATAGCATGCATTTCATTCATGTATTCCATTCTCAGTTCTGCAGTTAATAAAGTCTCAGAAGTTCCCTAATAAACTGGTTATAGTTCTGGAAACAGAGAAGGAAAAGACTCAGCGCAAGGAATATGTCTTTGCTGACTCAACGGTAGGCCATTGTTTGAATGTTATTTGTGAAGCTTGAGTACTGCTGATCAGCTCTTTACCAGCAAGTGAAGTGTTAAATTTGCCCTTCCCAGCGCTTGAAAACTACTGTACAAATGTCTCACTCTTCTTTGATCCGGTGTAGGTGATTCTAGGAATCATCTTTCGTAACCATTAAAGGAAAACTATACCCCCCAAACAATGTAGGTCTCTATTAACAGATACTGAGTAAAACAGCTCATGTGTAAAACCCTGCTTCATGTAAATGAACCATTATCATAATAATATACTTTTTTAGTAGTATGTGCCATTGGGTAATCATAAATAGAAAATTGCCATTTTAAAAAATAAGGGCCGCCCCCTGAGATCGTAAGATTCACTGTGCACACATACAAACCACATGTAAGGTCACATGAGCCAATTAACAGACAGAGTTCTGCCTTTTGCTTTCTCACTTCTTCCTGTTACAGTTAGTGTTGTAGTATTTCTGGTCAGGTGATCTCTGAGGCAGCACAGATAGAGTCACGAAATGGTGGTTCAAGGCAAGAGATGTAAAAGGGCAATATTTATGTAAATATATATTCCAGTTTGGTAAGATTCTTTAATATGTCATTCAATTTGATATAAACTATCTGTTGCTTAAGTATTCATTTTGGGGGTATAGTTTTCCTTTAAGGTGTGATACCCTTGGCTCAGAAATAATCTTTCAGTAAAGTAATGAAAATTGTACTGCTATATATGTGTTGTGTTGTAGCAATACAATAAAGTACAGTACAATTAAAAAATCAGTGGCTATTGTAGCTTTTAAAATATGGTTGGCCATTCATTATTTTATCACTGTAGTACTGACGAAGGAAGCATTTGGGCTCTTATCTTATCATAATGCCACCCACATCTGTGCCCAAATATGAGTTGTGCCTCAACCATAAACCAGAAATAACTAATCGCTGTATAACATAGAAATGCTGTTCTTTTTGGTTAGAAGAATGGAATATTCAGTTCCTTCTGCCATAATAAAAATGTGCCCAAAAGCCTGCAAGCAATCTCTATTTTTATGGTTCTCTTTCACAACAGAAACGGGAAGGGTTCTGCCAACTTCTCCAGCAAATGAAGAACAAACACTCAGGACAGTCAGAACCAGACATGCTAAGTGTATTCATAGGAACATGGAACATGGGTAGGTAAACGTTGTTCTCTTATCCTACTGTTAGAATCCTCTGCACCTCATAGTTAGAAACCTCTGCATCCCATAATTCATTTAGCGCTGTGCTTCTTTCACAGGTGATGCTCCACCACCAAAGAATATTACTCCATGGTTCCTGTGCAAAGGCCAAGGGAAAACTAAGGATGACACAGCAGATTACATAGAACATGATATCTATGTGATTGGAACACAAGAGGATCCACTAAGTGAGAAAGAATGGACGGATAAACTTATTAATTCTCTCAGTGAAATTACATCAGTTGAATACAAAGTGGTAATACTCTTATTCAGTAGATTGTGTGCAATGTAAATCATCAGTGGGTCACCTTTAAGTTTACTTGTAGTATGTTATAGAATATATGTTTTTTTTTAATTATCTGCCTTCTTCTTCTGACTCTTTCCAGCTTTCAAATGGGGGTCACTGACTCCATCTAAAAACAAATGCTCTGTAAAGCTACAAATGTATTGTCATTGCTTATTTTAATTACTCATCTTTCTATTCTGGCCTCTCCTATTAATATTCCAGTCTCTCATTCACATCATTGTATGGTCGCTAGGGTAATTTGGGCCCTAACCAAGAGATTGCTAAAATTGCAAACGGGAGAGCTGCTGAATAAAAAAAAAGCTAAATTACTCAAAAAAGCACAAATACAAACTAAAAACCATTTGCAAACGGTCTCAGAATATCACTCTCTACATCATAAAAATGAATATAAAGGTGGACAACCTCTGGTGTTTCTCAATAAGTATCAGTGTGCAGATATGACATTGTATGTATTAAGCCCACAACAAAGGGAGAGTGCATTTGAATGTTAGCCTTGTGACAGTATAGTCTACAGAGCTACAGAGGGATAAAGAGGTCTCAACTGCCTCCCATTGATTTTTGTGTATTTTCAGGTCAATCTTTACCCAATGTGCACAGTGACAGGCAGTTGGCTGTTAATGTTTGACTGCACATAAGGTTCTGTGTTAAGATTAAGCGTTTTTCCCATACATGGCAGTGTGACATTAGCCTAACCATATCAAGGCTTTACCAATTTAAGGTGTCCATACATGGGCCAACCAAAACTGTTGATTCCAAGGCTATGGGCACACAGGCTGTTGTGAGTCTGCGTATTTTAGCAGGCTGAGAGAAGCAGATCTGCTCTGTGCCCCTGTTCCATCAGCCGGTGAGCAGTCACACGCAGTGGAGCTGGAGCTGAGGTCAGTATTTGCACTCTTCTTCAGCCTATCGGAATCAAATCAATAGAGCAGGGGCACTGAGCAGATCTGCTTCTCTCAGCCTGCACAAATACACAGGCTGACAAGAGCCAGAGTGTGCTCATAGCCTTAGTCCCTCCAAACTAAGTAGGCAACCTATTGGCCCATGTCTAGGGCGCTCTGATGGGCCTTCCAAACAAAAAGTGATTGCTATCTTTGTCCCAGGGCCCCTTAGTACTCAAAATGGCAAAATATTGTATGAAAATGGTTTATTTAGATGAACCAATGTTTTTCATATGGTCTGTTTAATACAATATATCTTTATAAAGACCAGGGGTATAGTTTTTCCGTAACTGCCTTCACCTCCTCCCACAACTGATTTCAGCTGTATTGTTTGCACTTTTTAGTGGAAATTATTACGAAAGTCGTTTCTAAGCGTTTTGTTTTTTTTTAGCAAAATGAGTTTCCAAACAAGCACTATATAGTGAACTTGTGGCAAAAATGTGTATGGTGTAATGTTTGAAACTTTTTCCTTTGTCTGGCCCCATAGCACTTGGGGTTTATGTATCATGGTTTCAGTATAAGTGCCGGAGCATTAAGGAATAACCCAATTGTTACAGTAAACACTTGGATCACAACCATAGCCAGTGCAATCTAAACTTTGAGCATTTTCAGCTCAGTATAAGGCTCAGAGCCTTGTTTCATAATCCATGTATTAAATACCCAACCACAGCAAGCATCTCTTAGAGTTCCTTCTTTGTGCCTCCTGAATAACATGCACAAAAGCAAGAGGCTGGCAAGAGGTCATCCATGTTCTTTCCTTCGGTATGACAGGTGCAAGCAGCATGGAGTTGCAACATGAAGCTATAGTTCCATTAGCACCTGAAAAAAAAAAGGTACATATTTTGCCAGACCATTTCAACTAACTGGTTGGGAACATTCTATTTGACCACAGATTACAATCCAGACCCTGTGGAACATTCGAATTGTTGCCTTGGCAAAGTCAGAACATGCACATCGAATCAGCCATGTGTTTACCAACAGTGTGAAGACTGGGATTGCCAATACACTGGGTGAGACTCCATATTCTTCTTTTATCTCTTCTCTTCACCAAGATTTGTTGTAAATAGTGTCTATACAAAGGCCAAGGGAACCCATTTGATAAATAAGATGTACTGTAATGAAAACAAGCTGTTAACAAAATAGGCTTTACTAGGCTCCATAGTAAATAGTTTTTAGCTGCTGCATCCCCAAGCTGACCCCATCACCAACCCCATGGATGTTGCTTCCAGTGACCAAGTAGAACCTCCTGCAGTCCTGTAGAATTACCATATACTGGCTTGTCAGACCAAGCATATTAGAGTGTTAGACCTGCAGTTAATGGCGTAGTTCACCTTTAACTTAACTTTTAGTACGTTATAGAATTGTACTTAGCGTTTTTCCAATTGCTTTTTAGTTATTTGCCTTCTTCTGCCTCTTTTCAGCTTTTGAAATGCGGTCACTGACCCTGGCAGCTTTGAGGCTACAATTTAATAGTTATTGTTGATTTCTCTGTGCACGGCCTATTCATTTTCGGTCTCTCATTCGGGTTGGTTTGGACCCTAGCAACAAGATAGTTGCTGAAATTCCAAATTGGAAAGCTGCTGAAGAAAAAGTGAAACAATTAAAAATTCCCAAAAAATGGAAAAAGAGCTGACTTGATAGGAACATGTCCATTCCACTACATGAGATTTAAGAATCTAGAGCAGGTAAAATAAAAACAAAAGACATTAAACAGAGCTGTTTCTCTTATATTTAGGGAATAAAGGTGCAGTTGGTGCCTCTTTCATGTTTAATGGGACATCGTTTGGCTTTATTAACAGTCATCTTACATCTGGAAGTGAAAAGAAGCTCAGGTATGTAGGAACTTTTACTTTTACCATTAGGTATTTATAGTTGTTGTGAATGGTATTTTCAAAGAAAGTTATTCCCTGTAAGGTGCAGTATGTATCTGTCTGTTTCTGAAACAGACCTGAGCAATAACCCATAGCAACCACTCAGTGATTAGCATTATGTGTGCTGGCAGCAGTTTTCTAAGAGCATGTGTGGGTGCAAGTATCTTTGTTAATAGCGTAACCTGCTTTCAAGCTTTTCTCAGCCTGAGCTTACTGCTTTGGGAACTGCTCACAGTTTTTAAAACTGGCAGTATAGGGAATGTGAAACAACATCGCCACCTGCAGGTCATTCAAACTGATTGCCTACAGTTAGCTGTAAATGAAATTCCTGAGAAAAAGGACATCTTGTAATATTGTTCTCTGCAAAAAAAATGAAGTTAGTGAGCAGAGACGAGTCATCTGGCATTTCTCTTGTCAGCCGGAAATGTATTTACAGCTGAATATAACTTGTCGACCAAATTAACCAGCAGGTGCTGTGGTTTCAAATTCATTATATGGGCAGTTTAAAAGCGGCTAATATATTGCAAACTAGAAAAATGCACGTACCTTGCCAAAGTGCTTATAAGAGCTCTCTGAACAATTTCACATTCATTTGTTTACATATCCCTTAATATAATGTATATTGTAATGTAATTGACTATATATTTAGAAAGTGTATCATTTCAACGAGATGAAGTTTATATTAAATTTGGTATTTATGACATATTCCTGTTATGTGGGTCTTCTAATGTATAGATGCCCTTATAGATTTACAGTGTAACACTAATTCATTACTGTTGCCACTGCTTGCAGACTAGAATGCATGTGTAGACATGTGTGTGTGTGTGTGTGCTTTGCTTTCTTCTACATTCTGGATGAATCAGAGTGACATTAAAGGGATACTGTCATGGCAAAAAAAAAAATGTTTCAAAATGAATCAGTTAAAAGTGCTGTTCCAGCACAATTCTGCGCTGAAATCCATTTCTCAAAAGAGCAAACAGATTTTTTTATATTTAATTTTAAAATCTGACATGGGGTTAGACATTTTGTCAATTTCCCAGCTGCCCCAAGTCATGTGACGTGTGCCTGCACTTCAGGAGAGAAATGCTTTCTGGCAGGTTGCTGTTTTTGCTTCTCAATGTAACTGAATGTGTCTCAGTGGGACATGGGTTTTTACTATTGAGTGTTGTTATTAGATCTACCAGGCAGCTGTTATCTTGTGTTAGGGAGCTGTTATCTGGTTACCTTCCCATTGTTCTTTTGTTTGGCTGCTGGGGGGGGGAGAAAGGGAGGGGGTGATATCACTCCAACTTGCAGTACAGCAGTAAAGAGTGATTGAAGTTTATCAGAACACAAGTCACATGACATGGGGCAGCTGGGAAATTGACCATATGTCTAGCCCCATGTCAGATTTCAAAATTGAATATAAAAAAATCTGTTTGCTCTTTTGAAAAATGGATTTCAGTGCAGAATTCTGCTGGAGCAGCACTATTAACTGGTTAATTTTGTTCCCATGACAGTATCCCTTTAACATCCTGTGGTTTCTAGCCCAAAGGCATAAGAATCTCATCCTATTCAACCACACAC
The DNA here is from genome assembly GCA_038501925.1 of Xenopus petersii. Lineage (NCBI taxonomy): Eukaryota > Metazoa > Chordata > Amphibia > Anura > Pipidae > Xenopus > Xenopus petersii. The sequence continues at coordinate 30,096,666 of CM076681.1, read as the reverse complement.
ATTGATATGCCCATCTTTTCTGGCTAGGAGATCTAAACTACTGTTTATGGCTTCCTAACGTATGTCTCCTTGGCTCTCTCATTCATTTAGGAGGAATCAGAATTACTTTAACATCCTGCGGTTTCTGGTGCTGGGGGATAAGAAGCTCAGTCCGTTCAACCTTACACATCGATTTACCCATCTTTTCTGGCTAGGGGATCTAAACTACCGTTTACAACTTCCTAACACCGTAAGTAACTTCAGGAGAGGTTCTGAATTACTCATTTTATCAGCCTTTCTATAGCCAACTAGAGATGGCGCGAACTGTTCGCCGGCGAACTTGTTCGCTGCGAACATCGGGTGTTCGCACTCACCGGAAGTTCGCGAACGTCGCGCGACGTTCGCCGTTTTGGGTTCGCCATTGTTGACGCTTTTTTTTGCCCTCTCACCCCAGACCAGCAGGTACATGGCAGCCAATCAGGAAGCTCTCCCCTGGACCACTCCCCTTCCCTATAAAAACCGAAGCCCTGCAGCGTTTTTTCACTCTGCCTGTGTGTGCTGAAGAGATAGTGTAGGGAGAGAGCTGCTGCCTGTTAGTGATTTCAGGGACAGTTGAAAGTTTGCTGGCTAGTAATCGTTTTGATACTGCTCTGTTATTGGAGGGACAGAAGTCTGCAGGGGTTTGAGGGACATTTAAGCTTAGGTAGCTTTGCTGGCTAGTAATCTACCTTCTACTGCAGTGCTCTGTATGTAGCTGCAGTGGGCAGCTGTCCTGCTTCTGATCTCATCTGCTGACTGCTGCAATAACAGTAGTCCTTGTAAGGACTGCTTTTATTTATTTTTTTGTTGTTTTACTACTACTACTACTACTACTACTACTACTACTATAAGAGCCCAGTGCTATTAGTCTAGCAGTGTTGGGGAGTGGGACTGGTGTGCTAATCTGCTGCTCCTAGTAGTTCAGCAGCACCAACTTTAATTTTTTTTTTTTTAATATTAATTTTTTTTTTATTTTACTTTTTTTTATTTTACTACCGCTGTAGTAGTGTATAAGTTGACCTTTTAGGCATTATTTGCCCTGTAGGCATTTTTTGCCCAGTGTGTTATTCAACCAACTGCCATCTAGCATCACTAACCGCTCTCCCCCTACACTATCTCTTCCAAGCACACACAGGCAGATTTTTCAGATACATTTTTGCCCTTGATCCCCCTCTGGCATGCCACTGTCCAGGTCGTTGCACCCTTTAAACAACTTTAAAATCATTTTTCTGGCCAGAAATGTCTTTTTTAGATGTTAAAGTTCGCCTTCCCATTGAAGTCTATGGGGTTCGCGAACCGTTCGCGAACCGCTCGCATTTTTGCGCAAGTTCGCGAATATGTTCGCGAACTTTTTTTCCGACGTTCGCTACATCCCTATAGCCAACCAATAAATTATGCAACAAATTTGGCCCTTAGCGATGTATTGCTTAAGTGATATTTATCTAGTGGCAGGCTGTTCATATTTGGACACTTGTCTTTCTTAGGGTAAGGGCACACCTGGTGATTCGGGGGGATTTAGTCGCCTGGTGACTTTGGGGTGACTAATCTCCACAAATGACTTCCCCCTGTCTTGCACCGGCTGTAATGAAAAGTCGCCTGCGGCATGGCACACGCGGCGCTTTGTTTTCCGAAGTCACCCCACGAGGAAACTTTGGGCAACTTTGAAATATGAAGCGATGCATGTGCCATGCTGCAGGCGACTTTTCATTATATCGCCGGCGCAAGACAGGGGGAAGCCATATTGCTTATTTTCCCTTCATGGTCCATAACTCCCTCATTGTTGGGTTTCTACTTGCAAATTAACCTTAACCACCTTACATTTGCTTGTTTGCTTTTGTCACTCCTCATCTCCCAACTTTTGCTTTTATACCTGTTCCACGCTTAGGGGGTTATTGATTAAAGTCCGAATACCAAAAAATTTAAAAAACTATAAAATCCGGATTGTTTGTGGAAATAAAACTCACATTTTTTCAAGATTTATTATACCCCAAGGATGGGAAAAGTCTGAATCCAAAAACCCGGCATCTCAGATCTATCGCGTTTGTATATAGTTCAGTGGGAGAGGTACCGGTCCTATTTGGAAGTTTCTGTGGTCTGCGCTGAAATAAGCCCGAAAATCTGACTATTTCAGAATTTTCGGAGAAAATTTCAAAAAATTTGGGGTTTTCGGGGAAATGTCCAAAAAAATTGGGTGATTCGGGAAAAAACCCTGAAAAAATGGTTCAGTTCAAATGTATTCATCATCTTTACAGTTTTCTGGCATAGATATTCAAATGAGCTGAATGAAAGAGGCATGCACTGTAAAGCTTCATACCTGCACTACCCTATTAAGGGGCAAAAGTGGGAGAAATGTGGCCCTTAGCGATACATTCCTTTAGTGGTATTTATCTTGACAACTGAGTGTTTTATAAAATGGAGACTATTTGAGAAAACGTTTCTAGTTGCGGGCTGGTGGACACTTGTCCTCCTTATCTTCCCTTTAATAGATATTTAAAGCTTAGCGGGATTCTGATGCATTTTGTAAAAAAAAAAAATGTTTTCATGTGACAGCAGAAAATTGCATTGAAATCTGTTTTTCAAAAGTCAAACAGATTTTTTTTGTATCTTATTTTGAAATAAGACATGGGGCTAGACATGTTGTTAGTTTCCCAGGTACCTTCAACCTTTTGACTTGTTATCAAACTGCAAAAAATGTTTATATCAAAAAAGATATATGTCCCAAGGCCTCTTAGAGTAAAAACAAGTCATTTATTAATAATCACATTTGAAAAAGTTTTCGATACATACTAACCCCACCTTACGCGTTTCGCACCCTCTGGTGCTAAGTCACAGGTGTGTCTATGACTAAGCGCCAGAGGGTGAGCTACCACACCATATCTAGATGAATAGCACTAGTAAAAAAAAATCCAGCTCGGCCAAGTCATGACTCCTTCAGTTACATTGAGTAGGAGACACACTGGCTTATCTGAAAGCAGTTCCATTGTGAAGTGCTGGCTCTCTCTGAAAGTACATGACTAGGCACAATGAACTGAGATGACTGCTTACACTCCAATATTACAGCTAAAAAAATAATCAGTACAAAAATAACATTTTAAATAGTAGAATGCATTACTTACAATGTACAAAGTGTTATTAGGTAATACAAACTATACTATTTAAAAATAATTAAAGGATCTGTACCAACCCAAGGCACACACAACCCTTTAGTAGTGAAGGTCTGTGCCTGTGGATATGCCCCTAGTACCTCCCCTAAGTTTCGGAACCAACCCAATAATTTCTAGTGACCAAGTAGTAATGAATCCAAATTTGCATTACATGGCAGCATAGAAATCATTGTATTCTGCATCAGAATGAATTAATAATCAGTACAATCGGCTTCAATAACTTGCATGACTTTCCTCCATTCCTTTGTATATAGTAGAACCCCATTTTATGTTTTTCAGGGAACCAGAATAATGTAAAATCAAGGAAATGCGTTATGCATAATATATTTTGGTGGGACCACAAAAAAGGTTTAAGGATATGTAAAATGTAGGTTTCACTGAATTAGTTGCTTCCCTTTCTTCTGAATTATAGAAAGTATTATTGTTATTATTTGCACATTGAACAGGAAGCTGAGAACATAATCCAGAAGATTAAACAGCAGCAGTATCAGGAGCTGCTTTCTCATGACCAGCTGAATTTGGAGCGAAGGGAGAGCCTGATATTTTTTCACTTCCGTAAGTTGACACATCCTATGTCTGACGTGAATTTGGAGCATTGCAGCACCTAAACCTTTTACAATCCAGCTGCGACTCTTCCTACACCATATTTTTAGTAAGTTGTTTATTGTGGGAACCAAATCATTTATAATCTGAGCTTGGTTATAAAGCCACAATACCTTCAGTTATATGGATGAAGTGCTTAGGAATCTGTTCTACGTCTTGGCTAAATCAAGCGTTGACCTAACTGCCAGATGGATGTCAGTGAAAAGCTCATTATTGATCCTTATTTCAGCACCATCGATAGATAGGTAGACTAAACTGAATCTCCTGTGTCTCTAGTTACTCACCATTATGCTATGGATGATTAATGCTAACATAATAGCAGATCACCAAAGTAAGGTCTGAGCCATGATTTAAAGGATTAGAAACACTACGGTAATCAGTCTCCTTCCCGCAGATGAAGAAGAAATCACCTTTCCCCCGACTTACCGCTATGAGAGGGGAAGCCGAGAACGATATTGCTACACCAAACAGAAAGCAACAGGGGTAAGAAAAAACATTCAGCTATACTGATTATATAAGATGCTGAAATTGATGTGGCACAAATAGCTTGTGTATTACTGGCACAAGTGTCCAGAATTAAAACATGAAAATGCAAGTTTTTGTTTCTTTCAGATGAAGTACAATTTACCATCCTGGTGTGACAGGATTCTCTGGAAATCGTATCCACAGATGCATATTTTATGTCAGTCTTATGGTAAGTACCAGTTTTATTCCTGTAATGTACCTTTCTACATTTGGTAGACTAGTGTCCGTTCAGACCTTTTGAGGCTGCAAACCCTTTCTTGCCTCGGCTATAGCAATATATTATTGACCCAGTTTACATCATAAAGCAGCAACATACTCTAAAGTACTTTTTAATACAGCCGGTACTCCTGAGGCCCAATTCTAATGTAGCCAGTGCCATAACTATAGCCTCATGAGCTAAGCTGCAAAACATTCTAATGGGCCCCCGCACCCACTTGTATCCACCATTCTCCTTTACCTAAAGGCTATTTGTAGATGGTGCCACGGTATTCCCTAAGGGAAGCATTTTGATTGTATAGAACACTTTGGGGCAGATTTACTATAGGGCGAAGTGGCTGTCGCTAGCGGAAATTCTCCAGAAATCCAATTAGCAGGGATATTGGCAATTTACTAACAGGTATAGAGAGAATTTGCTAGAAAAAGAGACCGTCGCTAACGTAGTTTCGCACCCTATCGCCAGACGAATTTTCGCTCAGGGGAACGAAATAATAGATTATAGTATGTAAAGAAAAGAGACTAGGAGAATAGAGGTTGTGAGAAGAGAAAGAATAATAACAGTGAGAGTGAGCCCCTAGTCTAAGATTACTGTAGGCCCCTGGTCAAAGGTTTGTGGGTGGGCCGCCGGTGTCCCAGTCCGACACTGCCTCTTACGCCATCTCAGACCTGGCGAACTGATAAAAGCTACATCCTCCTCAATCTTATGTCAGTGACATCATACCCTGTATGCCGGAAAGTCATAAAAGTTCTGAAAACCGCTGGCGTTTTTTCATATTTTAAAGCAGGATTGCCTTCAAAAGTCCTAACTGTTATAATTGTTTGTGTTAACAATTTTATTTAACCAATATAAGGGGCATGCCACATTTGATTTAGGATGGGCTCATGTCTAGGGCATTAGAGGATATCTTTATTCTTTATTTTGCTTTCCTGGAAATTGTAATAATAAGTGGCCACTTCAAGCATTTTAACCAACATCATAGTCATATATACAGGGCCGGAACTAGGGGTTGGCAGAGTAGGCACGTGCCTAGGGCGCAAAGCTGAAGGGTCGCCAGGCACTCACCTTCTGTGCCTCTCCTACCCCCTAGTCCAGTCCCCGCTCTGGCCGACGTGTGCAATCTTTGTTTTGCGCATGCGCACTTCTTTTTCATGCATGCGCACTGGTGGCTTTTCGCACATGCGCACTGGCGGTTTTTCACGCATGCACACTGTCATTTTTCACGCATGCGCACTAGCGTTTTTCCGCACATGCGCACTCGCGTATTGCCCACTTTGCCCGTCCAGGCTGCCTAGGGCACTGCATATATATACGACCTATATGTACCCGCCCTATTCAAATTGACCTAAGCATAAGAGTTCTAATAAAGTTTGACTAGGCAGAATTGAATGCTAGCAAAAGATCGCTAAGAAATGATCGCGCTGATGAATTAACACTTGCAAAACTTTGCCAGCATTCAGCTGCTGAGATGCAAGTTCACATCTTAGCAAATTAGCGTAGTGGTAATGAGTTTACGCCTAGCGAAGTGCCTCGTAGTGTGGCCGAGTGTTCGCTGGCGAAAATTCAATTCATATTTAGAATACAGATCATTGGAAATGAGACAACATACTGTACTTTTCTTACAAGAGAAAAATATCCATAACTAGCCACACATTATGTAAACTAATTGTTTAGCCCTGCAGATAACTAGACTTGGAGAACATCTGGCCACTTGCATGGTGGACCAAATAGCACAGATTTGCTCCTCAATTCTTGACATACTGTATAACATATTTATGCTATCATCAAAGTCCATTTAATATCAATTTTGGACCCATGCATAGAACACCAGAAAAACCTCAGAAAAAGCCCATGTTTGGCTGTTTCTGAACATCTGCATAATTACATTAACCAGTAGGTGGCGGAGAGAATTGGAATCACTAATAAACAGAAAGCTGCACGCGGTGAGAAAAAAATATGATCTAATATACTCTAATGGCCAATACCTTTTTTTCCCCCCAATCTTACAGGGTGCACAGATGATATTACTACAAGCGATCACTCACCTGTATTTGGCACATTTCAGGTTGAAGTAATGTCCCAGTTTGTCTCAAAAAACAGTAAGCATGTTTTCTTAACTACACTCTCCATAGAATACGTGGCAGTTCACACCATGTTAGTCCAGCTTAATAGTAGATTTATAATCATATTTTATATAATTTTATAAAAATTGATGTACAGTGTATTGCTAATAGTAATGCATTTGTTATAAGGGCAAAAACTGTATTTTTCCCCTTTTCTATTCTGCTGTCAGCCTTTTACTTCTGGCAGCATTTTTTGTCCTCCCTATTTCCCTTACTTCTCATCTGTTTATTGTCTCATTCTCTTTCACCATTTTTTGTTTTCTCTTCTGTTTCATTCATGTGCCCACTCCCATTCTATCATCTAGTGGAAAACCAAAGGGAGATTGAAGGGTCTCAGTCCTGTCAGGAAGAACTGTGACCATCAAAACATCTGTGTTCACTTTCAGCATCTTCTGCTGGTGTGTATTAAGTGTGTACACTCTGAGACCTGTAATTTCCATCTCGTTCCTCAGATCCAGGGAACACAGCTGATTTGGAAGCTCAGGGACACATTGAGCTGATGAATTGCAAGGCAACTTTGTACACCAAGAGTCACACCAAATTCTACATTGAATTCCATTCTCCTTGCTTGGAAAGTAAGTTTGTTGTATGAGTTTTACCTACTTTGTCTCCAACCATAGGGCATGCAATACTTGTATAATGCAATCATTGTATGTGTAATACACAAGTGCCACCAAAGAGTTTCATTTGCTGGTTGATTGCATCGTTAATGCACTGGTAAGTAAAATGCTGTTTACTTACCTTGACAAACACCTTGAAAGGGACATAACACATTTGTTAACTTCCTATACCAATCATTCAGCAGATAGCTTACATCAATCTAAATAGTGCAGCAGTGTGAGTCCTTCTATTCTGGCCTGTACCATGGTGCATTTCCTCCCATTAGACTCTGTCCAAGTGCTGCTGACAATTCCATCTGTTGCTGAATTACAACTATAGCAAAGGTATAACTCAGCACCAGCCAGAGGACCCTAAACTGTCCAACGGTGCATTAGGTTAATAGGTACAAGAGGACAGCTCCTACATGTACTAAAAAATCACAAATTGTGGATTGTTTACACTGTGTTTCTTCTTGGTCCTGACTGCAATGAGCATTGTTTCCATGACCTACATTTTCACTGTTACAGATATGGTCAAAAGTTCAGAAGCTGAAGACCAGGAGGGAAACAATGGTACCTTAGTAGTAAAGTTTGGGGTCCTACCAAAGGTACTTTACTCTGCCTTTACTTTCTATGTGCATTCTGTCTATCTACCATCATTATCATCATCATCATCTATCTATTATCTATCTATCTATCTATCTATCTATCTATCTATCTATCTATCATCTATCTATCTATCTATCTATCACCATCATCATCATCATCAATCTATCATCTATCTATCTATCTATCTATCTATCTATCTATCTATCTATCTATCTATCTATCTATATATTATCTATCTATCTATCTATCTATCTATCTATCGATTATCTATCTATCTATCTATCTATCTATCTATCTATCTATCTATCTATCTATCACCATCATCATCTATCTATCATCATCGATCTATCTATCATCTATCAATTATCTATCTATCTATCTATCTATCTATCTATCTATCTATCTATCTATCATCTATCTATCTATCTATCTATCTATCTATCTATCTATCTATCTATCTATCTATCTATCTATCTACCAACTACAGTATATGCACTTGTACATGCTAAATGCTATATGCACTTGTATCATTGCACAAACCATTGAAAAAGCCATACACCATTTTTACCATGATATGTTGCCATTACCTAAAGTTATAGCCTGGTTATTTAATGTTGGATTACAGGACTGCCAATGCAATCATTGTTTTGTTTAATCATATAGTTGCATCCATCCATTGTTTCCTGTTGGAACTAGTAGTTAAATTTCACCAATAGGTGAAACGGAAACAATGACCTTTAGCATAAGGAGTGGTAGAGCGTTTCCCTCGTTTTAGTAAGGTATTACTTTAAATGAAAAGCTAGCCATACACTTTTTAAGACGGGGCACATGGAGCAGAACCTTCACATGAAGCAGATCCTCCATTGGGTATAAAATACAAGCAGAGGAAAATGGATCTGCTGTCATGCGTTCCTTTGTATAGCTTTATACGACAGGCATGGCATTAGCCTTTATGAAGCTACATGGAGCAGATGTCAGTGCGGAAATGTGAATGAATGAATTTTTTCGTCAATATCTGCTCCATATAGCTCTATTTACAGGCTGATGCCGTGCCTGTCAATTGTGCTACAGGAAGGAGCTCATGACAGTGGATTCGCTTTCCTCCTCCTGGGTAAAAGACACCGGCCTAGGATCCATTTTGTGTGTCTCTGGCTAAGATCTGATCGTACGAATCCTCGATTCGTATGATTTTCGGATCATGTGTGGAGAGTCCCGACATTTTTCGTCCCATGGAGATCGGTCGTTTAGACGATCGGCCTGGTTAAAGATTTCTGTCGGCTGCCGATAATATCTCTGCGTGTATTGGTCAGTGGGAGACTGTAACCAGCTTTGTCGGACATAAACTTTCGTATGATTGCTGTTAGGGGCAGAACATTGGCTGATCTGTTCTTCTACTACTTTATTTAAACTGAAGATTAGTGGCAGGTCGGGAAATGGAGAAGTCCAATTGTTCAAGGATTTGAACAATCGGATCTTTGCGCCTATGGCCAGGTTAAGATTCGCTCTATTGGTGGTCACCAAATCAGCTCACCACTAAACAATTTAAAACCATTAGGGAGGAGGTGTAATAAGCAGGACCGGGCCATGCTGGCCGGGCGCCCCAGGCAACCCAGCCAGCAGTGAGGCCCCCTCCGCCGCACATATAGGAATCATGCGCACTGACCACACGCATAGGAAGCGCATGCGCACTGACCGCATGCATAGGAAGCGCATACATAGGAAGCACTCGCATACGCACAATGCATGGACTGATTGGAACTCTCTCAGCCGGACTAGGGGTAGGTAGCAGTGAAAAGTACGTGCCTGGCGCCCCTCAAGCTTTGCGCCCTAGGCACGTGCCTCTAGTTCCGGCCCTGGTAATAAGACAAGAGATCCTCTGCACTTATATTGATGTTGAGTGAATGCAGAGGACCTCTTGCCTATATCTGCAGTCTAACCAATTACTACATAATAATGAGGCCTATGGAGAGCCTTCTGGATATATTAAAAAAAAAACAAAAAAAAACTTTTCATTCTCTGCATTTATACACAGTGACGTAACTAGAGAGGGGCGGGCCCTGGCACGGGAAGCGCTGCCGGGCCCCCGCCCCCCTCCGTACACCCGGAACCCTGGGGCCTGCCGGGCCCTGGCCCAATCGCACCCCCTGCTCCCCCGGTAGTTACGCCACTGTTTATACACATGGCAGGCTGGGGAATCATTGCAGTTGTACTATACACATTTAGAGGCCCACCAAATTCAAAATATAAAATATTACAACTTTTCACATTTGGCTTCTCTGAAAACAGACCCAAGTTTATTTCTGCATGTTATGCCTTGTTCTGCCATTATGAGTGTGAGTTCCATATTGCTGGTTTAGGCTGAGTTATATAGTTACATCATTAATTTGGGTTGAAGAAAGACATTAGTATACTAAATTATCCCCAGTTCATATACTTAAGGTATGGTGATCCAAATTATGTAAAAACCCTCATTTGCAAAATCCCCAGGTCCCAAGCATAATAGATCCCAGTATCCTTAGTAAGGCATCAGCCAGTTGGGAATGCAAGGGATTGTGGCACATTGTAACTGAACTGGAGTGTGCTTTTTTATTTTATACACAATTTTCAGTTTTACATGCATGCAAGTATAATATCATTGAATTAAAAAATAAAGGAATAAAAGCATGTTCAGCCTTTTCTCATTATAATGTTTGTAGCTAACACCGATCATCTCTGACCTGGAGTACCTGCTGGACCAGCACCTATTGATTTGTATCAAATCCTCTGACACTGACGAGTCTTACGGTGAGCATTTCAATATGCTGTTTTTTTTTTTACTGGGAATAAGCACCCCAAAATCACACTCATTTTGTTGTTGCTATGGGAATATAGCAGAAGAGCCCACTCTGCATAGCAGATTACAGACTAATCAGAATACACTGGTTTTAGTACATAAATGCTGGCAAACACAGATATAAAACTTTTTGATATTTATTATTTTATCTGTTATCAATATAGCATATAGAGATCGTTCATCATTCACACCTGTCCCTGCTCCAGTGGAGCTTACAATCTAAGGTCCCTATCACATCACACATAAATACTATGATTCATTTTATCAGGAGCACATTATCCTGCTTGCATGTTTTTGGAAAGCGGGAGAAACCTTGAGTAGAGTAACCGGAAAAAATGGTTTGAACTGCAAATTCACCAGGGATAAATAGGTTTTTAAGGAAAAAGAGCTAAAATTATAATGTAAAATATGGGAAATACTCCCACTGAAATTAGAACATGAAGGGACTCTTAAAATCTGGGTTTGAATGTATTTGCAAATACTGGCAGACCATTGTTAAATCTACTGTACTTCGTGTAAAATGCTTTCAGTTTCTGGTGTGATAGATTTTATTCCATGTTTCCATTTTGTGTAATATGGGTTAGGAATGCTAGAAATGTTTTTTTCTTTTTGGAAATTTGGGAATTTGGCTCCTGGCAAAAGAAGTCCTGCCGTGCACTACGGTTTTACTCGAGTTTTACTTTATTCCTCCTTTGTGAAAAATGTGAATAACCCCAACTGTTTGTGAAGGCTAATTTTAAATACTATTTATTGTTGCCTTGGTGCTCACTTACTTAACTGTGTCATTATACCGACGTCAATAGTTGAATTAATGGCTCATAGGTAGTTCATCCCTGTTACATTTGAAGGATGAATTGATTTTTAAGGTCAGTAGAATGTAGATGCAGTTGCACCTTTTTGTATTCCTACAGGGGAAGGCTGCATTGCTCTCAGAACGGAAGATACAGAACAGCAGTTCCCATTCTGCACTATTCTCACCCACCATGGAGAGGAAACTGGGTTATTTTGTGGAGAGATCTGTCTTCCTGCTTGTGGAGGGAAACAAAGGGAGAAGTTATATGGTGAGCTAAAGTAATAGCTTTTAGTATGTGGGTGCTTTCTCTTCAGGCAAATGTCAGGCAGGCTATATTTCACGGTAGAAACATTTTTAAGGGCCACACTTGTCAGGCAACCTACACGCATGATTAAAGAGTTATATATAAATATAGGCTGGTGTGCAGTGTGTAAAATCTAAATTCATGGGTTCTAAGTTTCCTATTCCCAATACAGGTCTGGTACTTTACCACTTACAAAAGCAAGTGCAAAGCCCAAAATTGGGTGCTGTTTTGTGCATGCTTAAATGTTATTCACAAAGGCATTTTCACCCATACAAACTCTTGCAAGTGTCACCAGGGCAATTATTAAACTTGCTCTACCGAACCGTGTTCAGTTGCATGCAAGGTGCAAAGTATGGGACAATGGAATTAGCACATGCTTTGAGCAGCAACTGACTTGTGTCATAGTCTTCCCAGAGCCTGCCCTGTGTCTGAGAAGAAATGAAACTTATATATTAGGTTGTTGAATCTGAGCACACTGCACTTTGCACCTTATGCATCAAAATAATCACAATCATAACTGTGCTCAGCCGTAGTATATATGAATGCAAAAAGGCACAAGGCTGTCATTTTTTTCTCATTCCTTATTCATTGTGTGTGGGCTCCTTATCTAAATGTGAGCCATATATATTTTGCCATGTAGGTTATGTCAAGTGTGTGGATGAAACAGAACTTTACATTGTTTGGTTTTGTCAATACAGATTTTGTCAAGATTGAAAAGGACGAAACTGTGGCACAAAAACAGCTAAAACATACTTACAGTCAGTCAAGGTTGGTGGTTATGGACAACTGGGATAAATATGATGATTTCTGTTAAATAGATGGAGCTGTAGAACTGGGTAGGGAAAAGTAGATAAATATGGTCATGGCAGGCACAGAATGGATATATGTTATAATGATAAATATGAGTATACAATGAACAGGTAGGGATCAATTTGGTGCTGGCAGGGGAAGGATGATACCATTGGTAATGATGGGTTGAATATAGCGGTAGAAGGTGGAGATGGAATGACTATAGTGGTAGAAGGTGGAGATGGGATGACTATAGCGGTAGAAGGTGGAGATGGGATAACTATAGTGGTAGAAGGTGGAGATGGGATGAATATAGAGGTAGAAGGTGGAGATGGGATGAATATAGCGGTAGAAGGTGGAGATGGGATGACTATAGTGGTAGAAGGTGGAGATGGGATGACTATAGCGGTAGAAGGTGGAGATGGATAATTATAGTGGTAGAAGGTGGAGATGGGATGAATATAGTGGTAGAAGATGGGATAACTATAGCGGTAGAAGGTGGAGATGGGATGACTATAGCGGTAGAAGGTGGAGATGGTATGATTATAGCAGTAGAAGATGGAGATGGGATAAATATAGTGGTAGAAGGTGGAGATGGGATTGGATGACTATAGTGGTAGAAGGTGGAGATGGGATAACTATAGCGGTAGAAGGTGGAGATGGGATAACTATAGTGGTAGAAGGTGGAGATGGGATGAATATTGCGGTAGAAGGTGGAGATGGGATGAATATAGCGGTAGAAGGTGGAGATGGAATAACTATAGTGGTAGAAGGTGGAGATGGGATGACTATAATGGTAGAAGGTGGAGATGGGATGAATATTGCGGTAGAAGGTGGAGATGGGATGAATATAGCGGTAGAAGGTGGAGATGGGATGAATATGATGGCTGTGGATACAATTAGGGTAACTATGAATATGAAAAAAGTTGAGGTGGGGACTGGTTCAGTTGCCCTTTGGATTCAGGAATTAATTCCACTGGAGATGGCTTAAGCAGGCAAGGAGGTTAAACTTGAGGAGCATTGTATTTTTGTTTTCTTTTATTTAAAACTCAACAACTGTGTAACCATACAATTTTGCCTAATTTAGATATTAAAAAGGACTATGCTCCTGCTGTGCCTTGCATCCACAGGGATTCTACATAGCACCCAAGGGAGTAACTACAGAGGAAGCGGGGAGCCCAGGAGGTATAGGGGGCCCCATGAAGCAATTTAAATATATATTGGTAAAACAAGACAACCTCTGGATATTTCGGGAGCCCTAAAATAAATTTGCTGTGGGGCCCAGTAATATCTAGTTAGTAAGCTGCCTGCCATGCAAAATCTTCGCATTTCTGGAATGTGGTGCAAAGATTCAAATTTGGACACTGTCAGGGATAAGTAAAGGAGAGCAAAGTGAATCGGTGCTTTTATTGAATAAACCATGTTTCTTACATTCCTTAGGTTTATAAAAAGCATATCAGAGAAGTCTGCAATGATGGCTCAAATGCGGGGGGTCCCTGTTTGCCCTTCAGAAACTCAAAACAGGTAAGATTCATCACACGTGGGCTAAAATCTCAAATCTGACAGAATGTAACTTTATTTAATCTAAAAACAGCCTTTCCAGTTAGAGTTCAAATTTGTATTTTTTTATTTTCAGATTTTACTTTGTCCTTACCATGCTATTTAATCATGGGATGGAATCAGGATTATCAATGTGTTAGGGTTTCCCTTAATTATTATTTCATTTTCACTGACTTGTGTATATGTCTCCCTCCAGCATGGATCACTCTGCATCTATAGCAGCCATTTCCAGCCAGGCAAAGCAGAGTCCCCCTACCACACCACCTGGATTCAGAGGGAGCGAACCAAGACAGAAGTCAGGATCAGCAGTACAGGGATGTGGGGACACACCAATTACTCCACCTCCTCGAACTATATTGTCCATTCAGAAATTCCCCCACTCCAACAGCAACCGAGCTGCTCCAGCTGCCCGTCCACAGGACTCACTGTAAGTACAACTGGAATTTTTCGGCACATCTGCATGATCATACTGCTGCTGTTGCATCAGAGGTCCTTGCACTTTTTCTTTTTAAATCTGCAGAAGCTGTCATGCGAATCTCTGCTTAAATATTATGGTAGAGACACACGTGGAGATTTGGCGAGATTAGTAGCCTGGCGACAAATGGACTCTTCTACGGGAGACTAATCTCCCAGAACTGCCGGCTAGAATCGAAATAACCGGTGAGATGGCAATCAGAGCGTTTAGTTTTACGAAGCTGCCCGAAGTTACTTCATGTGGAAACTTCGGACAACCTCAGAAAATGAAACGCTATTTCCATCCAGCTGGCGATTTAGAATCTAGCCGACAGGAAGGCAGTTCGGGGAGATTAATTGCCCGAAGAAGAGGCGATTTGTCGCCGGGCGACTAAATCTCCCCAAATCTCCACGTGTTTCTCTGCCTTTAAGGATACAATCATTTTTACAATACACGTATCGGTGGGATCCATTATCAAGAAAGCTCCAAATTGCAGGAATGCCATTTCCCACAGAGTCAATTTTATAATTATTAAATAATTCTAATTTTAAAAAATGTTTTCCTTTTTGTCTGTAATAAAACAGTAGCTTGTGCTTGATGGTAACTAAGCTGTATGAGTCTAATTTGGTGACAAAACAATACTATTGAGTTTATTTGATGTTTAAATCAATTTCTATCAGACTTAAGACATAGTCTTAAGACTATCCTTTATCCAGAAAAACTCAGGTCTCAAGCATTCTGGATAATATATCCCATACCTGTAGTTCATTTTTATTCATTTTAGAAACAACTGGCATTAATCTATATTGCTAGATTGCCTGCCTGGCAGATAACATTTCTTTAAGTGTCTCCTCTCAGTCTCGTACATCTTTTGTTTTTAACAGTCGAATTACAGTTCCACCTGATCCACTTGAAATGGTTGATAATCCATTATATGGACCTGTAAACAATTCTCTCTACCCCCAACCGGCCCAGACTCGAGCCCCGAAATCTCCTGAACCCATGGCCCGCACTTCACCTAGCATTCGCCCACGCTCCAGGACCTGTTCCTCTACAGAAAAGAAGCCCGTCCCTGCAGAAAAAGCTCAGTTGAAAAACACCATATCAGCCGCGAACAATCAGAATATCTGTCGACCTGAAGGTGGCCCAGCTCTCCCGAAACCACGTCCACCTGTACCAGCCAAGAACCAGTCCGTGGCTCGTGATGCTCAGAACAACTAGCCTTAAACAGATTTCAATTTAAGACAAAGGAAACGTCCTATGATCCATTAATCAAAGCTGTTTCATTGGTTAAATATCAGGAATAGGGATGCACCGAATCCACTATTTTGGATTCGGCCGAACCCCCGAATCCTTTGTGAAAGATTCGGCCGAATACCGAACCGAATCCGAACCCTAATTTGCATATGCAAATTAGGGGTGGGAAGTGAAAAATAATTTAACTTCCTTGTTTTGTGACGAAAAGTCACGCAATTTCCCTCCCCACCCCTAATTTGCATATGCAAATTAGGATTCGGATTTGGTTCGGCCGGGCAGAAGGATTCGGCCGAATCCGAATCCTGCTGAAAAAGGCCAAATCCTGGCCGAATCCCGAACCGAATCCTGGATTCGGTGCATCCCTAATCAGGAACAGTGAAATTTTCTACTTGCATATATTATGTTAACATTTAAAGCATTTCAATCACACAGAATAAACCTAAAGCCTCTATACTTTCTTAGGCAGACACCTTCTAGAATGTAGATTTATCATTTACTGACTGCATGGATGTACAGTGCAGGATGTACATACTTTACTAATGCAGGGTCTACTTTTAGGTGCAGATTTATCGAATTCAAATTTTCAATTTTTTTTTATGGCGAAAACTGTGAAATCCCACTAGGAAATTGTTAAAATTAGATCTGAGTTTTTTTAAAAATTCAAATTTGATTTTCGAGATTTATCATACAGTGGCCCTCAAATTTGACTATTCGCCACCCTAAACCTGCCGAATCTCTGTTTTAGCCTATGGAAGACGTTCTGGAATCGATTTGGAGTTGTTTGCAGCCTTACTGACATTCAAGTTTTTTTCTGAGAAAAAACTCGAATCAAATTCGATCCTATTCACCCGAGTTTCAAAAATGTGATTTTTTTTTTTAATAAATTGCAATTGGTTGAATTTTGGGTTCATGGGAGTTTTAAATAACTGCCATGAACTCGAAATTCGACGATTGATATTGTCCCATTATGATCTACATCCATAAAAGCATTAATATTACTTAAATATGGATTTCTGAGAAAATGTATATTGCCATATTTAACAAACAACTATTTCTTATGTTAACTTTACATACTGTAAATATCTGAATAAAAAACATGAAAACAAGTGGGTGATATAGACAAGCTGTTTGTTGACAGTGTCTTGAGATCTACTGATCACCAGCTAAAAGTCTACTGGTAGATCCCGATCTTCCTTTTGGGCACCCCTGATGTACACTGTCACTAGTTTGACTGGTACTAAAAATGTCAGACCCTTGTGGCTGCCACAGACACACATCTAGAGGCACATTTATCAAAGGTCGAATTTCAAATTCCTGTGAGTTTTTAAAAACTCCCCTAAACTTTTCAAATTTGCATGTATTGAATCAACCTGAACATTTGAATCAAATTCAATTAGTATTTAAAAAACTTGATTCATCAAGAAGGCTGCAAACAACTCCAAATTGATCCCTTGATGTCTCCCATTACTTAAACGGCAATTCGGCAGGTTTTAGGTGCCGAATAGTCAAATTCAAGTTCTTAAAGGGCTAGAATATGATAAATCTTTGAATTTGAATTTTTTAAAAAAACTCCAGGATTCGGTTCGGGATTCGGCCTTTTTCAGCAGGATTCGCATTCGGCCTGATCCTTCTCCCTGGCCGAACCAAATCCTAATTTACATATGCAAGTTAGGGGTGGGGAGGGAAATCGCATGACCATTTGTCTCAAGACAAGGAAGCAAATATTTTTTCCCCTTCCCACCCCTAATTTGCATTTGCACAATAGGATTCGGTTCGGTATTCGGCTGAATCGTTCACAAAGGATTCGGGGGTTCAGCCAAATCCAAAATAGTGGATTCGGTGCATCCCTAGTTTTGACCTTAAAAAAAATGTAAAATTCTAATTTCGAATTTTCAATTCGACCCTTGATAAATCTGCCCCTTAAAGTGCCCAGCAGCTATTCAGTATTTATTTATAGATTTGATCTGACCTTTGCTATTTTTGTATCAGGACCAACTCATGTAATACTGGAGTATTTAACTAAAAAGCAGTTAAAATACTGATATTACTGAGCAGTAACCACTACCCACAATAAACTCCATGTTTTCTAAGTCAATATATGTGTGGAAATTTTTTGGCACCTATGGTCCCGGCCTTCTCCTGACCACAAAATTCCAGAAAACAAATGTTATATTAAAAGGGCAAATCAACCGCAAAATAACCGCAAAATAACAATTTCTAAGCAACTTTGCAATATACATTCGTTTCACATTTTCTATGGTTTTTAAGTTATTTGTATATGTATTTGTATTGCTATTGAAAGCAGTGTTTGTCCCTTTCTATTCTCTGTCCTGATGGCTCAGACTGTTGATACAATATAAGACTGATTAACAGACCTGTCTGTGCTGGGGAACTAAGGCGCAAATTCACTAAGCCGCGAAGCGCCGAACGCTAATTCGCTAGCGTTTGGCATTTTTCGCTACTGCGCAAATTCACGAACGCTGGCGTAGTTTCGCTAGTGTTACTTCGCACCCTTACGCCAGGCGAATTTTGCTAGCGACGAGACTACGCAAATTCACTAACTTGCGCAGTGTACTAAACGCTACCTTTTACGCTAGACTTCCTTCCCCACCTCAGACCTGGCGAAGCGCAATAGAGTAGATAGGGATTGTTTCCAAAAAAGTCAAAATTTTTACTAAGTCCCAAAAAACGCTGGCGTGTTTTCTACATGATGGGTGATAGGCTGAAAAAGATCGAAAAATTTTTGGGGCTCCCCTCCTTCCCCCCTACATTTCCTGACTCATGGCAACTTACCTAGACAGTGGGCACATGTGTAGGGCAAAATAAAATTTATATTTGCAGATTTGAAGCTTTTCTTGGCATTTGTAGTGCTGATACGTGTTCCTCCATTGAAATTTGAATTTCGCGCCGTATGCAAATTAGCCTTCGCTAGCGTAACTTCGCTTTACATAGCGAATCAACGCTAGCGCAACTTCGCAACCTTACGCTACCCCTGAGCGCAACTTCGGATTTTAGTGAATTTGCGGAGCGCTGGCGAAACTACGCCTGGCGAAGTGCGGCGAAGTTGCGCCTGGTGCAACTTCGCATCTTAGTGAATTTGCCCCTAAGACTTTTGCAACATTGTTTAAAAAGTAACAACCAGGAGTTAAAGGGGTTGTTCACCTTTAAATTTACTTTTAGTATGATGTAGAGAGGGATATTCTGAGACATGAGTTGCTTAGAATTGTGTTTTCTTTTATTATTAGGCAAATTTTTATTTTGGGGTTGACTTGCCCTTTAAAGAAATGGGATGTTAGAAAAAAAAAAAATACTCTCAGCAAATGAGATCATTCATTAGTAATACAGTATGCCTTTCACAATATAACTCCCTCGCCTCCTATTATTTAATATAAAGGCGTTATATTTCAGTTTTTTATTCCTGACAGTTGAGAATTTAAAGGTACGCCAGGAGAACTTCGCCATGAATATGACACTTTTATTTCCAACTTTGCAGTGAAACATTACCCTTTCTATTAATTATTACATTATGCTTCCTCCTACCTTAATATATGCAAAGTGGGTTAAAAACAACAGAAGCACTCAAAGGCCAAGCGTAAGCGTTACTGTAGAAATAGAAGCAGGAAGGGAACACTGCTCTCTTTCAACATGTTTATTGGTTTCGTAAGAACAATGCTCTCATGTCAATTCTTTGTTAGAATTACTCTACCCATGAGTGTTTCCCTATATTTTGTCCTTCTAAATGAACAATGTTCGTGTTGAAAGAAACATATAAAAGGTTTAACATATACAGAATTAGACTGCCCTTGTGGGTGTTAAAGCCAAACAAAGCTTAGTTGGAATGCAAAGTGTTAGTTGAATTAGATCAGTTTTATTGAGCTAGTAATAAAGCCTGTACCTGTAAGATCATTGTAGAAATATTTCCTGTTACAGGCCAGAAAATAAAAACTCTGGATTTGCTCCCCCTTGTACTTTATTGAATAAGTATCTCATCCAATTGTGTCAGGGCCCTTTACCATTGCTGTTTATTATGGGAATTCTTGTTCTGCAGGTTTGAGCCCACCTAAGCCCATGAGCTTGTAAGAAGGTGATTGGGTTTGTGTGCTGAATATGTGTAAGTTGTATATGTTAAATGAACGTTGAATGATGTAAAATGTTAAAATGATTGAAAATGTTGAATGATTGTTTAAGCTGTAATGTGCAAAAAATCACCACAAGATGGCAGTGGTGTGAAACAAGTGAATTAAGGAGGTTTCGTGAGGTTAGCAGGGGAAAGGCACATGTACAGTAGTAAAGCTGGACACAGACGCACAGACACAAAGGGGGAAATTTACTAAAGGGCAAAGTGAAGTCATTTCGTAACTTCGCAAATTTACTATCAGTCACCCTGGCGAAAATTCGCCAACGATGATGATAGCCTAGCGCAACTTCGCACCATAATGCTGGCGAAGGGGCCGAAAATATGCAAATTTACTAACATTGGTCTTTTTCTGAACGTGACCTCCTTCGCCAGAGTGCAACTTCGCCAGGTTAGAGCAGGTGTAGTGCAATAGAGTAGATAGATTTTTAAAAAAAAAAGTTGAAAAATTTTCTAAGTCCCAAAATAGTTTACATTTTTTCTAAGTCCTGAAAAAGGCTGAAAAAGATTGAACAATTTTTTAGGGTGCCCACATTCCCCCCTACATGGCACCTTAACTATACTGTGGGCACATGTGTAGGGCATTAGAACACCTTAAATAAACTTTTATTAAGCTTCCCTGCGCTTGTGTAGTGTTCTGTATGCGCTGCTGCATACACGTCCATTGAAATTCAAATTTGGCGCCGTATGCAAATTAGCCTTCGCTAGTGCAACATCGGACCACTCATCGTAACTTCGCTAGCGCAACTTCGGAAACGATCGGTAACTTGTGCGGAACTTTGGATCTTCGTGAATTTTGTGATGTCCTGACGAATCTACGCCTGGCGAAGTTCGGCGAAGACAACACTGGCAGATCTACGGAGGTAAGTAAATTTGCCCCAAAGACTTTCCCATCTCCCAACCTGCTACTAACCATAAAGATCAAAGTCTTACCATTCAGGAATAGTAAGAACAGATCAGCCGATGTTTGGCCCCTGACAGCAATCATACGAAAGTTATGTCTGACCAAAGCTGGTGACAGTCTCCCACTGAAAATCGTACGATCTGCAAAACATGCAGAGATATTATCGGCAACCGACAGAAATTTTCTAACCTGTCCGATCGACCAAACGACCGATCTCCGCCGGACGGAAAATGACGGGACTCTCCACACACGTTCTGAAAATCGTACGAATCCTCGATTTGTACAATCGGATGTTTGCGTCTATGGCCAGTTTAAGAGCAGCACATGCAAAGTAAATGTTAGGGTGATGACTAATTGGGAAAGGTATTTAAAGGGGAACCACACCCATGGGTTGGTTGTTGAACAGAGATGGAAATAGATAGTGCTAGGGCTACAAGTGTAAGTACTAAGTACTTCAGACAGTTAGGTGATAACTAGAATGGGTAGCCAAGACCCCAACGAGGAGATAAAGGCTTAGGAGCCAAGGCTTTGTCAGTGAGGGCAGCAGTTTTAGTGAGACACGGACATCCTGAAGGAGGGGCAAGTAAATTACTATCTGGAGTAGGCCAGAGTGGCATAGGACTTATGCCGGACTGGTAGGACCAGAAGATGAAAAGGGAATTCCTACCCGAAGTAGGGCAGGGGGCGTACCACATATGTCGGTCTGGTAAGACCGGGAGGTGAGTGACCCTGGAAAGGGATGTTCCGTTGACTTTATGTGAGGGATTCACAACTGGAGAGTAAATGCTTTGCAAGAGGTGGAGTGACTTACAATTGTGAATGTGCCCTGGAATGTTACAACAGATGAATGGATTTTACAAAAGTTTGCAAATAAATATTTCACGTTTTTTTATAATCAGCGGTGTGGACTTCCATCTATTGAAGAAAAGTGGTTTCTTACCCTTACAAGCTGACTGATTTTATTTTAGTTTGTCCGGTTGTACCTCCAAGCATTGAGATCTGTGTTTTAGCACAGTTTAATTCAAATGCAACAGACAGCATTTTCAGAATACAGGTATTGGACCTGTTATCCAGAATGCTCAGGACCTGGGGTTTTCAGGATAAGGGATCCTCCCGTACTTTGGATTTCCATACCTTCAATCTACTACAAAATCATGTAAACGAAATAAACCCAATAGGCTGGTTTTGCTTCCAAGAAGGATAAATTATGTCTTAGTATGGATAAAATGCAAGGTGCTGTTTTGCTATTACAGGGAAAAAGGAAACCATCAAAATTTGAATTATTTGCTTATAATGAACTCTATGGGAGAAAGCCTTTCTGTAATTCGGAGCTTTTTGGATAATGGGTTTCTGGATAACGGATCCCATACCTGTATATTGAAATAGAGAAATGCAGGTTTAACTAAAAAACATACTTATTTTCTTTAAACTAGGAATGCATCGAATCCACTAGTTTAGATTAGACTGAATCCTTCGTGAAAGATTCGGCCGAATACAGAACATAATCTGAGCCCTAATTTGCATATGCAAATGAGGGTGGGAGGGGAAAAACTTTTTTTTTTAATTCCTTGTTTTGTGATAAAAAGTCACATGATTTGAAGGATTTGGATTCAGTTTGGCCAGGCACAAGGATTTAGCCGGATCCGAATCCTGCCATGTCTTGCCTTACTGCCAGTATCTGCTACTATAACTAGGCTAATCATCTGATGTGTAGTAAAGTCAGTCCTAGGAGCAATATTAACGCTTATGTCACACCAAGCAGGTTCTCACCACTGGGGAGAAAGTTTAGCCTGGGACAGCAAAGGGGAAAACCAGTGTTTCTCCGTGTGTTTTGTCAGGGTAGAACTACATGGGTTATTTAGGTCTGATCTGACGCCACACGACGAAACGCTAGCGCAAGTCGGATGCGCCGGAAATAGATATGAACTTGAAATGTTGAAGTCGCAGTGTGCATCCCACATGACTGCGACTACATCCGACATTGCTACAACTAACCTTATCTCAGTTGCTTTTGACTTGACACCAGCGTTTCATCGCGTGGTGTCGGATCGGACCAAAATCGCCCATGTAGTTGTACCCTACTTATTCTCTGACTTATGCCATCTGCAGCCAGATCATGAGGCTTCAGCTTTGAAAATATGGTTTCCAAGATGCTAACAGCTTCCACGAAGTAGTAGGCAGGTGCATCTTGTAAAGCTTTAGGGGGGAACTCCACGATGTGTCTGGTGCCGACACGTCGCCATGCGACAAAACGCATCGGATGTTGTGAAGAAACAGAAAGTGATGGAGAAATCGCAGGTAAGAACTACATTTATCCGACTGTCAGGTGAAAATGTGACTTCAAATGTAGTATTAACCCTGTGGTATGGTTTCAATAAAATCCCTTTAGTTGAATTGCTAATGTTTCTATGCAGCCGCAGCAAGGTGCAGTTTCACAACATCTTCTCCCTTCCTGTTCCACAAGGGCCCAACTGGGTAAAGGAGTCAAGTGTGGCCTATGTTCTACCTGTACTAGCTGGAAAGGCACCTTTAAGCCAAGATAGGGTTACATAAGCTTGAATAAAGTTCAGCTGTTAAGGTTTCATTTGCTTTATGGAGGCACATGCAACTTTTCACAGCCCCTGAAGAAGGAATGCCATTTAAGATAAGGGTTTCACCTAATCCAGGAGAACAAAGTATTCACTGGCACACAAAGGCAGTTACAAGCAGGGACAGGCCCTTGTGTGTTTATTGCAGCTGTGCAACGTTTCGGTTAGTAAACTTGACAAAGGGGTCACTAGCCCAAAATGTTGCACAGCTGCAATAAACACACAAGGGCCTGTCCCTGCTTGTAACTGCCTTTGTGTGCCAGTGAATACTTTGTTCTCATATAATAGAAGGGCCCATATGTTGTTCTGTTCGTTTGGATTGCAGCAGAAAATGATGAAAAAATATTCTGTTGGGGCAAATAATCCTCAATTCACCATGGTTTCACCACAGATGTGCAGCAATGTTTCCTTCCTTTTATCATCATTCTGTGGGAAGTACTGATGCACCACAACTTAACAAGGTGTAGCAAATCAAGCTTGTGGCTAAAACATCCACAACAATACTTAAAGTTAACTTTGAAAATGTTATAGAATGCCTTATTTCCATGGGAACTACTAAATCTAATATGGGGGGAAATTAAAAAGAAAAAACACACTATTTAGAATGCTGAAGTCCGAGACACAGAATTCAGTACAGATAATGCAAAGGCCGACTCTTGAATGCTGCAAGCTTGTAGAAAGGAATTGTTGAGCCTATACCATATCTATCAGAAAGGCAACTTTCCAGCAAAGAAGGTGTTGTGTATTTGCATAAACTGTGTTAAGTTTTATAAAGTTAATTACCTTTGAAGGATGTTAGAATGTTGCAGTCTTGGGAATAGTGGAGGAGACTGGGAAGCTAGTCTGTGTGTGTGTGTGTGTGTGTGTGTGTGTGTGTGTGTAGATGGTGAACTGATAACAGCCTGTCTGCATTACTGAGACATAACAATGGCGACCAAGGACATCTGAACCCTCTGTGCACCCCCCTGAAAAGTTTCTGCAGCACCCAGGAGAGCCTGCAGTGTCTTGGGATCTCTGGTATGAACAGTTTTCTATTTATTTACTGGCATCTGGCCTGGATGTAGGGTTGCCATCTTTTTAAAAAAAACATTACCGGCCAGTGATGTGGCGGTAACGGCGTGCCATAAAAGGGGCGGAGCCACATGTAAATGGGTGGACTGTGATGTAAAAAAGGGCTTGGTCACATGCGTCATGATGCAAAAGGGGGCGAGAGGGGCAGAAGACTAAGGAGAGGTACGTTTCTGCCGGAGGGAAAAGGGCTTTTGTTAAAGGTATTACAAATTACCGGCAGCTACATTGCCGGTAAATTTGTAATACCGGCCCTAGTAAGTATACCGGCCAGGTGGCAACCCTACCTGGATGAGATCTCCCCTGAGAGTAAAAGGGCCCTGTTACTTCTCTCCCTGGGCTCTGAAGCACACCACATCTGGGAGCAGATTCATCATACACTGCCACAGTACAGGTTCTGGAGAATTACTTTAAACCTGCCCCAAATGCTTTAGTGGCCAGAGTTCAGTTTTGCAGGCACTGTCAGGCTGAAGGGGAACTTATCCGTCACTATGTTGCAGAGCTGAGGCGGCTAACAGTCCCCTGCAAATTTTGTCCTTTGCACAATGAAATGATTAGAGACCAACTTATTGAAAAAACTACAAATGCTAAACTTAGAGAGAGAGAGAGAGAGAGAGAGGGGTTGCTTATGGAACCAGATACACTTACTTTACAAAAAGCTGTGCAGCTGGGGTGCCAAATGGAAATGGCTTTGCTGGAGGCCAGGAATATGCTGCTCTCTTCAGGAGGGAGTGAGGTCCCTGTTCATGTACACAAGCTGACTGACAGTACATCCAATGCACACTGCTTCAATTGTGGAGGCAGCCGGCATAAAGGTGGCATGAAACTGTGCCCAGCACAAGGGAAGCGCTGCAGGCGCTGTAACAAATAGAACCATTTTGCTAAATTCTGCTGCTCAGAGCCAGACACAACAGTTCATAATCTAGAACAAAATGACTGTACACCTGATAATATAGTGAATAAAGTACCCCCTCTTGTAAAATATAAGGATATTATAAGTTACCAAAAAGTTTCATGACCATATAAAAACACGAGGCCGAAGACCAAGTGTTTTTATACAGGTCATGGAACTACGAAAATTTCAGTGAGTCACGTGACAGAAATGACATCAGAACTCACCGTTTATAACTGATGACATCAGAACTCACTGTTTATAAGGATATCATTTACAAGATATTCATAGCTTTTGTGTATTATAGTGAGATTAATGCGGTGGGAAAGGATGGCACTGTGTTATTGCTAATGTCACAATTCCACTGCTTTTGGACACTGGAGCAAAGGTTTCTATTATAAACTCTGCTACATACAATGCATATTTTCGGCATTACCCACTCCAAGATACACTAACATGCTTAACAGGTTACAGTAATACCCATGTTTCAGTCTTGGGCAAAGTAATCTTACCTGTTATACACCAAAACAAGCATTTGGGAAGATTTCCATTTTTTCACAGAGAAGGGTGCAAGCCTACTGGGGCTGGATTTGTTTCATGCACTGGGATTTAAAGTTCTTGATCAGACAAATGCTGAAATACACGTAGTAGACACTATCTGGAAAAATAAATATCCCCAGGTTTTTACAAATTGTCTCACAATCCAATGTTAAATACCCAGGTATCTCTAGTGATGCAGCCTCTGCGCATGCCCCCTCTAGTGATCTGTGCTGCAGTAGAAACAGAGCTGAATAAGCTGTTGCAGGAGGATATTAAAGAACCAATTCACTCTTCCCCATGGGTTTCAAACCTAGTAATCGCTAAAAAAAAAAGATGGGCAAACCCGGCTATGTGTGGACCTATGTCAGGTAAACAAAGCAATAATACCTGACTGTTACCCTCTGCCCACTACAGAACACCTCATTTCCCAATGCCATGGGTCAAAATTTTTCGCAAAGCTGGACCTCCGTAAAGGCTATTTACAAATACCCCTCTCTTGGCAGGCCAGAAACCTGACAGCTTTTATTACACATCAGGAACTTAACCATTTCAAACGCATGCCATTTGGGCTGTGTTCTGCTCCAAGCTGTTTCCAGAAAACCATGGTAACTGTTTTTGCAGGAATCCCTGGGGTAACCATTTATCTGGATGACATACTCATTCATGCACAGTCTCTGGAGCAACACAATGCAATCCTTGATCAGGTATTTCACAGGCTGATGGACTATAACCTCACCTTGAATGAAACAAAATGTGTTTTCACACAAACTGAAGTTGACTTTGTGGGTCATAGACTCTCATCACTGGGAATTCAACCCTTGCAATCCAATGTTGAGGCCATACGTCAATTACCTGAGCCAAAAGACAGAGCAGAACTAGCTTTGTTTTTAGGATTCACTAACTATTATCTACATATCATAGCTGACTATGCAGAAATCACAACACCATTACGTGCATTACTTAAAAAAGATGTGCATTGGGAGTGGACACCAGTGTGTTCCCAGGCAGTCTGTACACTAAGACATTGTATTGCTTCAGCGCTAACCCTTGTGCATTTTCCAACAAAGGACCTACATTTGTCTCTTGTGATGCTTCAGCTGTTGCCAATAATTACAGACAATGGCCCACAGTTTGTGTCAAAAGAATTTGAAGATTTCCTTCAATTGAAGGGCATAAGGCATGTTTTAACACTGCAATACCATCCACAGGCCAATGGAGGTGTGGAACGTTTTAATCAATTTTTAAAGAATGGCCTTAAAGGGATACTGTCATGGGAAAAAACATTTTTTTCAAAATGAATCAATTAATAGTGCTGCTCCAGCAGAATTCTGCACTGAAATTCATTTCTCAAAAGAGCAAACAGATTTTTTTATATTCAATTTTGAAATCTGACATGGGGCTAGACATATTGTCAATTTCCCAGCTGCCCCAAGTCATGTGACTTGCTCTGATAAACTTCAACCACTCTTTACTGCTGTACTGCAAGTTGGAGTGATATCACCCCCTCCCTTTTCCCCCCAGCAGCCAAACAAAAGAACAATGGGTAGGTAACCAGATAACAGCTCCCTAACACAAGATAACAGCTGCCTGGTAGATCTAAGAACAGCACTCAATAGTAAAAACCCATGTCCCACTGAGACACATTCAGTTACATTGAGAAAAAAAACAGCAGCCTGCCAGAAAGCATTTCTCTCCTAAAGTGCAGGCACAAGTCACATGACATGGGGCAGCTGGGAAATTGACAAAATGTCTAGCCCCGTGTCAGATTTCAAATTTGAATATAAAAAAATCTGTTTGCTCTTTTGAGAAATGGATTTCAGTGCAGAATTCTGCTGGAGTAGCACTATTAACTGATGCATTTTGAAAAAAACATGTTTTCCGATGACAGGATCCCTTTAAGTTACACCTACATGAAGGCCTTCTATTCAGCAAGGCTTTAACTACAGTTCTACAGCACTACAGGTCTGCACCCCATAGCGCAACCGGGGAATCACCAGCAAAACATGGCTGCCCCTAACACGTTTACATCCACAGATAAAAGGAACGGAACCCAGAGACTTGCGAGCAAGGGTAAAAACCTATCAGGGCAAAACTAAAGCTTCTCATGATTCAAGAAGAAAAGCCAAGACAATTACTCTTAAGGTTGGGCAATGGGTGAGAATAAGAAAACCCTCAAGCAGGTCAAAATTTGATCCCATATTGTCTGACCCCATTCAGATCCACAGTCAGTTGGGACCAGACACCTACAAATTGCAGGATGGATCTACTTGGCATGTGAGCAGTTTAGTACCTGTTTCTGAGCCTTCACAGGTGCGGGACACTGCCTCTAACTGGCTTTTCTGGAATGATACACCGAATGTGGTTGCACAGCCACAAACACCAGAAAACCAGGCAATACTCCACCCCCTGTTAAACGGGCCACTGAAATATGCGGAAGTTCAGCCCGCACAAGCAACTTACATAGGCATCTGGATGACTATGTCTTTTATAAGGTTTCCAGGTTTTGAAGCATAATAGTGGGGGAGGGGGATGATGTTGTGTATTTGCATAAGCTGTGTTAAGTTTTATAAAGTTAATTACCTTTGAAGGATGTTAGAATTTTGCAGCCTGGGGAATAGTGGGAGGAGACTGGAAGCTAGTCTCTGTGTGTGTGTGTGTGTGAAATAAAGATGGTGAACTGATAACAGCCTGTCTGCATTACTGAGATATAACAGAAGGTTAGAAGCTATTTGATCTAAAGGAGTGAATGGAGGTTTGGACAACATCCTGAGAACTGTAGGCAAGTCCCATGGAGGACAAAAGGATCTAATTTTGGGCTTCAATTTTGTTATGGCCACACAAAACCTTTGGATGAGTTCATCATTAAAAAACGAATACTGGAAATGGCAGAAATAGCAGTTATCTGCACTTTTAGGGCATTTAGGCTAAGGCCCTTGGCAAGCTCTGTTTGTAAAAACTCCAAGTGCTCCACGGCCTTAGGTTCGGATGGGTTAAAATTTCTTTCTTGGCACCACTGTACAAATCTATTCCAAAATAGGTGCTTATAGTGGACGATTTTCTAGCAGCCAATAATGACCCAATTCCGAACTAACTGCTTAGCCTTGACCTTTCAATTTCCAAGCCACTAGGTTGAACACCTGAGGTTCTGGATGAACTAGTGATCCCTGCTGAAGAAAGTTGAGAAATTGATTTAACGAAATCGGAGGACACACTGACAACCCCAACAAGCCAGACAGCGACGCAACCCAGAAGAAACAGGCACAATGTCATACACTTGACACTGCGTGTCATCACGTTCCCCTGAACTGCGTCTCTGATGTCTGCCAAAAAGATTCACCGAATGCTGAAGAACTGCTGCCATTCCCCATAAAAGGCAACACCTGCCCTGGCCACCTAACAGGATTCTCAACTGTCCACAGCCAAATGGAGGGGATAAAAAGAGAGAGAGCTGGCTCTGGCAAGGTGCATGGACAGGACACCCAGGTGAGTGAAAAAGAAAATATATGTGTATATACCCAACAAACCAAGGACAGGAAAATCACAGTGGACCCTAGATTAGCATCTTAATTTTCTGTAAACGTGTGCTTTATGAAAAAGCATTGCCATTTTTGTTAAAATACTGTAGTTAGCAAAAATAAAGAATCTAAAATTTCTCAAACCTGCAGAGAAGAACAGGAAAATCAACACATGGACACAGTCTTTGCTTTTGCTGCAAGAAATGTAAGTGTGAGGCTGTACCTTACAGGACAGAAATAAACCATATACATGTAAGAAAAGAGAATATTAATTAAACCTATTTGTGAAAAATAATGATTACACATGTATTAGAATTTTGTGGACTGAGGCTCCAAATGGGGTGTATCTTTGTTGAAAACTGGTGGATCATTACCTGGGATTAGGACAGGGGCATGGTCTGTCCCTTGTTCAAATTTTAGGAAATATGTTAGATACCCAAAGGGGCAGGTGTTTAAAAGTGAAAGAAAATGTGAAGTCAGTGTAGGTGCCAATGTGTTAGGCACTTCCCAGTGACCCTGACTGCTTTTCTCCTACAGGGCAGCTAAATAGAATGGGGGCATTTTAAATCTTACCAGCCGTGGCTCGTTACTCTCTAAACACTCTCAAATCCTGTCCATTTCTGCGATTCACAGGGTTAGAATGTCTAGACTCCCTATTGCTCTTGACTGGACTATCCCTATTGTCCCCTCCCTGATGGCAGCTCTGCCTCCAACCTCTGCACGGTCCAGGGAGATGTTCCTGAACAGCTGGTTACTGCATATTTGCCAGTTCAAAATGTCTCAGCCATGTGCTGTACGGAATTATTCTGAAGATGTATTTACTGCACATACGTCAAGTCTGTGGCTCACTCTACAATTAAATGAAAACCCAGGCCAGTGTGATTTTCATTGAAGAGGAATGCCAGGCCAGCCCTGGGTACTGAGACAAGCAATTTGTCTTTGGTAGGCTTTGCCAAGCTTGACTGGTATACACATCACAATGTTTTTTTTTAAGGAAAGAAAGAAGGCTGGTATTTTTTTTCACAAAAGGTGGCAATCATAGTAGTGGGGTAAGGGGTGTGTCTAACGATTTGGTAACATCCAGTGGCTTTACATTTCCTTCTTCATTAAAGAAACTTTTTTATTATATTAGCTGACTCTTTTGGGGCTGCCTCCTTTTTCAGTGATCTGCCAGATCTGCCAGTAGGCTTGCCAACTTTTCTTGAAAAAAAAAATAAGATATTTATCTTTATTTCCTATTAATAACATTGGAATCAAGCATCATTTTTACTGGCCAGGCAGGTAAAATACAGGGTATAGAAAAGTATAATTAGGGAGCACTGTCCATCAATTGGAGCAGTGATCCCTAACCAGTAGCTCGTGAGCAACAAGTTGCTCTCCAACCCCTTGGATGTTGCTCCAACTGGCCTCAAAGCAGGAACTTATTTTCGGATTCCAGGCTTGGAGGCAAGTTTTGGTTGAATAAAAACAAAGTGCACTGTCAAACAGAGCTTGAATGTAGGTTGACAATCCACATAGAGCTATCAAATGGCCAATCACAGCCCTTATTTGGCACCCCAAGAACATTTTTCATACTAGTGTTGCTCCCCAACTCCTTTTACTTCTGAATGTTGCTCACAGGTCCATAAGGTTGGGGATCCCTGAATTGGAGAGACAGTGGATGGTGTGCAGTAGTGATTTGTAGGTCAGGGTTTTCCTGACTCGCACCGAACCTAACCCGCCCTGCTCCAGCCCGCAACCCGCTTCCAGGGTCCTTTTATAGACCCGTCCCACCGATGACATCACAATAGGGGTTGGGTGAGCAGATGCAAGACTATAAAACCGAAAGTCAGCATTTGAAGGTGGCGGGCGCAGAGAGCAGGAGAAGAGCTCAACACGCACCCACCAGGAGCAGTGCGAGGTCGACCCGAACCCGCCGGACCCACGGGTAAACCCGCGTGTATCGGGTCGGCCCACACATCACTAGTGTGCAGGCTCTGAATTATGAATTATATATACACTGTATGAAAAAAGGAAAAGAACTTACCCTTGAAGTTGCACCTACCCATTCCATAATCCAATCACTCAGTGAAGCGACATTTACTAAGTAGATTAAAAGGAAAATTCAGGAAAAAGCATTAAAATGAGGGAAGGAACAAGGACTTTGACAAAGCCAGATTACTGCGGGCGAAACACGCATCAGGTGCATTTTAGAACAATAACGCAAGGGGGTGGAATGAGACTAGTACCATATAGAGTATTCTCTACCTACGGAATTAGTAGGGGTGCTCTGTGGGAGAAGGGGTTGGCGATTGGTGGAGCATGAATGGGTAGAACTCATCAACAACACTATTATAATTAATTATTTGCCCCTTTGATGCAAGAAAGCAATTTAGCCAGGCAGGCTCAATATTTGATCATATTTATATGGCGCTTTAGTAACCTATCCTTGCCAACGCCACTGGGAGGGGTGCATTGCGGGTGAAGGGGTGGTTGATGAATGGCATATTGAAGGGGCAATCTTGAGGCGACCCCAGCAGCTGGCTGCAAGCCGATTAGGCGGGTCTGAGGCCCATTCTGATGCTCATAGACACAGATTGCCTACCCCATACTCTTAGGGGCAGATTTATCAAGGGTCGAATTTCGAAGTGTAAAATACTTTGAAATTCGTCCATCACATTGAAATACTTCGACTTTGAATATCGAAGTCGAAGTATTTTTCACCGAATTTGGCCATCGAACGATCGAAGTAAAATCAAAACATCAAGCCATCGAACGATTTTAGCGTACGATCGACCGATTTTACTACGATGTGTGAAGACTTAGAAAAATGGTCTAGAAGGTCCCCATAGACTAACATAGCACTTTGGCAGGTTTCATTTGGTGAAGTATTGAAGTCAAAGTTTATTTTAAAGAGACTGTACTTCGATTATCGAATGGCTGAATATTCGAATGATTGAAGTCGAAGTAAATTTGAAGTCGTAGTATCCTATCCGATGGTCGAAGTATCCAAAAAAATTACTTTGAATTTTTTTACTTAGAAAATTCCCTCCAATTCACTTCGACCCTTGATAAATCTGCCCCTTAAGGTGGCCATACAAGGAGAGATCCGCTCGTTTGGCGATGTTGCCAAACAAGCGGATCTCTTTCTGATATGCCCACCTCAATATCGGGCTGATCCAATCGTGGGCCCTAGGGCTCAACGATCGGATCCTAGCGAACGGGAACGGCGGTTGGATTGCGGGACCACATCAACAAACAGATGCGGCCACGATCCAACTGGATTTTTAGTCCCATCCGATCGAGATCAGAAGCCCGTCGGGGGGGCCCCCATACACGGGCCAATAGGCTGCCGACTTGATCTTTTATCGGCCCGTGTATGGCCACCTTTAGTCTTTCTGTCTCCTTCCCTCATTTTAATGCTTTTCCTGGATTTTTCTTTAAATCTATAGTAAAAGTTATGTTTTATGTTGGTTATGGTTGATTATGGGATGGGGAGGTGCAATTTCAAGGGTCAGTTCTTTTTTCATATATAGTAAAATACAGGTCAGGTGGCAACCCTATCTGCCCCATATTTTAAAGGAGTTGTTCACCTTCAAGATAACTTATGGTATGCCATATCCCCAGCAAATGATCAATTGGCCTCATTTTTTGATCATTTTTTTGAATGATTTTCCTTCTTCTTCCAACTCAACCGGTAAAAATATTGCTTGATGCTGTTATTTAAACAGGGGGTCGCTGACCCCAGCAGCCAAAACACTATTGCACTGTGAGGCTACAATTTTTCAGTTCTTGTTAATTTGTATTACTTCATTTTCTATTCAGGCCCTTTACTATCCATTTACCATTCTCTGGTCAAACAACTCCCTGGTTGCTAAGGTAATGTGGACCCTAGCAACCAGATAGCAACTGGAATCGCAACCTGGAGAGTGGCTGGAAAGGGAATTTAAAAAAACACATATAAAACACACACTTTCATATCTTTTTAAACACCGTAACGCAGTTGCAAAAAGTCCTGAAAAAACGTCACATAGCAGTGAAAATTGCGCATGAGAACGCTTCCGGTAATCGCTAGCAATATATAAGACCTTCGCAGTCTTCTTCCGGTATCTGCGCGGACGCTTTCATTATGTTACGTCACCGAGATGCGACGCAGTTGCCGGACCCGAAGCTGGGATATGATATGGCGGCTACAGGGCTGGTACCATAAAGTAGGGAAGGGAGAGCGCGGAGATGGCGTCACGTTGCAGGGCACCCGCGTTCCCTTCGTGGAGGCTTCACATCTCCAGAGAGCTGAGGCGGCGAGACCGGGAACAGAGACAGGTGTTTGAGGAGCTCATCTTACAGTGTAACTATCATTTCTACTGCATTTTCATGTAATCCCTGGCAACATGTCCATTCATCTGGGACAGCTACCGAGGATATTCATTCTACGCATCCCTCGTATCAAACTTCACAAGCTCTAGTTTGGTCTTGGTATTTTCAGATATCCATACTTTGTGAGGCCCATGCCCAACACATACTGCCTACATTAGAGCAACAGTGCATTATTTAGGATAAAAAAAATGGCTGGTTTTGTCTTGAGGCTTTTGAAACAATGATTCTAAGTTTATTTGAAGGAAAATTAAAGGTGTTTTTACTTGTGGGTGCATCTGCTTACCTAACACCCTGAGCTTGTGTTCCTATTGGCAGAAAACTGCACAGGCTCTGGGTTATTCCAGCGGTCACCCCTTATTAAAACATCCCTACCCCCCCCCATAGACTCTCTCCTCATCCCCAGCCTAGTTGTTACCCCGGGCGAATGCCCCTAACTATTTTTTTTTTTACCCCTCGGAGTAGATTCAGTTATTGGAGTTTGCAGCAGCCATCTTCCGGGTCTTCGTGTCTTCTTCTAAGGCTTCGACAAACAAAACACCAATGGCACATCCGATGCTGTGAAATCAGTAGTGGGTTATTTATTTAACTCATAGTGGCAACGTTTCGTGCCTATACAAGACACTTTGTTTCTTCTAGGGCTTCGGCAATTTCCTTCCATTTCGGCATGTGTGCAGTTGTCGTGAACCGGGAAATGACTCCAACTGCGCATGCGCCGCTCCACCGCTCTCATTCTCTGATTACCGAAGACCTAGAAGATGGCTACTGTGAACTTCGATACCTGAATCTGCACAGAGAGGTAAGTAAAGTGTTAGGGGCATTTCCCCCGGGGTAGCAGCTAGGCTGGGGGGAGGAGGGAGGTCAGTCTATGTGGGGTGAGGGGTAGGGTTTTTCTTTAAAGGAGAAGGAAAGGTTAAAACTAAGTAAGCCTTATCAGAAAGGTCCATCTACATATACCAGTAAACCCCCAAAGTAGTGCTGCTCTGAGTCCCCTGTCAAAAGAAACACTGCATTTCTTTCCTTCTATTGTGTACACATGGGCTTCTGTATCAGACTTCCTGCCTTCAGCTTAAACCTCATTGCCCTGGGCAAGAGCATGCTCAGTTTGCTCCTCTTCCCCTCCCCCCTCTGCTGTAATCTGAGCCCAGAGCAGGGAGACTCGGGCAGGAAGTGATGTCACACCATGTTAATAATACTGCAGCTCCTATCCTAAACAAACAGAGTTTCTAGAGCTTTTTACTCCGGTATGGTAAAACATTCTACAGAATAAATATAGCATTCTAGCTTGCACTATTGCAGCTAATCTATTGGCAATAAAATGCCTCTGTAGCTTTCCTTCTCCTTTAAGGGGTTTGTTTTTAAAGTTTTTCGCTCTACTGTGTGGCCACAAGAAAAAAAGCCGGAAGCCATCGCTCTGTGATGTTCGCTTTAAGAATCCCGTGCCGGTGCAGTTTTCTCCCGATCAGAGCACCAGACTGGGGTGTCGGGTAAGTATATACAATCACTTGGGGTGCCTAACTTTTGGCATCCAAGTGTAATTCACCTTTTTTATTTTGACAATTCTCTTTTTAATGTACCAGAAATCTGTGTAGAACCAAGTGTGTGAAGATGGGTAAAGGGCACCTTTCAGCCTAAGAAAATAATTGTGCTAGCCAGTCAAATTAAACTTTACTTCTAGCTATATACATTATATAAATCTTGTTTTGGAGTTCACAATCACGTCAGGCAGGTGCCATTTTGTGAACACTGTTATGAAGACCAGCTTTGCATCATCCCAAAATCTTGTTTTTGTGTCAGATTGGGGGACCTTAGGCCCATGCACAGCATACACAATTAAAGACAGTGAGGAGGGAGTGGGGATGTGAGAAGTGCAGTGACCTCTATAACAATGTGTACAAAATTAAAGTGAAAGTAACTACCTGCCTTGCTTCTATGCATCAGGCATAGAGACTGTCTTGACTGCTGACATTTTAAGTACCTTTTTTTTAATGTAACGGGTATAGATATTTTGATTAAAAAAAAAACTTGTTTTATTTTTACATTGAAAAATACTTTTGTTGTACATCTTTTTATGTGTGGGTCCTTTAAAGGGTGTATGTCCGGGTATTGTATTCCTTTAGTTGTATATGGAATTACTAGAGTAGTGGAAATAGATAAGCAATCTGCCGTACTTTTTTTTTTTTTTTTTTTTTTTTCAAAATAAAAGTGGTAGTTATTGACTTTGTTTTTTTTTTTTTTTTTTCCCCCACTTGGGGCAGAGTAGATCTAGAGACATAGGTCAAAGGAACATGACTGCTTCCTGTGCACTAGCTGTTGGGGTGAGTCTTGTGGTACATTAATTGCATTTTTCCCTCTCAACAGATAACCGGCTGCTGGAAAAGTCCGACCTTCGGTCTGTTCTGGCTGACAAGCTGCAAACCGAGAAATATGAGCCGCAGAGCCGCCATGACAGCAGGTAGCAATATGGGGCATTATTTATGTTAACTCTGCTTAAAGGAAGAATTCCTCAATATGTTTGTATTTTGAAAAAAGGCATTTAGGTCAAGTATCATAATTTGATAAAAATAAAATTTGTACAATGCCATGAAACCTAATTTTATAAGAATATGGGTCCCAATGCAGAATCCCTTTTGTAGGTGTAAAACAGCTTTTGTATCCTTAAATCCGAGTGTTTGGAGAGAAACTGGCCTACTGGTAATTTCAAACTTGCTAATAAGCCAATGTTTAGTCTCTGCAAATTTGACAAAGTAAGAAATAACAATATAGGGCCCTCATGTGAGCCTTGCACACACTACCATGTTTGGTGACTGAAACTATTCCTTGCCCATTTATTTATTTTTTAATCATACAAGTGATGAGACAACAGGTATTTTCTTTTTCAAAAACAATAGTAGTCAACACATTAGCAGTTACATTGCGCAATACTGTTTGAGCATTAACAAACATCTGTGCTTTCTTGGGATTCCTGCTATCTGGTTCACTCTTGTGTGACACATTTTTTTTAATTAAAAGCTAAATACGTTTTTGTCTCAGATTTTTTCATACTTTAACGATTGCTCGTTGGAGTTTATGGGCATCATTTTGGCGGCAAAACTCTGCGAAAAATCGATACCTACGAGTACTGTCTCCTAGTGTGGGAATCTACCTTATTACTGTGTTCATATTAGAAGAATCAGATATTTATGTGTAATATTGTAGGAGATAACAAAATAATGTAAATTCAGAGGTGTACACAAAAAATGTTTCTGTAAACTTGCAGCCCAGGCCCAGATGGAATGCGTAATGATATGCTACTGCAGGACATGGCCCATATGAGGATAAAACACCAGGAGGAACTTACCGAACTTCATAAAAAAAGAGGGGAGGTAACCAGAACCATAATCATCCACATATGCAGCCTTTGTCTCAACATAATGGAATATACCTTTTCCAGCACACACACATAATTGTACCTGGCTGTTACAACTGGATTCTTTCCTGTCGGACCACAATACTTTGCGCACTGAAAATAATGAAGCCTGTTTACTGCCATTTAAAAATATTTGTGAAATTAACCTTGATTGCATGCTGGGCAGTTTCACTTCTGGTGTATTTTAGCAGAATGAAAAATGCCTGAAATCCCCTTGCTGTTCCCATTGACTATAATGGCAAATGCCATGGATTAGGCACTTTTTATTGAACAGTAGTAATGCTAGGGTTTCCTTTATTGAAAGTATTTTGTTTTTAAACCTTTAATGTGCAAATCCGGCAGTTCCCTCAAACAGCACTTAAATGCTGGTTGGTTACAACTAATCTCTGCTGTTTTGGCAACATTTAAAACAACAAAGCTAGTCCGTGCATGAAGTATTTAAGTATTACACACTCGCTGGAAGCAAATGAACAATGCAAGAGACTTGACAATGTATTTCATAATTTGGCTCCATATATTTCCAAGTCTGAATATTGACCCTTTATCTAAATTGCAGTGTTCACGATTTACATGGTGGCCATATTTGTTCAATATTTGAATGCAAATCAATAATGGTTCAAAATGTGCATTCATCTAAATCTATGCTAAAAGTATTTGGTGTAAAACTTTACATTTTACACCATATTCTGTACTGACATAGAGCTGATCAGCAGTAGCAATTGCTTCAGGGTAAGGTGCTCGTCATGTGTCGCATTTAATCTGTGCTTCTCTCCTTCCTCATGCGAACTGTCTGTAAATCCTAATGTCCCTCCCTTCTAGCTTGCTCAGACTGTTATAGAGCTGAACAATCAGATGCAACAAAAAGACAAGGAAATCCAAGCCAATGAAGAAAAGTAAGTGAAAGTCATATAGCACAAATTTTTCCAATGTTTCCTGCTTTGCAAATCAGATTTACATAATCTTTTAAAGGTATATTGCAGATCTTATTCCCTCTGTTCTGCAATATTTGTGTGTGCCAGCTCCCCATGAATTCGGTTTCTGTAGAACCTACTCACCACATTCTCTGAAAATTCACTCCTGTGCCTGTTACAGGATAGCTAAGTACTTGCATACAATCCAAGATCTGGAAACTGAATGCCAGGAATTAAGGAACAAACTGCAAGAACTTGAATGTGCCAATCAGACCCTCAAAGACGAGTATGATGCTCTCCAGATTACTTTTACTGCTCTGGAAGAAAAATTACGGAAGACTACAGAGGACAACCAGGAACTGGTGTCCCGCTGGATGGCAGAAAAAGCTCAGGAGGCCAACAAGCTTAATGCAGAAAATGAGAAGGATTCAAAGTGAGTTGACTATTTAAAGGAGAACTAACCCCCCCAATAATAAAAACCCCTACCCACTACTATACACCTCTACCCTACATAGCCCCCCTCCCTGTTTCCCCGGCATTGTTGATTACCCCTGAAAGTGGCCCTAATTAATTTCCTTTGTATGGAAGGAGCATACCTATGGCCAATGACTATTCAATCCATTTATTGCTGCAAAAAAAAAAGGCACAAGCTTTCAGGGTAGGAAGGAGGTATCCCCCGAAAGCTTGCGCTGTTTTTTTTCTGCTGCAATAAATGGATTGAAAAGGCATTGGCCATCGGGTGCTCCTTCCATACAAAGTCATTAGATATTATTTGGTTTCTGAAGCAGCCAAGAAGTGTATGCACCCTTGAAGTGGTGTGTTGTGGAATTTTGTATTGCCCTAATTCATTACACACGTATAGGTGCAGAGTAAGTGCATGGGCGCCATCTACTGGAACTTCGGTATTCTTTGGGTCCTCTTCCCTCCCTTCTGCAATTTCGGGCACTTTTGGAGCATGCGCAGCTGCTACGAACCATAAGACTGCTTCAACTGTGAATGCGCCAATATGGCGTTCCCTTCCCGAAGCATACAGAACAGGAAGGTCGGGGACTATGTAGGGTAGTGTTTTTTTAATATTGGGGGGGTGGTTTACTTCTTCTTTAATATATTTCTAAAGGAAAAGCATAATTTTGAATGTCAATTTTTTTTTTCTAATCTTCGTAATCTGCGTGTACCCTATAACCGTATAATCTTTCATAATTTGGCTGCACACTTGCATTATTGCAGAGGTGTGGCTTCATTCTATTTCTGTCTTGGTCTGAGGGTGATTTTATATGGGAAGGCCAGGTTATCTACTGTTTGATCAATCCTTATGCCCTCAAAAGCTGCTGATTGGTTAACATTCTCCTGTTGGGCCCCAAACTGAATTCACTTATAAAGTGTGATCTCCAAGTGTATGGACATATTTAAATTGGTTAAAGTGGTCAGCATTTTCAGTTTTCTCTTTGGTGTAGATCAAAGAGAAGCCTGCACAGAAAAGGTTAAAGCAGACTTTGCAACTGTAACTACCTTAATAAAATGACCCTATGCTTCCAGGAGGAGACAGGCCCGACTTCAGAAAGAGCTAGCTGAAGCAGCCAAGGAACCTTTGTCTTTTGATCAGTAAGTACCCCAAATACCCACCCTTGCACTTCTGAGGATGTTATTTTCAAAATTACTAGCTTGTGTAGATATAGATAGTGATATAAAGATGGATATATATAATTTTATACATTAGAAGATCACGTCAATATTTTAGCTTTCTACTTTGACTCACTTTCTTAAAATGGCCTCCTTTTTGTTTAAACACGCTTCTGTTGTGGCTCTGCATTCCCCCTTCCCTGTTCTAAACTCCAATTCGTGCAAACTTGGTTCAGTAAAAAGGGTATCCTGTTTTATAAAGATACATTCTGAAGCTTCTACTTAATAATCCTAAAACTGATTAATGAAGTTTTAGTTCTGATTACCTTGTCACATAGAAAACACTTAAAATTTGGATTAATAAATATGTACTAGTTTCTTATCAAACAAAGTTAAAGAACTCTGTTACTGCTGCATAATGGTGGAAGAAGGACTTCATAGTCATATAGTGCACATGTGCTGTGATCTGACAAAGCAGTGTTGTATCTAGACTGCTATATTGTCTGTCTGAAATATGGATTCAATGGTTACCCTGCTGTGTTGGGTATACAGTCTGTCTGAGACTTCTGATGTGGTCCTTGAAAAACATTCATACTGGGAA
This sequence comes from Xenopus petersii, assembly GCA_038501925.1. NCBI lineage: Eukaryota > Metazoa > Chordata > Amphibia > Anura > Pipidae > Xenopus > Xenopus petersii. The sequence continues at coordinate 30,056,285 of CM076681.1, read as the reverse complement.
CTAAAGCTATAAAGTATAATAGTAGGCCCCAAGTACAAACAAGACCTGTTGATATACTTTGCGCATTAACGCTTAGCAGGCCTGTTTTGTCTAGGCGCACCCTAAATTATCACAATGCCTCTTTATTTAGTTTAGCAGGCTGTACAGTAACGTAAATAAGAATTAAAATATGCAAAGAAGCCAGGAAATGAACAATTTTATAAAGACTAAGACTAAAGGCTTAAACACCTTCCTCCTCTGGGATTCTGATTGAGGATTTCCTACATCCCTTAATGCACTATATACTTTTATAAGTGCAGATTGGAATATGTTTTAAATTGCTGGTATGAAAACATGGCAGGAAGAAACTAAACATATGTAAAAGAACCTTTGTCTAGTTCCATACAGTGTCTGTCTCTATCCACTGACTTTCACAACTAGCCTTAGCCTTACTCTTCCTAATGTAAAACCATTATACTCTGCCTCAGAAAGGGATGCTGTAGAACTAGAGTCACAAGTGTAATTTGTGTGCTGGTAAATAAAAAATTTTTTTTTTTAATTAATCCAAAATAAAAATAGTACTTTTAAACAGTAATTTAAGTCTACAATACTAATATCATTACAGATAAAATTAACAGCCTTCTAGTAAAGCGATACTATTCCGTTATGCCTTCATCGTATTCATGATTATCTGGTTGGTATTTGTGGCCGAAACATTTAGGGCAGAGACACACGTTCAGATTCAGGGAGATTAGTCGCCTGGCGACAAATCTCCTCTTTGGAGCGACTTATCTCCCCGAACTGCCTTCCCACCTGCTAGAATGAAAATTGCCGGCGGGGTGGCACTCTGAGCGCTTCGTTTTCCGAAGTTGCCTCACGAGGAAACTTCAGAAAATGAAGAGCTCAGATTGCCATCCCACCGGCGATTTTCATTCTAGGCGGTTCGGGGAGATTAGTCCCCCCCCGAAGAAGAGATTTGTCACCGGGCGACTAATCTTCCCAAATCTTACAGTGTGTCTCTGCCCTTAAGGTGGCTAGTTGTGAAATTATAGTAGAGTATACACTGGCTGATCAAAGCTGTCGGCAACTTATTGGCCGGTGTATGGGCCCCCATCCTCTGACGGGCTTCCCTGTTCGATATCTGGCTGAATTGGGCAGATCGGGCAAGCTTAATATTCCCATCAGATCGAGGGCTGCATCAGTTCATTGATCTGGTCCTCTATCTCAATTGTATCAGTCTGATATCGCCCGCTCAAGGTGGGCATATCTGGCAAGATCCACTCATTTGGCAACCTTGCCAAAAAAGAGGATTTGCCAATGTATGGCCACCTGTGCAATGCTCCCCACACAGTGGTATTGCCTCAAACTTTGTATATACTTTGAATCGTCTAAAATGCAGTGCAAGGGCAAGTCAAACTATGACACACATCTGTTCTGGACTGTGCCCACTGAATGTAGTGGTGTTAGTGCTTTTCCTACAAACACAGTACACATGCATGTTAACCACTACAAAGAGGTTAGGGGTGGGGGTTTTTTCCCATGTGTTGTTGCTATAAGCATAGTCCTTCATATTATGGTTGAGGACTTTAATAAAATTCAGTGGAATTGTCATAATTCCCATTTTTGAGGGGACATCATTGCTGAACATTTTGATCTACAACACGCCAATGCATAGATAAGCATTTTAGACAAGCTTGTTTTACATTTAAGCCTTTTTGGAGGTTTTAAAGTTTTGTTTACTAGCTGTTCCCTGCATAGCAATTGTAATTCAATCACTTCACGTTCTAAAATCCAGCATTGGGTGTGTCCAGCCACTGCTTTGTCCAGCATTTGTATGCTAATTGCACTTTTACCTAAATCCTTGGTATTGTTGAGGCCCTTTGTGTACAGATGGGTGTGGGGTGTTTCTGTTGCTTTGTGATTGGCTAGTTTAATGTGGGCTGTACTCTCCCCTGCTGCAGTGATGATGATATAGAGGTGCTGAATGATAATGCAGACCCTGTGGGAGACAGTGCTGGGGCACAAGCCACAGGCCGGATCATCAGGTGAGCAATGAACACTGAGTGTATTGAGTGAGTGTGAAGGGTCCTAACATTGAATATAAAATAGTATTGGGAGACTAATGGTTTGATGGCATGTATATTTTTAATGTTGCATTAAACCATATTTCTCTGCAGTTTTAACAATTTAATTTAAAATACCACTGAAAGTCTCAAGTATGGCTCTTGCTGTGTATTTCTCTTACTATGTTCATTTAGCTCTTTAATTGCTCTGAAATGTGTACTGTTTCTGAAGAGCGCAAAGGAATGTATCCCCAAAATCCAGCATCCATTTATATCGCCTTTCATGGTGTGGAGTGGAAAATTCCTGCCCTTCAAAAATAGCAATGAGCTTGATTTGCTGCTTTTTGTGTTTAGAAGCTTTGTGCTGTTTCACTGAATGTCTCTACATCTATGAGAATAACTGAAGTAAAGGAGCACTTCCTATTTGTTTGTACTTGAGTAAGTTGAGTGAAGCAGTCATATGCATTGAACTGCAGCAAATCAGAATATGGCACTTTGCTTTAAATCCACTCGTCCTGTCTCCTATAAACTGCTTAGTTTGTTCAAATACATATAAAAAGCCAAGCCTTGCCTACTCTGATTTTGTTAGGCTTTAAGCTAAGCAGCAGCTCATTATAAAGGGGACTCATCCATGGACTGGTAATTTGTTTAACCAGCTTCTCAGTAGAACCAGTACATGCCTTATTTTTAGAACAGGACGGTAGTAAGGGAAAGTGGCAAATTATATATCATAAAATAGTCCTGGAGGTTGTGTTTTTCTTTCAGTGTTTGCCAACTAGCAGTTGGACAGGTTATATATAGACCTAAAAGGTTTTTGATGGACAAAAATCACTATAACCTGACTCTTTTATACAGAGTAATAGTATTTTATACTTGCCATTTCCTTTAGCAGTTTAAAATGAATAAGACTAAGATGGTTGGTAATAAAGATGATGAAATATGCTCAAAGCCTCATCCGGGTGTGGATCACTACTGAAAAACGACAAAAAAAATAAACAGGCTCTTGCTAGTTGCTGTACAAAGCCAGCCTGTGAGCGGCAGTTTGTTATTGTTATGTGACCACACTGATAATTCCCACTGCAGCAAATTTAGGTCATAGATCCTCATCGTGAGACCATGATTATCTCGGAACGATCGTTCGAATTGTCCATCAACTAAAAAGACGTAGCTGCCTGTCCCTGCAGACATAGAAAGAGTGCACTGGGACCAATTAAGATTTTTTTTTAACCTGGCCGATCAATTTTTGGACAGATGTCGGACGAAAAATCGTAAGATGTACGATCGTTCGAATCCCACTTACCGCACGATAATTTCGAAGGTTTGGTCGGACGTTGCTAAAATCGGTTGTTCGGCAAGAAAAATCTTTCAGTCTATGGGGACCTTAAGGTGGCCATAGACACACAAATCAGATCGTACGAATCGAGGATTCGTAGGATTTTCGGATCGTGTGTGGCGTGTGCCGACATCTTTCATCCGGCGGAGATTGGTCGATCGGTCAGGTTTGCTTTTGACCCGACCGATCCCGCCGGAGCCCATGGCACTTCGTGATCTGATTCTGACAATTCTAATCTGACAATCAGATTACCTCCGATATAGCCATGCCTGTTAATGGCATATCGGGGAAAGATCCGCTCGTTTGGCAACATCACCAAACGAGCGGATCTTTGCATCTATGGCCACCTTACTTTCCATTGCTTCTGTGAGCACTGTCTGATAAGGACACATTTTATACCCCTTGTCATATACTGCAGGGTGTCCTGGGACATTCTTGCTTAACCTCCTACTCTAGAATCTTTGAAACCAAATACATTTGCATGAATTTTAGTCATCCATTAGTGTTTGAATCAGAGAAATGTGTGTATGCCACAATGTGGTCTTGTATATGTGAATTTGTAGCAGTGAGCATAATTCAGTGCTTTTTGCTGGTGCAATTTATGGTGGCTGATTATTCTGAACAACCGGTTTATCCCTGTGCTCCCTCTTCTGCAGTAAGAGAAACTCTCAACCTGCCTCAGGAGGCCTTCTGGACTCTATCACTAATATTTTCGGGTAGGTCTGCTCCTTCCTACACTGTTTTTCCAGCTCATGCTCATTTGTGATCTGCTACTGAATAGTGAAAGGAGTGTGGCACAAATGTCTAAAGGAAATCCTAGTGAAATGACATACTACTTGTTCAGTGGTGTTGCCTCAGCAACTTTGGGCGACTATTGAAAACGCATTGCCGCGTGTGCATTAGCGCAGGCGACTTTTCATTGTAGCCTATGGGGAAAAACGCAGTTCGGGGAGATAGTCGCTCAAAAGACGAGGCGACAACATCTCGTGTGGCCTTACCCTAACAGTCATGACATTTCATAGTATACATTTGCTGATATCTCTAATCCAAGGCAATAAAATGATGTGTCTTGCTATATGTTGCCTTGATGTGATTTTAGTCCAATGTGGGCTCTAAAGCTGCCATGTATATGTTCAGCAGGTCCCATACACTTTTTCTATAAACTTCCATTTTGCTCTGGAGAAACTGAATCTGCAGCTTTCGTGGGCCAGTGCATGGCCAGCTTTAGGCATCTTTAATCTCTTGTATACATGCCACCAGGCCCAATTCAGTCCCTGAAGTCTGTTGGTTATTTAATATTTCATGTGGCTATATACACAACAATAAAACTGATTTTCAGTGCTTTTATCTTAAGCAAATGATCTTGAACGATAGCTTTTCTACCATGAATGCTGGCTTGTGCTTTGATTGAGCAGGATAGCAGCAGCAATATATGTACTTGTATTTTTTTTTTTTCCTTCACTTCTGCTAGCATTTTACATTTCGAGGCACATTTATCAAAGGTCGAATTTCGAATTCATATGTTTAACAACTCCCCTAAACTCCCATAAATTTGACCAATAGAAATTAATTTTAGGTGGCGAATAGTCGAATTTGAATTCTTAAAGGGCCAGAGTATGATAAATCTTGAAAAATTAATTCAAAATTTTTTTTAAAAAAATAACTCCCTATTTAAATTTGACAATTCCTCGATATATCTGCCCCTAAAGCTACCCTTCCCAATTTTTCCCACAGAGACTTCCCGGCTATAACACACAAGTTATTTGTGGCCCTTGAGTTGGTGGAAAGCAGTGAGTTTAACATCACAGGCTTAGGCTAACCAGACAGTGGCCAGTTAAATGCAGCGTATCCCGTTCAGCAGAACCATTTTGTCAAGCTAGGTACACAAACATTCCAGCACTTGGTAATGAACATAGGGGTCACGAGATGTCCCCCTTCAGTGGCTACAGCTACTCTTTGCCATGTATATAATGTTTACTAATCCTTGATGTGTTTTTCTAACCCCTGTGATTCAGCATTGGGCAACCAAAGATCTGTTTTGTGCCCCAGGGGTCAATCTATTATTCCTGTCTTCTGTTTCTACCTCCTTCTTGTTTATCTCTTCTCTGTGCCTGCTGACCTCTGAGCTCTCCTTACAGCTTGTCTGAGTCTCCCTCCTTGAGTCATCGTTCTGACCATTCCAGGTGATGTTTCTTCTATTTATGCTTTGTACAGTCTAGTGCTGTAATAATGATATTCCATTACAGATTTAATGCACTGAAACCCAGCGTTTTTTCTCTTAAAGGGATACTCTCTTATAACACATCAGTTAATAGTGCTGCTCCAGCAGGATTTTGCACTTAAATACGTTTCTCAAAAGAGCAAACCATTTTCTTTGTTATATTTTTTAAATCTGACATGGGGCTGGACATATTGTCTGTTTCCCAGCTGCCCCAGACATGTGACTTTGTGCTCTGATAAACTTCAGTCACTCTTTACTGCTGTACTGCAAGTTGGAGTGGTATCACCCCTCCCTTTTCCCCCCAGCAACTTAAAGGACCAGTAGCAGCAAACATTTTCTAAAAAAAAAAATTCGTAAGGATGCCAACATATATTAAACTTTAAAATCTCAGTCTTTATTAAGAAATAACTTAACAAAACTCTGCTTGCGCTACTCTTCAGAAACGGCGACAGGGCGATGATCCATCATGCGGCGCTCTATTTCTCCTTCCAGGCTATTGCCTAGAAGGAAGACAGGGAGGAGAAATAGAGTGCCGGTTGCCTTTTCTGAAAAGGAGCCCAAGCGGAGTTTCAGCAAGTTATTTCTTAATAAAGACTTAGTGATTTTAAAGTTTAATATGTGTTGGCGTCTTTTTTTATTTTTTTTTTGCGTAGCATACTGACTAATTTTTTTTTTTTAAAAACATTTTTGCCGTTACTGGTCCTTTAACAGAACAATAGGAAGGTAACCAGATAACAACAGCTCCCTAACACAAGATAACGGCTCCCTGGTAGATCTAAGAACTACACTCAATAGTAAAATCCAGGTCCCACTGCGTCACATTCAGTTACATTAAGTAGGAGAAACACCATCCTGCCAGAAAGCAGTTCCATCCTAACATGTTGACTCTTTCTGAAAGCACATGACCACTCAAAATGACCTGAGATGCACCCACACATCAATATTACAGCTAAAACAAAATACCCTTGCTGGCTCAGGAATGAAATTTTATATTTTAGAGTGAATTATTTGCAGTGTAATTTAGAAATAAAAACCACATCATAAAAAACATGACCGAATCCCTTTAATCTATGCATTTTTACATAAAGTATAACGTCTTTGAATCAGAATGCCATGCTATGCCGATATTTTACTCAATTTAGGAAATGTACTGATACTTTAGTCCTCAGTTTGACACTCAGCAGGCCACTTGTGTACGTTTTTGTTTAGGAGATTTATGGGTTTACTGTGCCCTTTTAGTGTTAAGTTTTTGTCAATTTTTTTTCTTTAGGAGACGGTCTGTAAATTCTTTCCCTGCCTCACAGGACTATGCTGATTCTCAGGGAGCTGGAAACCAAGAAGTCAGGGTTCCTTCTGCAGCAGTTTATTCCTTTGTAAGTATCCGCTGCAGTTTTGTTTGCACTGTAATTGGTTTCATGCATAATGGTAAAACCATATTCTAATACACGTAGTCACTTCCTTGTAAATACTGTAAATCTTAATATCTGAGGTCAGTGATGAATAGTAAAAGGTCTGACTGCCTGAAAAGTTCTCCCATACCCAGTTTCTCTCCCAGCAGCCTCTCTGTTTTCCCATCGGGCTCCAGCTGTGCTTTGATTGGCTACTTATGCTGCTGACAGGTTTTGATACTGAATCCTGCATTTCCAAAAGAATAGGGAAAGTGCAGTAACAAGTATTGTACATGGTTACATAATAAAGGAGAGCAAGGATGGGGGTAGAATTCTGTGCAGTGCATGATAACACATTATAAACTGAGACCTCGTCCTTTTTCTGAAGAATCAAAAGTAATCCCAATATTAGTGATTCATACTATATTTCTACAGGGAAGCCTTTCCATTTTCAGAACAAATCACACACTTCCCCACATCAGCCATTTGTCTAAATGGTTCTATTTTTTTTTAAAGGATGCCCATGATGGAGAAGTTAATGCTGTGCGATTCAGCCCAGGCTCCCGTTTACTGGCAACAGGTGGAATGGACCGGAAGGTGAAACTCTGGGATGTGATTGGAAGTAAGACTTGTCATGAAAATCCCTTCCTTTAAATTGTTAGAGCACACCCATTTCTTTTGTCCTCAATTCCATTTAGGTGTTGTTCACCTTCAGACAACAATTGTTTTCAGATAGATCACCAGAAATAACCTTTTCCAGTTACTTTCTATTTTCAATGTGTGACTGTTTTTTTTTTTTTTTCTAATCTTGAAGTGTCATTCTTCGCCTTCTAAAGCAGCTCTGGGAATGGGGGGGTCGCCGACCCTGTAAACTGTTCTAAATTGATACATTTAGTTGATACAGTTCTTATTTTTGTCCCTGCTGAGCAGAATCCCCGAGTTCCATTACAGGCAGCTGTTAGAATTGATACAATAGTGGCTAATATTCCACAGATGCTGCTGAGAAATTTAGGAACTAAATGTTGCAAAATTGTAACCGTTTAGAGTCTGCACCTGAATTACTGAGCTGCCAGACAAGAGACACAGACTTTAAAATTAGATTTTGGAAAAACAGTAAAATAAATAATGGAAAATAATTTTTTTTAAAAAAGTCTTTATTTCTTTGGAACAATCTGAAAACAACTGAACTGAAAAAAGTGTTTGGAAGGTGAAGAACCCCTTTAAGAGATCATATATAGATCTGAGAGATGTAGGAGCTTGGCAATACTCTATGCAGGGTCACAAGCCTTCATATCCGGAGACCTCATTTTTAAAGACATCACCACTTTTCCCTGTTGTCTTGCTGCAGGGTCTGTGCAGTGAACACTTCAAATACTTATGCAAATGCCTTCCCTTTATTTCTCTCTCTCTCTTTCTTTTTCACTCTCGCGCTCATTCATTCGTTTTCGTGCTCTCATTCGTTCGCGCTCTCATGCATTCACGTTCTCTCTTTCATTTTTTCTCGCTCTTTCATTCTCGCTCGATCTCTTTCGTTCGCTCTTTCTATCGTTCGCTGTTTCTCGCGCACTCTCTCTTTTTTTCACTCTCGCGTTTTTTCAATCAAGGAAAAGACTTGCTGCCCTGACTGCATTGGCATAGATAGTGCTAATGTGCTTTATAGTTATTTAGAAATAGAGGGTTCTGTTCAAAGCTCACCAAAAGTGAATATGCCCATGTAACCATTTTCTTTTTCTACAGATAAATGTGAAGCAAAGGGTTCATTAACAGGCAGCAATGCAGGAATCACCAGCATAGAGTTTGACAGTGCTGTAAGTTATCCCACTTTTTTTTCTACATTACAGGAAAACTGAGCTTGTATGCTGATTTGTCTGCATTTAAGTTTGTAATGTAATAATTGTGTTTTTCATAGGGTTCTTACCTTTTGGCTGCTTCAAATGACTTTGCAAGCAGAATCTGGACAGTGGATGATTACAGGCTTCGGGTAAGTTATTGTGGAGTTTTTTTTATTTTTTTTTTTATTTCCCCCGCCCCATTATTTCAAGAAGTCAGTGATGACTAGTAAAAGGTCTGATTGCATTGCGCTTTCCTAACACACCAAATCATCTCCCGGCAGTCCCTTTTTTCCTTTTTCCATCCTGCTCTAGCTGTGCAGTGATGGGCAACAGGTCTGCTGCAATTTAGGGATAATCCATAATACCAAAGCTCTGTAAGAATGCATAGCTGTGGTAGCATTGGGCATCCAACATATCCATTATAAAGGAGACTAAGGTGTAAGGTTTGAAGCAATATGCTTTGCATGATCTCTAGTTTTCAATCTGAGACTTCTCTCTGCTCTCATTAACAATTTGTAAGAATAGACATTGATAATGTTCCCAGTAAGCATAGATTAGGGTCCCTTTCTTACTGTTCATTTCTTCTCCATGCAGCACACATTAACTGGACATAGTGGGAAAGTTCTATCTGCCAAGTTCTTGCTGGACAATGCCCGCATCGTCTCTGGAAGTCATGACAGGACATTGAAGCTGTGGGACCTGCGCAGCAAAGTTTGTAAGAAAAGCATGCCCCTTTATTTTGGCTTTAAAGGTTTCGGCACTTAGATTAGGGAAATGGAATGGTCCCTTTAATCTGCCATGCAGATCCGGACTGAGAATTAAAATAGGCTCTAGCGTTTTAGGTACATAGAAGCCCAAACAGCCCCCACCAGCCCACTAAATAGTGACTTTCTATGACACCTTATAGCAGCCCCTCTGGCATTGCCAGAACTCACAGATTGCCAGTCCGGGCCTGCTGGCATGTATATGAGATTCTTCCTTTGAAATAATTTTAATAAACCTCTAAACTTATTATTTATTTTATTTATTTTTGACCTTCAGTAATGTCTTAAGTGGAATTAGGAGTGAGTTCACCTTTCTTATCTGGCACACTGGTATTGCCCTATAGTGTTTATATGACTCCCTATTGATTCTAGCTTGCAATTACACAGCCCTCCAAAGAAGTGACCTAAAGAGTAAAGATCTACAGAAACAACTTCATGATGGAGCAAAGTGACTTCAATAAATATTGGTTATAAAGATAACTATTTTAAATGTTATTAAAGTTGGCCTTTTTTGTTTTTTCTACTTTCCCTTGTCCTAGGCATTAAGACAGTGTTTGCTGGTTCTAGCTGTAATGACATAGTTTGCACAGAGCAGTGTGTCATGAGTGGTCACTTTGATAAAAAGATTCGGTTATGGGATATAAGGTAAGATCTCTTGACATTTATGCTGACTTTTTTTTTTTTTAATCAACTTTCTCAAGACGAGGTCCTCTTTACCTCTCGTATTGGCTGTTCGGTATGTTTTCTTTGTTTGTTTAACCACATTGGCCCATTAATGCAGTCCCTGCCCGACTGTCTCAATTTGCTTCTGTTGTGATTCAGTCGTTTGGCTTGATCAATGGATTTGCCACAAGTGAATCTTTTAAATGTATGGCCAGCTTAAAGGTATTATGTCTTGATTTTTATGATTTAGTTTTTATTTCTTATTTACACTGCAAATAATTCACTCTACAATATAAAATGTCATTCCTGAACCAGCAAGTGTATTTTCTTTTAGTTGTAATATTTGGTGTGTAGGCAGCCATCTCAGGTCATTTTTGCCTGGTCATGTGCTTTCAGAAAGAGCCAGCACTTTAGGATGGAACTGCTTTCTGGCAGGCTGTTGTTTCTCCTACTCAATGTAACTGAATGTATCTCAGTGGGACCTGGATTTTACTATTGAGTGTTGTTCTTAGATCTACCAGGCAGCTGTTATCTTGTGTTAGGGAGCTGCTATCTGGTTACCTTCCCATTGTTCTGTTTTTAGGCTGCTGGGGGAGGGGTGATATCACTACAACTTACAGTAAAGAGTGACTGAAGTTTATCAGTGCACAAGTCAGATGACTGGGGCAGCTGGGAAACTGACAATATGTCTAGCTCCAAAATTAAATATAAAAAATCAGTTTGCTCTTTTGTTAAATGGATTTCAGTGCAGAATTCAGCTGGAGCAGCACTATTAACTGATGGGTTTTAAAAAAATAACAAGCTTTATACTTACCTGTCATTGTGTTTTGGTTTCCAGAACAGAATGTATCGTACGGGAACTGGAGTTGCAGGGTAGAATCACAGCTCTAGATCTAAATCCTGAAAGGACACAGCTGCTTAGCTGTTCTCGGGATGACCTTATCAAAATCACTGACCTGCGTGCCAATGCTGTGCAGCAAACCTTCAGGTATTGCACAATGAGTGGGTGAAAAGAACAATTATATTAACTTCTTTTCTGCAAAACACTTTTTTTCTCGTTAGCGGTGTTGCTTTTACGGACACTGATTACATGTGCATACAAATGCATTACTGGTTCCATTGAAGTGTAACATTGGGAAGTTTGCAAAAGTCCAGTTGTACATGAAAGGTATTAGTATAACAGATGTTAGTGCCAGACATTTGGTGCATTAGTCTTTATTTAAGGGATACATCTATATTTAATTTCCTTACAATCCCTTGGTTTAATAGTTTTTGCAATAATGTGGTAAAGACTTTGGTTCTGATCCTTTTTCTTGTCTTGCCCATTGGCTGCTCACCAGTGGGAAATGTACAGAAGTAGTCATTGTAATGCATTATACGTATGGGAGTGTGCTTTCTACAAAGGGATGTGCAGGAAACACACTGCTTTTGTAATTTACTTCTCATATAGTTATCTATTATTTGTATTTAATTGGTTTAGGGTAAGGGCACACCGGCAGATTCAGGGGATATTAGCCGCCCCGGCGACAAATCTTCTCTTCTTTGGGGCGACAATCTCCCAGAACTGCCTTCCCACCTGCTATAATGAAAAATCGCCAGCAGGATGGCACTCGTGGCGCTTCGTTTTCCCAAAGTCGCCTGAAGTTTCCTCGTGAGACAACTTCAGAAAACGAATCGCCGCGCGTGCCGTACCAGTGGCGATTTTTTTCATAATAGTCGACGGGAAGGCAGTTCGGAGAGATTGTTGCCCCGAAGAAGATGCAACTAATCTCCCAAAATTGGCCCGTGTGCCCTTACCCTAAAAGGGGTTTAAGTGATCACTGTAGTTCTTCACAAAAGGGCTTTGAAGATCTAAATGCCTTCTTTGCCAGTGTTCTAAAAATTTAGGGTGTTTTTTTTTATCGCTTCTGTGTGAAGGAAAGTCTTATGATATGTTACCTTTTTCAGTGCCCCAGGCTTTAAGTGTGGATCAGACTGGACTCGGGTTATATTTAGGTAAGTTTACACATGCACAAACCTACATGCTTAACACAGACACAAAGGAAACTTACCGTGACTACAGTAGTGTTAAAAGAAAAAAATAGTTACACATGAACTCTTGTCTTGCCCTCACACGTTTATTCAAGTACACATAGTCGTTCTCACAAACGCTGTCAAAGAACGGAACACGCTGAAAGAAAGACCATTGCCTGGAGACCAAGGACCGCATTATCAACTGCTGGTAGAGCCCAAACCACTCTGGTCACGTGGTACAATATATATGTCCATTAGATGTGCACCTAGAGCTCACCAAATTGCAGGATACAGCTAGTGTGTATAATAAAATCCACATTTATTTATTATTCCATTAAGAGCATTATATGGACACAGACATAAAGCAGGCAGGAGAGAGCACAGCTCAGAAGCCAGTGTGTCCTCTGCTGCAATAATTCTTATATAGACACGTTAATAAAATGAGATAATCAGTGTACACAGTCTCGACATAAATGTTAATAAATACATATAAATATAGATATGTACACCAAAAAATATAATTCTAAACTTTGATAATGTGTAGAGCAGCAGTAATTACAGCAGTGCACAGTGATGGATAGGTAGGACATATTTGTATACAAAAATATTGTTCGGTATAATAGGATGGGATATATCTCTATATAAATAAAATTACATGATATAGTTCTCCAAACTCAACATTAAAAATCACTGCGCTAAGCATCAAGACATCTAGGATACAGACATGCAGGGAAATTCAGAAACATGCACATAAACACCAGTAAATAGCGTAAAGGGAGAGGGTGCATCGTATATGAATAGATAATTAATTGATATGTTCAGAATACAGTTCCAAAATTCTCCAGATTTTACAATATTAATATCCGAAAGAATAAAATACGGTAGACTTACAAACGCGGTCATACAGTGCTTTAATTTATCTTGCTGGATGTCTGATATATTTGACTGGCAATATATTTTGTATTTACTGTAACTGCAGTTTCACACACAGCTTACTAAAGATAACACCTTTGTGATAATTATAGGGATGCACCGAATCCAGGATTCTGTTCGGGATTCTGCCTTTTTCAGCAGAATTCTTATTCGGCCGAATCCTTCTGCCCAGGCCAAACGGAATACAAATTATCCTATGTAAATTGGGGACGGGGAGGGAAATTGTGTGACCTTTTTGTCACAAAGCAAGGAAGTAAATGTTTTGCCCTTCCTACCCCTGATTTGCATATGTGGATTTGGTTCGGCCGAATCTTTTGCGAGGGATTGAGAGGTTCGGCCGAATACAAAATCGTGGATTCGGTGCATCCCTAGATAATTCTGCAGTTAATATTTGAAGTGAATGCTGAGAGTTGTAATTTACATAGACTTTATATAGATTTATTCACTGAGATTCTGAGTGCTGTTTATGGAAGTACTTCTGTTCCTCACATCCCTCCTTGGTTATTTAGCCCTGATGGCAGTTATGTGTCCGCTGGTTCGGCAGAAGGAACACTTTACTTCTGGAACGTCGTCACAGGAAAAGTGGAGAGGATGTTTAGCAAGCAACATAGGTAAGACTGTAGCACGATCATGCCTCAATGTAGCTGGGAATGAATACTGTAAAACTACTAACTGATGCAGAGAGCACAAACCATTCAGCTCATAAACACTTATGTGAAACATATGCCTAGACTGAATATATTGATAAGTAGGGGGCACTTTATAACCGTCTTTAAAGGAAATAGTCTTTGTAGAAAAAAAGCCCAAGTTCCAATTGAAGTTGCATTCTGTGGTCCCAGCAGGGATAATCTTATCAAACCATCAATCGATGGGGTGCTGCCCCTATACCAACACATTTTGTCACTCAAGGTGACTTCAGGGTTCAAAAATAAATAGAATGACTTTACATAAATATTTCTAGAGGCAGAAAAGTTCCTCCTCTATCCAGCAGTCATATCTGTCTAGACTGATCAATCAGAAACCTTTTGAACAGCACCAACAAGTTTTCTTGGGGTTAAAATGCCTTTATTAATGCTTTTGTGGGCATCACAGCAACGTTTCAGGCATAGTGGCCTATTATCAAGCTTGACTAATGTAGACTGATCAATCAACATTAATTTGCCTATTTTTCCAAACATGCTGTAAATTCCAGGGATTGATCTGAGAGCCAGAATCCAAAGTTATTTCTCTTGCTAATTGGGGACATCACCTGCTGCTCCTTTTTGTGACCTCTTTGTCACCTGTTGCAAAAAATTTCCATTAAACCACCACAGCCGTTCACTCTGGATTTGTGGAACAATTGTACTGCCAAACCCTTCCAATACACCCACACACAATAGTGTATGTCCTGCCTCTAGGACACATGTTAAGTCTAAACTGCATGGGGAATAGATATCTGGTGCAGACCATCACATTAGTCTGGGTGATGCATCCTTGAAGTAGTTCTGTTTCTTCCAACTGTGGACTTTGTCAACCTGCAACTGTGAAGGGTAAAATTTTTAGTGAAGTTTGCCCTTTAAAGGGGTAGGGAGGGTCAAATTAAGCAAAGAACAAAGTCTTAGTCCTACTTAGTAGTTTTTAGAACCCCTCAGTCTTTGTGTCCACTGGCAAGTTAAACAGAATGATTTTAATTATTGCCTTTCAGAGGTACTTATTGTTTTAGCTTACATGGTTGGATCTATTTATATATTGAATAAATGGATGTTCTTTTGGCAGGGCCCTTTTTTTTTTTTTTTTTAATTTTGAGTATTTATATAACCATTTTTGGTACAGACCTATGGGATATGTTGGTACATGTTAAAAATCTAAACTTTTTTCTTGTTTTTCTATAGTTCCTCTATCAATGCTGTGGCTTGGTCATCTTCGGGGACACATGTGGTCAGCGTTGAGAAAGGAAGCCGCGCCGTGTTGTGGTCGGACTTTTAATTGAATATGGGTTTTAACTAGGTCTGTGGCACAGTGAAGATGTGGCCATATGCTGCTTTTGTTTGTGATGGCTCCGAGTGCCGACACCAAGCTTTTTCTGTGAAGTCATTGATGTTTGGCAGGAAGCATGCCTGAAGATGTAGCTTGTGTTCTCTTCACTCCTTTGACAGGAGTCATTCAGATCTATTATTCATTTAAATTGGTAAAAAATACATAAGGACACAAGTGTCAATCTGACCTTTTGCTTCAAAGACTTCCACATCACTTTTTAAACTGCTATAAACGGGAAACTCTGCAGTAACTTGTGTAACGTCCTCTGTTTACCGCTAAAAACCAATTGATACAAGTGCATCTGTCCTGTCATCCCCACTGCCGACATTGTCTTATACTTCACCGAAGAAGAGCTCATCCGGATCATTGTGGTGGAAACTATAACCAGAGAAATTCTTTATTTTTCTTATTTATCCAGCAGCATCATTTTGCTTTTCATTTTAGGTTAATGCTTTAAGCAATAGTTGAAAACCTAACCATGAAAGGAGAGAGAACCCCTGAAAATAACCCGCTGTTCAAAGTAAATACATTGCTGCCAAGCACCCAACGCATATATATCGGCCACAAATAAGGAGCATAATTTCCGACCCCACCACTGCTGCTATTGGGAAAAATAATTTAAGCAAAAAAAAGTACTTTGTCTCCTGCTCTGGGTACATGCTTCCCACAAACATGATTTATTGCTTTAGTTAACTTCTTGGCTAGGACCAAAGACCTAAAAACATACAATCTTCTTTTCAGTTATTCTTCTTGCATATCACTCCAACCTTAATTAGGTTGGCTTGGGGTTTTAATCACATAAGAAATCCAAATTCTGAGATTTTAAGACAGACGGGCTCACTAGCTAACCTCACCTTGTATGGCAAGAAATGCCCAGGAATGGTTTGTTTATTGCAAACTGTAGTAAAGCAACAAGGCATCTACTTGAAACAATGTTTACATGTTTAGAATAACATAAGGTGAAGCTGAATGAATATTGAAGTTTTGAGCGGTTTCCCTCTTTTAAGATCAGGGGGGGTGGGGTAGAAATGCCTTGAATCTCCCTGCTGGTTGGCTGTTGGGTTTTTTTTTTTGGTATCATTCTTGCTAGAAGATGTTGTCATGCACACATTTTGAGATAGATGTAGAGATAAATAGAGATATATTTATATTGTGTTCAACTACTTATATATATGATATATGAAATGGATCAGGTTCCTAATGATTTGATCACTTCTCTTGACGGGTAGTACAGAGTCCTGCCATAGTAGAATGGTCAGTGATCCAATAAATGTATCAAATCAGGTCACTGGTAAGCCTATCTTGATCAGTTGCTGACAGTCCGACTGTATGAGAAATTGGTGAGTGAAATTCTACGCATCTTTGAAGTGCTTTCATGGCATTGCTTTTTGAAGTAGGCTTTGCTGTAAAGCAGTGATCTCCCAACCAGTGGCTCATGAACAATGTTACACTCTGAATCCTTGGATGTTGCTCCCAGTGGCAGGTGCTTATTTTTGAATTCCCGGCTTGGAAGCAAGTTTTGGTTTCATAAAATCAGGTTTACGGCCAAACAGAGCCTCCTGTAGACTGCCAGTTCATATACGGCTACCAGATATCCAATCATAGCCAATGTTTGGCATTCCCAGGAACTTTGTGCTTGTTTTGCTCTCCAACTCTTCACATTTTAAAGGAGAAGGAAAGGCTTGGGGCAAATGTTAGGCACCCCCAAGTGATTGTATCGACTTACCTGAAACTGCCCCGGGCCCGGGTTTTTTCAGTGAGTACCATGGAAAAATCTTCTACCGTCTTCCTCCTACTTTTACGCGTGTGCGGTAGCACGAAAAGCCAAACTTTAACTAAAAAGTTGGCTATTTAGCCTGTCTGCCCTGGGAAATTTGAAGACAGAAGAAGCCGGAAGAGGATCGCTTCATGGTGCTCAGTGGTATAACCCTGGGCCGGTGCAGATTTCTGCTGATAGGAGCTACCGCCCAGGGTTTCAGGTAAGTCAATACAATCACTTGGGGGTACATTTTGCACCCCCAAGTGCACCAAGCCTTTCCTTCTCCTTTAAACCCCTGCTGTAAAGGATCATCAGTTCGGCTTTCATTGAATGGCCCATGGTATCATTACTAAAGAGTCCAGAATTTTGTTTCTACGAATAGTGTCCGGTGCTTGTTCTTGCCACCGCAGCTGCTAATATTTTTTAAATATGAGTAAAAACATAACCCAGAATTTGCTACTTTGTTTTATTGCAAGTTTATGTAAAAAAATAGAACTCTTCTGTATTGTTTATGTTGCACAAACCCCTCTGCTGTTGCAGTGCCACCACACATACCCATGGATGGGTTTTCCTTTATTTATTATAATGATTTTGTAAATAGTAAAACGAATTATTCTATTATTAAAAACTTACCTATATTTTAGACCAACTTGCCTTATAGGCCATGTTTCTTACAGAAGGCAGAGCAGATTTTAATTCCCACACACAAGCTTTATTGGCTTCCCTGTTATGCACTGCTTGTTCCCTGTGGGTTTGAGTTCAGAGAATGAGAGATTGTATCCCCTAGGAAAGCTGCTGTTATGAGAGGTGTCTCTGCGCCATTCCTGTTGGGTTTTTATT
Source organism: Xenopus petersii (assembly GCA_038501925.1). Lineage (NCBI taxonomy): Eukaryota > Metazoa > Chordata > Amphibia > Anura > Pipidae > Xenopus > Xenopus petersii. Next base: position 30,038,481 of record CM076681.1, on the reverse strand, counting down.
ATTTGTTCATAGCTGCTGGTTTGCACAGGCCACTTTGTAAAATAAACTTGCTGTTTTCTCTCGGCTCGAGTGTTCAGGGTTGTTTTTTAATGTAAAATCTATAAATGTATATAATGTGTGTAGTTCTGGAACGAAGCGGAGGTATTCCATTTCATCAGAGCTGTGGCATTGGAAGCAACTTTTGGTACCTGGAGTCAGGTCCGGACTGAGAATTAAATTAGGCCCTGGCATTTCAGGTACACAGAAGCCCAATCAGCCCACATAGAGGCCCAAACAGCCCCCACCAGCCCACTAAATACTGACTTTCTATGGGACCTTATAGCAGCCCCTCTGGCATTTGCCAGAACCCACAGATTGCCAGTCCGGGTCTGCCTGGAGTTAATAATAATAAATACATTTAAATTGTAATGAAATCAAAGTACAAATCAGTGCAAATAGAGGATTGGATGGAGAATAAGGTA